>VWZD01011461.1:109664-129714 GCA_013396695.1 Sakesphorus luctuosus
GTCTGTACTCACCACTTTTTCCACACACTTCCCATAACATTTGATTCTTGACAAATGCCACAGTACACCTTCCTTCCTGAGAATGAAGGGAGAAATAGAGAAAGCTCAAGCACTTACTCTACATGCTTTCATAAAAACGCTTTTTGCTTCCCTCACTTTAGCCAAGGCATTTCTATAAGCCCGTAAAAAGCATTTAAAATTTGAGAACTGGAAGATCAACTTGAGCTAATCACTGTGGACTATCCATGTGTTGAACAGAATGCCTTCTTTTTTTTGCTTGAAGTCGCAATGATTCCAAGGCAACGCCTTTCCAAGTTAACTCATTCAAAAGCTTGGTAAGGTGCTTCAGTTGTACTGGCACTCCATGTATTTAATTTGTGAACAATCTAATCAATTTGTTTCCAACTATATGCTATGATGAAAAGGAATAACTACAATTCCACTAAAGAATATCAGATATAGTTTTAAAATTCTTTCTTACAAAATTCTGTCTTATGGACAGATAGAATCTAAGGGCTTGTATGATGGAAGTTTAAACCTTCCAATTACTTGGCTGCAATCTGAGAGGGGTAACATGCAGCATGATACCATTAAGGTCAATTGGTCTCTTAATAAAACTGCTTTTTGAAAAAAATGTCAGAAAACTTTGCGTCTGGACCCATTCATATCACTAGAGATGCCAGATAAGTGAATTGACCATCATGACAGAGAAACTTTCAGTTTAAAAAGATTCCTCCTCCCTCGCCTTGCTTAAATGAAACACCTCTGTATTCCATATTTATTAACCCTATCTTGATGACACCAGAAATCTCCATTGCTAAAGTATGTCCCGATGTCACATTATTATCTTTTGAACACTGCTGGCCTGGGACCAAACAAAAGGAAAAGACAGCAGACTATTCTACCTGTTCAAATACTTGGTGAAGACAGCATTTGCCCCTAGTGAATAGAAAACAGTCCCAGTACTTCTGCTTACCATAAGCAACAAAAGTCAAGACTTCCATTGTTAACGAGACAACAAAACCTCACAACAATTAACAAACACCACAACTTTTTAAACTTCAAGTATTTCATATAAGCATAAAGTCATGCATTCTGTAGCCACCAGAAATATGGGAGAGGACTCTAGACCAATGTAGTATAACAGCTGTTGCTCTGCAATTTGGCAAGAGTATTTCATTTTTGCCAAGCAATTGGCACAAGTCTTCAGACTCTTGCAGTATTCTAGCTCATCCGAGGCCTACCATTGACAGGAACATGGAAAACACTCCATGATTCCTAACAATGATGCTCCTTTGCTAGATGCTACAGAAGGGTGCTTTAGAAGATTCTGGACACAGTGCACCAGTGCCCAGAGAGCACCACTGGAAGCACCACACCTTTAAGCCCTGAAGATTCAGGGTCAAACATTTGTTTTGCTTTCTTGGATCTGGAAAATACTCTTCTGCTGTAGAAGTAAGCAAGCAATTTATATTTTTTAAGACTTGACATCTCTCAACTTCAAACTTCCACCAAACTCAGGCTGATCGCATGATCAAGAAGTGATGGGTTATAAATACTCATTAAAAGAAATAAAAAAAAGTCTGCACTGCTTTTATGAAGTCAGGATTGTTGCCAAGTTATGAATTTCTGTTGGAAAATGAACAGGTGGTCCAGCTTCAATATGGATCAGATCCTCTGTAGAGAGTGTTAAGTAGTAGTTTTGATATTCAGCTGTCGAAGTCATAAGAAGCCCAAGTCAGTACTGACTGACCTCTTCTGTTTATCCTCAGAGAAATTTAACAGTCTGCATCCAGTTAAATCTACCAAAGACATATCAAATCAATAATGCTGTCACAATTTAGTTTTATGTCTGCCTTCAACAACAATGCTGTAAAAGCCTACTGTGTTTTGAGCCTGTAGCAAAGAGAATTCTGGGAACTGAGCTCAGCACCCACACCACTGACAGACTGCAGCTTACTCTCCATCACTAGTGTGCCGTTCACTTGATGAACACTTAGCACTGTGCCAAGTGCAGGCTCTTAAAACAGCACATTGTACTAAGGAGCGTATCTTTAAGTGTTACTGCAATAATCTTCATCTCTGGCATCAGACAGTTTTGTCTCTGGAGACAGAGGGAAAAAATGCTTGCTTATCTTGATCAAACACTGTAAATGAGAAGACACTGTCAGGCCACTTCCCCTCTTCCCCTGCAAATGTCAAGACCAAGAAGTAGTCTGTTTAATTTATTTGGGGGTTGAAGATCACAAGTCAAGAAACCCATCAGGCAGTTTAAATGCTCTCACATAAACAAAAAAAAACCAATAAAAACAAAAGTGAAAAATGTAGACAGAATATAAGAAGCAGAAAGAGAGTTGCGTGGATACCACAGATACATGAAGGAGTAGATCCAGCTGTGGTGTGACAAATCTATACAGTTTTAAAATCCCTTGCTTAGTTGGGTAGTAAAGTTTCCTGGAGTATTACCAGACTCTTTCCATACTGGAAAGCCTGCGAGCAATCAAAGTTAATTTACTGCTCTTCAGAACTGTACAAATTCTAAAAATACAAGACAACTCCCTTTAGTGGTCTTCCTTATCCACCGAGTAAACAGAGTATCATGGGCCACGTCAAGAAAAACAAGACATGTTAGGTTAAGCTGGCAAAATGCCAACTGCCCTATACAGTCAGAGCTGCCCCAAGGAAAAGGGAGGAAAAAAACCTAGAAGTACAACTTAAAATGGCAAGGTTTTTATATTTACATAGGAGAGAGAAAATTAAAAACAAACTACAATATAACACATATATACAAGTGTAAATTCCACACAATTTGCCCACCCAACAACACAGACCTCCACCACCTCAGCTCACAAAAACACCCCAAAAGACTCCCCCAAAGGACACTTGGCAAGAGAGGAGAAAAAACCAACAACAAAAAAGTGTTTACTTCCCAAACCAAACAGCTGTGAAGTGGTGGCAAGGCCTAACACTCCCAGCACAGGATCACATGTTCACTCAGCGTTGTCCATGAAGGGGACTGAGCTCAGCACCTCCTACACCTGTTTTTATACCTGCTGTGACATCAGAATATGGTATGGGATACCATGGCCAGCAGAGTCAGTGTCAGCTGATAATCTGGGGCCTGCTCCAAAGACCAAAGCCTAAATTTAGGCCTAGCTAAACCCATAACAATGTATCATTGGAAAAACTGAAGAAAATGCTTTTTTATATATTATTTTTTTTCTTTATAAGTGAAAAGAAAAGCATTCTATTACCATTTTCCCATAACAGATCTGTATGGTTCCTAGTTGGGAAATAACTATTTGTCAGCTAGAATGGAAACTTTTCTCTAAGCTTTGCAATTTCCTTTGGATCCTAAAAACTAACACTCCTGCAATCTCCTGCACCTCCCAAACATGCTGCAAAGTCTGCAGCTCTTACAAGTAAGTGAAATTCACTAAGTACATACAGTTCTACAGTGAGTTAAGGCTTCTTGTACAAAGGCACAGGTATCAGTGCCATGACCACAACAGATCAGCAGCAATATCAAAGCAATACTTACACATTCAAGGAATTTAATGATTTTTCTTTTTTTAACACAGTATCTCCTCTTCTGTGTCTGCAAGTATCCACCGAAAGAGATGACTCCCTTTTGGTAGCAGGCTGCACCCACATCTATCAAGGCACACACACTCTCTAAGTTGTCTGCTGTATGCATGAATCTAATTGTACCCAGCAGAGCTCTGAGAATAAAATCAGTTGTTTAGCAACTGGGACAGAAATCCTTGAGAAAGAGGAAGATGAGAACAAAGTATTTAAGTGAGGTGTTGACCAACTTTTAATGAGCTTACTTTCAGCCTTAACAAAGGCACAGTAAGATCAGTGATGTGGCAGTTCAGCTCGGTAGATGAGCTCATAAGCTGCAAATCCACTTTCTCCAGGTACATATCTTATTTTACAGACGTTTAAAAGGGATCATGTTTTTGGGGTTGGGGTTTTTTTGTGCTATAAACTTTACACAGGAAATAATGACATAGCAGCAGCAAGTTCAAAGAAGTGGTATAAACAAGACCTCATGTAAGGATCCATTACCTTTTAAAGCTTCTCAGGCACTCTTAGCACTCACAGTAAGAATGGATGCACTTCAGATTCTTCCCCAAGAACTATGCTGTGCCCACAAGTGCAGGATACACATATTAGCAAATGGAAAATAAAACTCCTCTGGGGGTGTCAACTGCCCAGAGACCAAGACAATCATTGCTGGTTTAGAAGCTGAGAATGGGGATGGTATGGAATGAAAAAGCTCACAAAGGCTCTTCATCTACTACACACTGCGTACAGTTGATTTGCACAAAGACAACTGAGGGGAAAACTGCAACCAAAGGAGACCACACAAGCATACAGAGTAGAAGATGCACAGCAAATGCACCTCCTCTTCTCCAGAGGACTTGACCATAGGTCAGAAGCACCCACAAATCACAAATATACCACCTTTTAATTTAATTTTGTTATGCAACACAACCCAAGTAAGACCTCAGACATAACAGCTATAGCCAAGCTGTTATAGCAGATGGCTGGAGAGTCCCTCTTCATATGCCAGTTGACTTTAGCATACCACAAGTTTGAAAGCTGCTGGAGGTATATTCCAAGTCTCCACCCTGTCACTGCTCCCCAGATGAATGACTTTTTATAAATTTAGAATGTAAATGACAAGAGAAACAACTTAAGCTACAAAAAGCTCAAACTATCAACTGCCCTGTCAAGTTGCAGCCAAGTTACCTGAAACGCTAAACTCTATAAAGACACAGTTTGAATGGCAAACGCATTATAATTCAAGCTATACATTATGTTGTGCAATTGCTCACACCTCACTGCATAGAAGTCACCAGGTATTTGTCCTTCATCTTGGATCAACTCTACGGTTTCCATTTCTGGCAAAGTTTTTGAAAAGTAAATGGGGTACACATTCAATGCCATAAAGTTCACAGAATCCAAATCCTCACCACTACTTTTAAACAATCCTATCCCAGCAAGGACACTGTTCGTTCACTAAGAAGCCCAAGAATGGAAACTTAAGCATCACTTTATAAGAGGAAAATCAGTCAGGCCAAATTACAGATGTTAGTAAGACAATTCAAGTCAGGAGGTAGCATTCAAATGTTATAAACTGAGAAGAAATAGCTGTGTCTTCAAAACTGAAAAAAACCAGTCTGTACGACAAGCTCACATACAAATCTTCAAGTGTTTTCTTTCATCTTTAACAGATGAATGTGAAAGCTGGAAACGAACTAAGGGTATAGTCAGACAGCCTGAAGTCCACTGAGAGCAAAGAGCTTTAAATCAAGACATCTAGAAGTAATGAATTTAAGATAAATCCCACAGTGTATTAAAATGTCTATTCATCTCCAGATACCAGAAGACAAAGACAGCTGAGATTGTAATAAAGAAACCAGTTGTTTTTAGTGAAAAGAGTACCACTGGTAGCAGGATGAATGGCATTAATTCCCAAGATAAGAATCTCTTTCCTTTTCAGAGTAAGACTTAACAGAAATACTGTGAGATTTGATAGGGCAGGTCAGTATTAGAGGTGCCAAACCTTGCTCATATATCAAGTGAGTCCAACAACAAACAAAAGTTTCATTGGATGTCGGCAGGCCTACCTAGGCCAACAAAAGGGTGAGTACTGGAACAGAATTGCTGGCCCCTGCTGTGCTCAATGTGCTGTACTGGGTCATTCATTCTTATGGGCCTCAGATTCTCATTTTTAAGTTGGGTCATTTTTCCTTTCATGCTCTGCTATATTTACAGAATATAGACTAAACACTAACCACCTCAACAGTCATCACTTCAAGCAACACTAATGCCTTAATGCCCTGTAGTTGTAGAGCTCTGGAATCTTCATTCGCTATCGACTGGTTATTCTACTTTCCCAAGCGACTTGCAGTTCCTTATCTCCTTTGACAGGTATGGAGACATGGCAACAGGTTGTCCCACCTGGTATTTGTGCCAATGTCAAGTCACATCTCTTTAGATGCTACTTTTTGCCTACGACAAAGATCTTACAGCACTTGCTGTTACCACAAGTCACTGAATGGTATCTCAGAGAACACTTCTTCCCTACATCACTCCCCTACCCTGTGCTCTGGGATAAGCTCACAAACATATGCACATGCTCAGAGTACTCTGTACAGCCAAAGGAGTAGCAGGAGAAATGCAAATAAGTTACTGTCACAAGATGCTTATCAACATAGAAGACCGAAAAAACTCCGTTATGGGAATCCAGTGCTTCCTAAGCCCTGTTTTTCAAATAAGAGTACCAACACATTTCCAAGACTGCTTCCCTAAGCAACCAAGAAAGTTTCAAACCACAGTTTCTGATCTGAACGCTTAACTTTTCAGTCATAAATGGTACCTGGACAAATAATTTGAAGCAGGACTTCCAGAAAACAACAAGGGCATCATCTTATACTCACAAAATAAAAATCATCTACTTCCAGTTTTACAGAAGTCAGATCACTTGGACTACTTACTCATACCACTACCTAAGTTTGCATGAATTTTCCTTCTGACTTATTAGCAGTTAAGTTCATTTTAATCTAAGCTTATTTTGAATGTTGTGATCCAGTACTGAAGGAGAAAACAAACGTGGAATTTCACCGTGCAAGTACAGTACCAAGTACCCTTAAAGTAGACAAAGTCCTTTTTAACTTTGCTTCAATAGAAAGCTTTCTAAACCCTGTCTCCTTTTTGTTCCTAAGAGAAAATGGAAAAGAAAATAGCATTTACAGCTTAGTTCCTGCTTCCAAAATACCCCTTTAACATTTTGTTATTATTTTTATGGTGGATATAAATGGCACCAAATTGTCAAATCACAGCTATTATCTATGCTAACTATACAAATAGGGTTGATTTCTGTCAAGCCATAAAACAATTACGGCTGAATTCCTGTAGCCCTTTGATATTCCACCTTGTCTGTAGGCCTTCAAAGCCATTGTAGAGCAATGCTAAAAAAGCCTAATTTCCAGAAGACACAGAAGGAAAATAAAGCATTTCAATTCCCACATGTTCAAACAAGAGCACACCAAGATCTTAGCACTGGAATGATTATGTTTGAAAGTGACTCAGAACACAGGTAAGATACAGCAACAGTTTAAATCAACACTGCCTCACAGAAGGCAGAGACACAGACAACCTGAGAAGATGGGGCATAAGGCATATTAGACCTGATTCCCCAGCACTTTCTGCAAGTTTTCGGGAAGCACATTTTCCAGCTTGAACATTCAGCTCACCCCCCTTCTTCTGTGGATGGCAAAGAAAAAGTGGGGAAATAATCATAACTTGTAGAGGGAAATGCTGAAACCGCCAAAGCCTGCAGAGGAAGCAAAGACATAATCTTTCCCTTTAAGATGCTGATATTGTCAGTAACAAATTACAAATACATTGACAGGCAACTATGAGGATTTATACAGATGTATTTTATCTTCATAGTATTATTTATATTATGAAAGGATACTCTGTACATTTAAGCAGGGAAAGATGGTTCTTGCTGTATCAACATGGTTTTTGATAACCATGAAACATCTTTGAGAAATTTATAGGGTTGTCCCCCTGCCTATCTCCACCAAAACTTTTTTCCCCTCCTCAGCAACCTGGAATTCAGCAGAGATTAAGCAGAACAAATTGAAGACTGATTATTGTATCTCTTTGCATGTGAGAAACTCGCATGTTGGCCCAAGAAAACATTATTAGAAGAATATAATTCACATTGGTGTGGACACAGAAAATGTCCAGAACATCTTTGAACTCCTTGTTATATTAAATGTCTGCTGTTTTTTGGTGGGAGGCTAAAAAGGTTTAGCCAGTAATTCCTACTGTGCACAGGCAGACAAGAATGCAAACACACAGAGTAATATTAAATTAGAATTATGGACTCTCTACTCCAGAGATACAATTTGTTTAAAAGAGGCACATGCCCCAAGTCACATTTTTTCTCTTCACAGAATGAGTTCACAGGCTTAGAGCTGCTACATAAAATTAGCAACATACTAAAAAAAATAAAGAAGAAAAATTACATCATTTTATTGCAAGTCCATACTCTTATCAACCTCATGATCCCTAGCAAGGAAATGGTTGAGCCAATAAAGTGAGCATCAAAAAAGGAAGAGCAACCTTTCATGAATACACTTTCCTGATTTTTTTCTTTCCTCCACCCATTCTTTGATGGCACTTTTGAAAAAAACATGCCTCTTGTGATCATTTAGTAATTATGTATAATTTTTATGAAGACCAATCTTCCTAACTTTCAGAAGGAAAAAACCAAAAGCTTTTTAATCCCATATCTGTCCAATGCTGGAGGCATTTTTACTTAGTGTATTCTTAATTTGCAGTTAAACCACTGGGCCTCCACACTGGTGTTGTGAAAACTATTATAGAAGTGGTTTAGAGAGCAGTTCTATAATACTAACGTACATTACAAGAAGCTGCATAAAATATATGACAGAAAACAATGCTCTAGGGACAACAGAAAAAAGAAGCCTTATTTCTAGAGCCTGATTCCACGCCAGTCTTAATCAACATTAATTTACTTCAGTTTTTTTTCACTCAAAGATTCAGATGCCAGTTTTCTTTATTTGAGAATAAAATTGTTCAGTAAACAAATCTTAGAGAAATTTTCTGAGTTTAGATTAAGTGATTGAAGTCTTAAGGTAAACAAACTGATCTAATCACTTCATGAAGTCCCAAACCCACTTACGGTTCAAGTTAAAAAAAAGTTGTAATGCCTCTAAAACTTCAATACATGTAAACACATTTACAGATTATGTGCTAGCTATATAGCTTAACAGAATATATATGTATGAAATGTATCATTAACCTGATTTTATGAACCAAAGGTTAATTCATATTTAAATCAAGAAAATACTATTATCTAGACCTAAGGACAGACTACAAAGGAAGAAATTGAAACCAAAATGTAAAACTTTCCATTGTCTAGGCACACATTGTCTATACCTAAACTACTCAAACACAAATTAAAAGAAAAAAAAATTACAAAAAAATTTAAATATTCCACCAGAAACACAATAGCTACTTTTCACTACATGCTTAGAATGTCAATCTAGAAGTAGTTTATTAGTATTTCAACTAATGTAAAATTTCAGTTCAGGCATTAAGACCAAAACGTAAGGGACCACCCCTGGAGACTAAGATCGTAGACTACTACAACTAAACTTTTGTTTTAAAACCTGCAAGATCTGAAGCAGTTGTTTAACTTTTCATCTATTATATCACAAATTCATGGAAGTAATCTAATGTAGATGTGCTTCATAGAAGACAATTTGTTTCTATTTACTTTCTAGCAATATCCACTAGAAAGAGCATTGCTGGGGCAGGACAGCAGTGTCTGCAGTAGCAACCTGAGGCATTTGACTGACACCAACTACCTTACTTGATTTAGGTTCAAGGACTGGTCTTGCTGTATTTGCACAAAATTGCCAAAGGCACTTAAACTTGGATGGAGCTGCTTCACACTATTTTACAGACAAAAACCTTACAGTATTTTTAAGTCAGCTGTAAATAATTTCTTTTATTAAAAAAATATCTGGGGAAGAATTATAGAGAGAATAGCACTGAAGAAAAATAAAAGCCAATACTATTAAAAGAAAGGACACTAGGTAATTATGAAGACTGGTTGGGGGCTGTTACTTCCCCGTACTTGTACAGAGAAGACAAGAGTCTAAGAACACAAAATAAGAGAATACATTTACTTGTTATATTTGCCTTTCACTTAAGTAAACATCTCACACTAAGATCAATCTCAAAAAAATATATTTACAATCTGAGAAGTCTTCCTAAATATATCGTTCAAATAACAAGGAAATGCAATTGTATTGCCATATTGCTACTGCAATTAACCTAACTGTAAAGAATTACTGAATAGACTATAAATTATGGGTGAAACACTTCTTGCCAACAAAACATCCCAGCAATATTCTGCAGAAACAGGCTAAAACCTGGCTCCAGTGAAAGTGGCAAAAAAAGCCTCACCAAATTTAAGCTGCACTTTCTATTCTAGAATATTTGCTAGATACAAATGGAAGCATTTACAATACTCAGACAAGCCACACACTTAGTTAAAGACACTTCAGAAAAATTAGTGACAGCCAGGCAAAGACATAATAATTTGAGTGCCAAAAAGCTTTTAAATCCTAACAGAGCAGGAATTTTATTGCAGACAGGAACAAACCTCTGCAGTTCTAAGAGACTTAACCTTCACAGTAGCAGCATGAAAACAGAGTAGGAACCTTCATGAACCCATACAGTGGAATTCAGAAGAACGATATTTTCTGACTTCAGTACAGCAAACGGACAGTTCTACAGAGATTGTATTTGAAACAAAAGGCTAAATAAAACTTTTTGAGTTTTTTCCCCTTCTCAAAACATGTTTATGCTTTCTAGGTCTTACTCTTATCATTACCTCTTTATTCGTTGCCATGGCTCATGCCAATGCCTTGCTCATTAGTTTTTAGATGCCTGAAGTTTACCTGTTGGAGTTTTTTTATATAAGTAACTAACTTTGCCGAAAACTAGTACAACTGCACTTCCATCCTCTAGTCGGCTACTAAATCAATAGAACAATTTACCTAAATACTTCCTGCGTTCAGTCTCTAAACATACCAAAACCCTTCCACAACTTTCCTTCCCATTTCTCAAAAACTGGGATCCTGTGCATTGGTAGCAGATGTCCATCTCTGCCTCCTCATCTGTCCATTGGGTTACTGTAAGGTCCCTCCCATGCTGCCTCTGCTGCGCTGGAGCCAAGCTCTGGAATGCAGTGCTTGCTGAGCTGCTAGTCAGCAAAACAAAACCACTGAGCCCAGGGAGATGCAGACTGTGGCAAGTGAGCACACAGCGATGCACAGGGGATGGATCCTAAGCAGCACATTCAGTTACTAAGCAGTCCTCTAATGAAAGGCAGAAACTGGATATTGGCTGCAAAGGGGTGAGCACTGGATCTGGCTAAAAACAAAACTATGCTCATTAGTGTCCACTTAGATCCCCAGTAGAAGTTTACCTTCTCACAGAGCTAAAATACACCATCAGCGTAAAAACACATGGCAAGGACATGCTGTTCCTTTAAAAGTGAAAGCTTGTCAGGTTTATATGTTTAGGGGTACACAATGAAATACTTTGTTAGAATAATTTAAAAGTCATTTTCATTACAATCTTTTCATAGAAATAGACTAGAGACTGATTTCTATCTCACTACTACGACTGGACACATTTCAATATACTTACTCTTTCACAGTTTGGGGTTGTTTTGCAGTCATATTATGTCATTTTAAGAAACTAAGCATGTCCATAAATACAGTGTGTCCCAAGGTTGGGTAAAAAAAGCAAAAAACCAAAACCAAAACCAAACAAAAAAGTCTTCCACCAAATCAACCAAAGAAACAAAAAAACAAAGCCACCAAAAAAAAAATATCACGTGGCAGTATGCTAGTTAACAATACTTGCTTTTGAGTATTACACCAGACCTGGGCATCTCCACGTTCAGAGAGCACACAAGATTTCGAGTTTAATCCACCTCTCTCCTGCTTTTCAGTAAACCATGATGATAGATGCTGTGATGACAAAAACTGTGTAAATTTTTACCAAATTCTACAATTCATTTGGAATTTTCATTATGCAAGAAGCAACGTGAAAATACTTTTTCTGTTATTATACATTATAGAGTCTGGTATTGAGTAACAAGAGGAACTAAAATGACATTTACCCATTTAATACTTATCAATCAAAATTCATAAGGAAAAGTTCCACTGTCCATTACCAGAAAGGCTGCCCTTAGTAAACCTAACACCTGCCATTTTTCCACACACGATGGAAAACACACTGGTCCCTGGCCTCCAGCCACAATATCAAGTAGTTCTGTTTCCACTGAATCTCCAGATTATTCCCTTCTGGTTAACTTGCTATTTAAAGTTAGCAAATGAAAGGTAAAATACTGTCTCCCTATAAGTATACAGAAAAAGTTCTCAATTTCCCCTACAAGCCTACACCTTGTCCATCAACCCATTTCAGGATATATGTTATGTTCTCACTACTCTTATCTAGAACAAGCAAAACTATTCGTGTTTCATGGAATTTGGTGTTTTTCTGTACAAGCTTTAGAACAGCAAGCACAAGTAGTCAATTTAGACTTACTGTAAACCACTTGGTATCCTAACAGCCATCAGCAAAATCAATTCACCTCACATTGCTCACTGGACTATGTTTTTTTGTCTTGTTATATATAATAATGCAGTTTACAACATAATCTTTGCCATCATAACCAAGTGACAAGAGAAATACATATCCTGGTATTTACCCCCATGATCAAGGTGCCCTATAAAAAACACACATCCTACTGTGGATAGGCATATTCTTTCTCACAGGGAATTATGGACAAGTTACTGAAATCCTACAATGGCAATTTATATGCATCAGTGCTCAGAGTATCTCCAAGCTGCATTTAAAAGAAACCAGATTTGATCTACCATTACATGATGTTACAGCTGTTAAGACCTCTGTCACTACAGTGTGCACAAATTTTAAAATCAAACTTATCCAGCACCACTGGGCTCTTCTGGGGAGCTCAAAGAAACAAATCTGTACTTCTCAAGAGAGCCAGAGCCAGTGAAGGAGCTCAGCACACGACTGACAGTGTGATACAGCCCATATCTGGCAAGCAAGGGAGAGAATTAAGCCAACAAGATTGGTAATAAACTCTCTGATGACATATATACATAAATTTAATTTTAAAATTAATTCCCACACAGATATTTAAGTAAACATACAAATATTTTAAATACCAGTCTGTTCTTCCAGTCTTTTATATACTAGGAAAAGCCAACAAACATACAAAAAGAAACATCTTCAATTACAAGCTAAGTGTTTTATAACAAGATGAGAAATCAATTTTCAAGCAAACATATACAAATGCTAGAATTTGACTGTTCTATGTCTTCATATATGCCTGTCAATCACTACCAGGAAAGGAAGAAAGAGGATTGATGGCACATGAACCGAATTCTCCTGGTTTAAAATTGCAGGTATTCATAACACGTCTCACAAAATTAATGCAGTCAAACTGCAGCAGCCTGTAGACTTAATTCTGGATCAAACATTTATAAATTAACCTGTGTTTTCTCCAGCTATTGCAAGCATTATCAACAGGCTTTACAGGTTGGAACTATCAAGTTGTCAGTCTCTTCTACAGATTCTACCAGAAAAAAGGACAGAATAACTCCCCTCCCTTTCACATTTTTCTTCATAACTCGAATGTAAGAAAAACAAAACCAAAAAACAACAAACCAACAACAAAAAAAACCCAACAAGAAATCTCAAACAAGATACCAAAACACAACTCTAACAATACTGCATAACATTATTACAAGAACAGCACCATAAAAAAATCACAACAAAAATCAAATATCCAAGATTTTACAGCTTACTAAATCTTAACAGACATAACTATACTGATAGTTCAGATTGTCTAATCTGTAATTTTAAATACATGGTTTAAACATTTCTTACACATCTATCTTTCTAAGAATAAAAACTGCATACAAGTAAATAGAGCCATAATAATAAATAGCAAACAACTCAGTTGTTTTCATTTTCCAAAGAAATGCTAACAAATTAAACTGTCTATAAATTTCAGCATTGAGGTATCTTCCTTCTCATCTTACTACAAAAACTGATATAGTAGATCCTACACACAACAGTCTGGTCTCATGCACTTCAAGCAAGTGTAAGTCTACAGCTATCCAAAAATTTTGTGTACCACATACCTGAAATCAAGATCTGAAAGAGTTATTATCAGAGAGTTACTAGTATTGTAGCTTTAGTAAAACATAACCAGAGCTTCTTAAAACTAAAAATACTGTTTCAGCAACTAAATTCTATTCAAATTAAAACCAAAGTGAAATAAATAACCAAAGTCCATCTTTTAAGACTTAGGAAAGTCAGAACTGACTGGCAGTTCTGTCAGAAATCAGCATTTCTCGTTGCAGAAACATGCTTGCAGAGGGAAGAAATCTAGTTGAAACAAGACATCCATTCCATGAAGGAAAGTGAAAAAAAGCACACATTGAAAACATAAATCACAGAATTAAAGCATTCAAAAAAAACCTCTTGCAAGTAAACTTTAAAAAACCAAGTTTTTAACACTGGAGGATGTAACAGCCTTGTTATTCCCCTGTCTTACCACAGTGAAGTACTGCAGAACACACAGACACCGTGTATCTTGAGCAAGTGTAAGAGCCCATTGTCACACTTCAGTCTGTGTTTAACTTCATTTCAGTCCAATGCAATGCAAGTCTTAGCAGTCAGCAAATCACTCTTCATGAAAAAGGATCATTGGATTAGTATAATCACAAAACACATGTACACTGCCCAATCTAGGAATAAAGTCCTCATTATACTGTATACTTCTAAATAAAGCCTAAACATTGACATTGAATGAGATCATTTTTAGAGACATATTAATGAAGGGAAATTGTTTATTAGAAACAGGGTTTCCTATAAAAGTACCATCTTAACATCAAGGCCACCAATTATTTACTGATGTAATTTATGTAAATATGAAGCTTGATAGCTTCCCTATATTCAAACTCTTCATGTTTTCTTTGGAAAAAGATAACTGTGGAATGCCCTTGTGATTTGCGTTGCACTGAATTAGAAAGTGCACTTGAAAACATGTGTGTATTCTCAAAGCTATCCAGCTTGTTAAAGTAGTAGCAAAATTAAGTCTCAGGAGTTTCCTTTAAACAAATGAAGTTCACCACTAGGTATCAGATGTACCATGTGGCCACAGCTTAAATCCACTGAGGAGTAACATTAGTAACACCACCACTTTGCAACTAAATAGCAACAATTGCCCTAAAAAATGCAGTATCAAACCTGTATCTGTTACTCTGTTGGGAAAAGAAAGTCCCTGTGCCTATCCCACAAAGATGGTTATGCTAAGGCAAATTTCAAGGGGAAAAACCAAAACAGAACAGAGCTAAGTTCTTTCAAGTGTAGCTAAATATCCTACTAAAATACATAGCATAAAACTGACTGCCTGTTTACTGATCCTGACAGTCTTCCTGCAGTAGCTGGTACAAAGGGCAAACTTAAGTCATCTGGAAAGCAGCTGCTTATGGGTCCCCATCCTTAAACCACTTGGTTTACTAAAATTAATAGAATTAAGACTCAGTGACTTTAAATAGAGCACAAAAATATTTTCTTTTACAGTTAGCATTTAAAAGCAAAATCTGCCTTTAACAGTAGCTAATTCTATTTCAAAATGTTATGGTCCATTAAGTCTCATTCTGCACTAACAGACAATCTACATGAAAAAAAAAATGATACTGGAAATAAGAACTTTCCAGAAGAATATTATGGTTTATCCTGTAGTAGAATGTCAAGCAGCTTCACTTCCATCACCTTGGCCTATCATTGCAAACTGGATTCCTGAACTACGAGATGCCCTAAGCATTGCTGCTCTCAGCTCTGAAGAGGAAAGCAACATCTTCTGCTTTTCAAGTTCCAACATTCTGGCATCCAAACCAGTATTTTCATGTTGCCTAAATTATTAGCACAGAAATACTGCCCACTCTTTTTTTTTCTTTAATGAGAAAAATTTAGTTTGTCAAAATGCATCACTGATTAACAGAAACTGAACCACTCATAACACCCTAGTTTCAAATGTAGGTTTTGGGGTGGACTTACAAGTCATCAAAACACAAAACATGTGTCTCCTTATCCAATTGAAACACTGTAAGAGAAATAGTAAGTCAGGCTGCTGTTGCAGACCACCAAGCGTTCTCAGGCAAGAAAAAAAAGAAAGTATTTCCACATTGCTTAGCATTCATACAAGTAACGAGTCACATTATCTCCCAGGAACAGCAGCTCCTTTTCCAGGGCACGATAGCAGCAAATCAAAACTAATCAGAACCTGGTGACAGACATTGTGTCACAGTCATGCTTTAAAATACCACACTTTTACACATATTTCCTTCACATGAATAATGAAAAATAAACAGCACATATTTTGAAATAAATCTAGAATCTTAGAAATTTTCCATATCGTCTCTTAACCAATTTACATCAGCATCACACATAAACAAGATTTGAAAACAGCGGTATTTGTGATTGCATGATGATTCTAGAGAGCTTTTGTCTTGCAAATACTACTCAAAACTGAGTCTGACCATGAGTCTAACCTCTTTAACAGGACAAGCAGTCTTACAGCCACCACCCTCGTGAAATCAGACAGCAGGGGCAGACCATTAAACAGGCTGAAGGAAGAGCCACCAGACACTGCAAATGCCTATATGCTCCACCATGCAAGGATAAACTGAAGCATTTGGTCACCATAAGGCAAACAGAAATCAGTAAAACTTCTGCCAAGCTCAGCATTTTAAGGTGAGACAGACTGAAATATGAAGGGTATTGTTTTATTAGGTCACTACAGCTTATCTACACTGTTTCCTTTTAGTCATCATCACTCTTCCATCCTACCTACACACAAACCAACCTGCTCTGCACTCCATAGACTGAAACATTCCTAGCTATGTTGCCACCTTAAAACTATGCAACTTTGGAGCACAGGACCCTGCTTGCTCTGCCAGCGACTATTAGCAGAGCAAACACTTTGGACGCACCTTTGTAAAGTTATCAGCAACTTCTATATTCCCAACATTTCTAGCATAAGCAGAATAGACAAGCAATGCCATAGTTGTAGCTGGCAAAGTAACAGTTTATCCAGCTATCCTCATAAATATGTAATTAAATGACCTTCCAATAACTTATCTCTTTCTTCCCTTGGTGTTTGGAATTACTATGCCCCCAATAAAAGGTGATCTAGCAGCAGAAATACATTATGAGATATGAACACCTATGAGAGCCCGTTGATTTATTATTTTCAAATTGATCCATGAGCTTTACAGATAGGTTTAATGAATTAGAACTTTTCCTAACAAGGATACCTGTTAGAGCAGCCATTCTCATCATGAATCTAGAGATAAAAAGAACATTTACCAGAAAACTAGGTCTTATTATGGCTTGTCAGTATACTAGTACTTGCTTTTGATTAACATTGCCCACCTAACTTCAGCATGCTCACGAGCAGTTTGTGAACTGAGTATCTCCAAGTGGTTAATTATCCTGTACTAAAATAATAAAGTATATCACTTCAGAGGAAGCGATGGAAAACAGGTAGTTTAAGTAACACCACACACATGCATGTCATTTTGTTAAATATGCAACACTTAAGGTAACAAACCAAACTAGTAGCAATGACTCGGAGAAACAAAAGAACACCTTAGAATACTTTCATCTGAAATTTTATCTGTATTTATAAATTAGAAAGACAAACAAGAGGCTCCTGTTTACAAGACACACATCACCACCACCCTTCCAAACACTTCTGAATAGCAGAAAATGATCTAGGCAATTCATACATAGATCACCCTCACACTGATTTCAGGGACCTGAAATTTCTTCACCATCTATTTTTTCACTCATTGCTGGAGTTTTAGAAGGCTAAGCAAAGCCCAGAAGCGAAGGGAGTGCATGCCATCGAAGCTATGCTGTGCTGGATGGGAGTGGCTCTTAGTTCTCCTACAATCCAAGCCATGTGCAAGAACAGTACAAGTGCCCTCCTGGGCTATATAAGCTGGCATCTTTCCCAGCAGTTGCCACATCATGAAAATGATGCATACACGTAAAACCCCAAAAGAAACACTTTAAAACAATGGCTTAAATGACTGCATAACTGAACTCAACAGCTGGAGACACAAAGCACTTCAAATGGTAAATCATGTATCTTTCACCTGCAAAAATCCTAAACTATATTTGTATTAGCAAGCTGCACAGCACACCTAGCAATGAAGTCTGGGCAGTACACTCATGTTCCTGAAGGCCAGACACCAGGTAAATAAATATAGCATGGATAATAAAAGCAGGTAGGATCACCAACACCCCCATGCAGACAGAGCTTCAAGTATTAGATGTAATTTCTTCTACTGATTTCAATACATCACCTAATTCACTGAATATAGATAATGCTATCTCACCTATTTAGACTGCTTAGACCCATTCTCAGGAGTTTTTCTGCAAAACTATTTAGACTAAATTAAAGTCATGACTTTTGGTACCAGAAATAGAAGAAAACAGGAGGAAGACCCCACAGGGCAATCAGAGCAAATTAATTCATCAGTAGTATTGCAGTATTGCATACAATTAATTCACTGGAAACTGTTTGTGCAGTACTGCATTGGTTGACAATAGATGAAAGAAATTAAATGACACTATGAAAAGGGAATTAAAACCCTATATTTCAGAGGATAAACCCTGCTGCTGAAACACTGTAATTCTCACACTCCAAGGAAATGAATGTATTCTAGAGGAAACACAATAATTGATGTAAAAAAAGAGCCACAGCTTGGTGTCTTCCAATTGAGAAACATTAAACCAAAATGTGTGTTTTTACCCTGCCACAAAAGAAAGCTTTTTTATCTCAAGACTGAAAATTCTACTGTCTTTTGCTCTCTGAACATTCAACTTATCCCCACCTAGCTCTAAGTAGATGAGATTTATTCTGGTGTTGTTCTAAGGAACTGGAGGAGTACTAGATGCCAATAAAGATTACAGACCAAATGAAAGAGAACTCCTAAGCATTGTGTCTGCATAGATATATAAACCTGTTCACTTCTTTTATTTGTACTGTTACCTCAACTAATTCAACTACAAAAATCAGGACAACAAGGGCTCAGGAATCAGACCTGAAAACAAAAGGCTTCTTACACGTCTCCCAGCCCAGCTTGTATGGGTACATATGCACCACGCATACACACCTTCTGAGACCTTTTCAAGTACTCACGAAAGGATGAAGCCCTGAGGATGAACAAGCAGAGTGTTGGGGGAGTACAAACACAAGTACCAGACCTTCCTTTTCCAGTCACACAGTACACCGGGACAGAATGCAACACCAGCCAGAAGAAAGTAACACGTGGGCAAAAATCTCCAGTGAAGACCTACACCGAGACAGAAGCCAATTCCGTCCACCCAAAGCTGAGAGACCAGGAGTCGGGACGCAGATCTACAGCCGTGCCGAGCTTTCCGATCCCGGGGGCAACCGCGAGTGGACATCCCCGCGGCAACAAGTGCGTGAAGGGGCAGAGAGGAGCTCCTCCAGACGCCGGACAGCCTTAGGAGGGGCGGGAGAAGGCTCCCGACATTGATGGCCGCTTTTGTTCTCCACGGAGAGCGGCACAGACCCCTCGGCTGCGCCCGCTCCGGGCCGGCTGGAGCGCTCCGCGCCAGACCCGAGTACCGGCGGCGGCCGCAGGAAACCCGCCCGGTCCTTCCTACCTCTTTTCGGCCTGGGGAAGCTCTCGTGCAGGTGAAAGATGACTTTCTCCACGAAGTGCTGGATGTTGCTGTGCTCGGGCCCTCTGACAAACACCATCCAGTCGTGCGTGAAGCCCTCCACAGTGGGTTTCTTCCTCACCTGGGCTCGGTGTCCCAGCTCCAGCTTCACCTGGACGGCACACTGCGGGGGGAGAGGCGGCGAGCGCTCAGTGAGCGCGCGGGGAGGCGGAGATGGAGCGGGCGGCCGAGGGGGCCCCGGCGCCAGGGCGGGCGGTGCGGTGACACACGGCTCATCGCACGCAAACACGGTAAGGGCGGGAGGCGACCACAGAAAGGCACCGCTGCAACAACAAAACGCGGCCCCATAGGCGAGGGCGCAGAAGAGCTCTCGGTGCCTCCGGGAGGCGACCCGGGGGCCGCTGTCAGGGCCGCACCGTGTTCCCCCCGGCGTCCCCGCGCTCGCTTTCCCGGAGCGGCGGCAGGACCGCGGCTCCCTCCGTGCGTGCGCGCGCCGCTCCGCCGGGAGTAGCGGGACGCGGGGAAAGCTGCACGCGAGGAGCAATTCCCGGTCACGTCAACCCCTTCTCGGCGGCGAGAGCCTGCCAGCGCCGGGCAGCGCGGGACGGAGGGGCGAGAGAGACCCGCGGTGCTCACTCACCGAGCTGGCCATGCC
>VWZD01011461.1:129719-142431 GCA_013396695.1 Sakesphorus luctuosus
GGGCACGGCCGGGGGGCGGCACCGGGGCGATGCGACAGCCAATGGTTTTGAGCCGCTCCGCCTGGCCCCGCCCCGCCGCACCTCCCTTAAACGAACAGGCGCCGCCCGCGCCGGCCCGGCGCGGCGGGACCTGCCGCGAGCGGGAGTCATGTCGCCGGGCAGACATCGTTCCAACGGGAGCCATCCCGCCCGGCAGCCATCCTTCCAACGGGAGTCACCCTGCCAGCGGGAGCCATCCTTCCAACGGGAGCCATCCCGCCGGGCAGCCATCCCTCCCGGGAGCCATCCCGCCTGGACACCCTGTGCCAAGGGTACACTGAAAGAAGGACCTTCCGACTCCCCAAACCTCCGCCTCTGCCTCGTGTATCGTCACAAACGTTTTTGAAAAGCCCCCGATGAATCCTGGCAAAAGAGAGAGAGGGGCACAGGAAGGGAATGCCCGCCTTGCTCAGGGTGACAGGTGATGATGGGCAGGCAGGAAATGACAATCGGGATTATTTAACACGTATTTGCAGCACCACCTGTCCCTAGAAACAGGGTTGCCATCCCAACCATTTGCGAGTCCCTTCCGTACGGCGTGAGGAACGTGCTGATTCCCGCCGCGGGAATATTCCATCGAGGAGATTTACTGTGAATGCCTAAATCATGGTGCTCAGGTCCGCGAGACGGCTATTTTATAACAGCCAAAGAATTGTCAAAATGTGCCTGTGTCACCTTTTTGTACGCTGAAAACTCGTTTATTCTGTCCTATGTTTTTGACGATTTTTCGGTGGCCAGCGGTAGAGCCGTGCCGGGACCCTGCCCAGCAATCCCTTGGGAGAGCAGCACCTTCCAGGTGCCACCGGGAGATGGCGCGCGGAGCCCTCGCGCCGATGCCCTCATTTGACCCCTCCAGGAGTCCACGAGTCCCTGTCTTGTCTCTTTTCACTTCGGGAGTGAGAAACGCGCATTGTCGAAATTTGGCATGATTTAATAACTCCTTCGAAACTACTGAGTTGCATCTTCTTCTTCCTACAGGTTTTTTAATCCCTAATTAATAAAATTAGCACTGAGAACTCAAAAGGATGAATACAGTTTGTAACAATACCCCAAGTTACAACATAACTTGAAATGTATTAATATTAACCCCTCATGTATATGAATATCCATAATTCAAAATTGTCAAATGCAGAGCTAAACCCACATATTTTCTAATCATCTTTCACTGGGCAAGGCAGCAAGTATAAGAACTCCTGCTGAGTCCATAAACCCATCAAACCTGATTCTTGCAACTTTAAAATTTTGTCCTTGAGTACAAACATGTATATACGCATGTAAGCAAGGACAGCAAGGCTGGACCACTACTGTGCTTAATGCAATGGGATTCCAGCTTTGAGAACCCATCTGAACAGAGCATAAGTTTTCTAACTTGGGATTCTACTGGAAGAAATGGAGCTTGACAGTTCTCCAGAGTTCATCTATGCAGAGTTTTATTTTTTGTGTATTTGGGCAAAATTAATTTTCCTCTTGACTTAGAATAGGACTGAATCAATACAAGCTGTTTTCCTATTTCATATGTCAGTGGCACAGTGGAAATTCTTCTATTACTTAAGTAAATCTAATTATCTTTTTAGCTACTTAACTGAGAGCATTTGATTGAGTAGTCATTACATAGAAACATCTGCTGATTCAGGCTCAGATTTGGAAAAAAAAAAGATGAGATTGTTTCATATTTGTCAGTTGTGAAGTAGGGTTGATAAAATTTCACAGATTTTAAATGTCATCTTTGGCTGACAAGTAAAGGCAAAGAATGAGCTGTTAAGTGACAAACTGGTGTAATTATTTTCTTCATTTTGGATTAACAGTTAAAATAATGTTCTTTGATCTTATTATAGCAGACAAATGCAAGTATGTACATATGAACGTGCAAAGACCTTGGCTCAAAGAACTACAGAGTTATAAAGGTGAAGATAATTTTCTAAAAGTACTACCAGTACTGCTTAAATAAGGTTTACTGTTGAATAATTACTCAGTTGCTGGAAAATGAGAGACATTTGGGTTATATTCTTAGAGGTATTTACCTGCCAAAAGGTTCGTATAATGAACTTCTGCAATGCTAAAATTACTTGCACATTTTATGTGTGCTGAAATAACTGATACAGCTTAGGCTTCCAAGGAGGCACCGGTGCCTGTGTTCAGACATCTTCAGGCATACCCACATTGAGAGGTGACATATGAGGCACAGATCCCTGACTTAGATAAAATGAATGCCAACATTTCTATCCAGTACACAGCTAACTGTATACTGAGCATGGATGTGTTAGTGTAGCCTTGCATCTGACCTGAAGGGAGCTGTGTTTCATAGTAATACAGCTGATCTTACACATAAGGCTCAGAGGTGACCTCAGCACTGTCTAGAACTACCTGAAGGGAAGTTATGGCCAGGTGGGGGTTGGTCTCTTCTCCCAGGCACTCAGCAATAGGACAAGGGGGCACGGGCTCAAGCTCTGCCAGGGGGAAATTGAAGTTGGAGATCAGGAAAAAATTCTTTACAGAGAGAGTGCTCAGGCATTGGAATGGGCTGCCCAGAGAGGTGGTGGATTCACCATCCCTGGAGGTTTTTAAACTGAGATTTGATGTGGCACTGAGTGCCATGATCTAGTAAATGGACTGGAGTTGGACCAAGGGTTGGACTTGATGATCTCAGAGGTCTTTTCCAACCCAACTGATTCTACGATTCTATAAAACAAGGAATATGTCTAAGTTGCTTTGTAATGCCACTCTGGCTGCCAGGAACCCATCACTCTCTCTGGATTGGCTTTCTTTGGTTATCTGCATAGGATGAATAAATGTCAAGCAGCCTCAGCCAAGCTTGTGCCTGTTTTGAGGTGTTATTGACTTGTCCATGTCTAATCACAGATCAAATAGAAAATAAGCACTTTGGCTGGTAACATATTAAACCCCATATCAACAGAAAAGATCTTCAAGAGCAAGGGCTGCAAGATTTAGAAAACAACATAAAATAATTTATATTATTTTATAAGTAATAAAAATAAAAAAGCTCAGAGGAGTGTAATAATGTCAAAAGATAAATGCAAAAAAGGAGTCTTGGTTGTGCATGATATTACAGTATAAAAGGTTAAAAAATTGCTTAGGCACATATAAGAAGACTTGTTCAGAGTGAAAAAGTCTTTTTGAAAGACCTATGAAAAGGATTTAGGTTTTTATTTCCTCACAATGGTGGAGCCCCTAGAGCAAATACTCCTGCTAATTAAAGAAATAAAGTCATATGCTATCCTCTCTTTAGACCTGTGTAATGACTAAGTTCAGAGAATTTGTTTCAGATTTGCACAACCATAGCCAGGACAGTCTGATGACATGTGCAAAGGAGCTACTAGGGAGGAATTTCACTGAAATCAGTGTTCTCAGTTCTTGGCCTGAAAGGAAATCTCCCACTGGAAATTAGTCAAAGAGTATAAAAGAATTATGTGACCATTTCCACCCTGCATCAGGTTGTTGAGGTGGCCACTGTATTAATTACAGAAATCGACCATTATCAAAGAAAAGAGGTTATGTATAAGATGACCAATGTATCTTGGTCTTAGAATTCTTGTGTTACTCTATAGCTTGGTCTCAGAAAGGTACAAGAGGATGCTACCTTCACACTCTCTATTTTAAGAAAAATCTTCTTTTTTGCAGCACCACTGGAAAAGGAGAGAGAAGCTGAAACAGCTTAACATTACCTTGGTGAGAAACACATATGGAAAGGCAGAATTTTTTATCAGTGATAAGTACTCATATAACCACTGAGTCTCAGCTGTCCTCATCTTCAATGAACTCATGATTACACCCTCACTGTGATTCAGAAGGTATTTTTATCCCAACTTTATGCATAGCAAATTGAAACAAAAAGAAACTAAATTAATTAACCAAGAACAACCAAATAAGGCAAGAAATGGTGAAAGCAGTTAAGCACAGTGAGAAAAAAGTTTGGCCCTGAAAATAATGGAAAAAAAAAAACATAGAAAAAAAGCATGTAAGCAAAGGTAGTATTGGAGAACAGGAAAGTTAAAATTTATGGCTAGCGCAACAATCAGTAAGAAATGCTTTAATAGATGTGGAATTTGAAAAAACATTGCCAAGTTTAAGGAATATATTATGTACATATTTGCAGAAGTCTGGCCTTAAGAGCTTGATAGGCACATTTCAGAAATCTAAACAGAAACCATATATACAGAAACAGAATTTTTCACATATGACAAAGTTGCAAAGGAAGATTGCTTACCATACAGGAATGAGCCAGTAATCTCAGCATTGTAAGGAAGATGGAGGTCATTTTTATGAAGGCATGGAGGGGAACAAAACAGAATTAAGATGGGTGGAAATGTTTTGCAGCTGGTGGAGGGTGATCAGTGAATCTGCAGCCTGTATATTCTGAGTTGCCATACAGGTTTCAGAAGCCTTTCCACATAAGCTCTGTGTGGTCTGCTGAATTCAATAGATTTTAGTAGTACAGCAGCTGCACTCCATTGACACTCCTCCAAATGGTAGGCACCCCTCAATGAACAATGAATTTCCTATCAGAATACTTTCCATCACCATATGACATCAATTCCAGACACTGTTCCATAAATTTACAATTTCAAATAAAAACTACTCAGCTGTCCAAAAGATACAAATACAAAAAGGATGGTTTCCTGATTGTCTAGGGTTGAGCTGGCAAAACGCCAACTGTCCAAGACAGAAAGTTAGCCTCTGGCTGAGAAAAGGGAGAACAGGAAAAAAACCTCTCAGACTAGGTTTATGCTGAAACTAACTACATGTGTTAATACAGAAAAGAGAAAATTAAGAGAAAACTACAATATAACACACACTTACACAAGTACAAGTTAGGTATAACAATAATTTTCTACTTCCCACCAAAAACAGATTCTATCACTCTGGATCTATAAGCACCACCCCCACCCCCACCCCCCCAAAAAACCAGCAAAGAACAGAAAGAGTAACAGCAAAATGTTTCTACTTCCCTGAAACTCAAACAAAATGCAAGTAGAGGCAGCAGAAGCAAGGCCTAGCACAGTAGAAGGGCTGCAGAATATCCTCCTTCTACTTCAGCCATGATGGAACTGACTAAGCCGCACCCACACACTGGATTTTACTCCTATTGAGATGATGTAATATGGTATGGAATACAACACCATTGGCTAGAAGAAGTCAGCTGTTAGCTAGCCCAGCCCAGCTCAAGTCAGCTGACAATCCCAGGCCTGGTCTGAACTTTAAAGCCTAAATTTAGGCCTGCTTGGCTAAACCCATAACACTGATTTACTGCAATTTCCACATTTCAGTGCTCCCTTGCCTCTTTTTCATCCATTCTGCATTTATCTGTTTCTCATGCAGCATATTTTATACTGACCAAAACAATGGATTTTATCTGCCTCACATTGCAAATGCATACAAATGTGTCTGTGTGTCTGTGTGTAGGAAATGTCTACTACATATACATACACACAAATACAGAAAGGGAGCAATAGTTTCCTAGTACATCACTCATCACTGTTCTGCACTTACATCCCCATCTCAAGGAAATTCTTGAAAAACTAGGGTAAAAAGGAGCATTATTTCTTATGAAAATACATTTCAGGAGACTTGGAAGTCTTTTGGAAGAGTTCTAGAGAGTGCTAAGGTCTCCCCTCATTCTCCTCCTCTCAAGGCTAAACAACCCCAGCTCCCTCAGTTGCTCTTCATAACAATTGTGCTCCAGACCCTTCACCAGCTCTGTTGCCCTTCTATGGACACACTGCAGCACCTTACTGTCCATCCTGCAGTGAGTGAGGGGCCCAAAAACGGAATAAGGGATTTGAGGTGCACCAAGTGCCAAGGACAGAGGGTCAATCCTTCTCCTAGTCCTGCTGGCTACTTTATATCTGATGCAGGATGCCATTGGCATTCTTGGCCACCTGGGCACACTACTGGCTCATGTTCAGCTGCTGTTGACCAGCACCCCCATGTCCTTTTCCTCTGCGCAGCTTTCCAGCCACTCTTTTACAGGCCTGAAGCACTGCCTGTCATTGTGACCCAAGGGCAGGCCCCAGAACTTGGCCCTGTTGAATCTCATACAATTGTCCTCTGATCTTCTATCCAGCCTGTCCAGATCCCTCTGCAGAGCCTTCCTACCCCCCAGTAGATCAACATTCCTGCCTAACTTTTTTCAGCTGGAAACTGAGGGGGCACTTGATCCCCTTCTCTAGAACACTGAAAAATATATCAAGCAGAACTGGTCCCAGTACTAAGCCTTGTCACACCCCACTTGTGACTGGCCACCAACTGGATTTGACTCCATTCACCATGACTTTTTGGCCCTGGCCATCCAGCCTGTTTTTTGCCCAGTGAACAGTGCAACCATTAATCATGAAATCATTTTGTATCACTAGCATTGCCTATGTGAAAAGAATTGTAAGTACTTGTTGAGCTTGCCAAAATAGGCTTACACCAGGTCTGAGTTTTAGTTTTTGCACTGATGGTTCACGTAAAATTTAATGGACTTTGATGAGAACATTAAAATTAAAGTCAAGTCTTGCAAACACACACTGAGTTAATCTCAACAAATGAATAGTCTTATTAACCTCAATGACAACAACTGGACTGCTTGACTATTTTTAATTACTCCTGAGCAGTCTTCTTTTAGGCTTATGACATTAGTTAATGTTCATTTACAAATGTAGAATCTAAACTTGAGGGTTTGGGTAAGGTAAAAAAAAAAGAAAAGAAAGAAGTGGAGCTGAGGCATAAAACTATTTAAATGACAACATCAATTACATTCTTTGAATCTTCCTTAGGTTTTGCAGTGATGTGTCATCTAAGTGAAAGTAGAATGCTATTTGTTGTTTCAAAGTTAAGTGAGGTTCAGCACTTATTACTTGCCCTTGGCTGTCCGGTGTATCCTCTTCTTTGTTCTCCATGTGGGTAGTAAGAGGAACCACATACAAGCAAAGTTAGATCTGGATTCTGCAAAGGAACGTGTGCTGGTTTAAAGGTAAGCCAGGAGGAGAAACGAACGCAACTCCAGAGGGATTACAAGTCAGAATTACAATTTAATTAAAAGATTATAATAAATCCAATAATACAGAGAAAAAAAATTGGTTTTAACTCACAAAATCCAGAAGTATAACCCAGTGCCTAGGTTTGAGCTGGCAAAATGCCAACTGTCTAAGACAGAGAGAAAGGGTTCCCTCCCCCCCTAACCAGCCAAGGGAAAAAGGGGGAGAGGGAAAAAACCTCCAGACTAGGTTTATGCTGAAACTAACTACGTGTGTTNTGCTGAAACAAACGCGGTTTGTTTAAAAAAAAAAAAAAAAAGGGGGAGAAAATTACAATACACACTTACACAAGTTAGAAATAACCAGAAATAACTCCCTACTCTTCATTGAAAACAAGTTCTATCACTGTAGTTTTATAAGCACCCCAAAAGACACCCAGCAAAGAACAGAAAGAGTAACAACAAAATGTTTCTACTTCCCTGAAACTCAAACAAAAATGCAAGTAGCGGCAGCAGGAGCAGGGCCTAGCACAGTAGAAGAGCTACAGCATGTCCTCCTTCTACTTCAGCCATGATGGAACTGAGAGAACACCTCCCACTGCTGCATCATATCTTAGGTTTGTGTCATCTGGTATGAAATATTTCCTTGGTTACACAGTCAGGTGAGAACTGTCTCTACCAATCTACATAGATTCTCTGAGCCTGCTTATTTGAGGCCTAACTAAAACCACTACACCCAGCACCCTGGGACACAAACAGAATGGTGTTCATTAGCTGCTGTGCTGAGGGCCATGCAGTCCCCCTGACTTCAAAGAAAAAGGAAAGGAGAACCTGTTGGTGAGGATGATGGTGGCAGTCTGGTCAAGAGAGGCAGTCACAGTCCTATTGAGGTTCTGGTCTTCCTCTGGATCCAATGAGTAGTACCAGAAGTCTCCAAACCCCCCAAGGTTATATATGCTTAGGTTCAGATGGGAATGCCCTATACCTCACCCAGGGAGAGGAGTTTCACAATGGGTGATTTGCTCTGTGAGTCATGGGATATTTTTGGAATTCTTGATAGTCCATTAGCAGACACGACCCCTCAGGTTGGGTGTGAAGGTGCTAATGCCTCCCTGGTGGGAGTTACCACACCTGAGCCATTGATGTGTAGACCCTATCTCATAGGGTTCTCTAACACCCAGCTTGTAGCCTGAGGGGTCAGATGTGCCCTGGACAGCTGCTGCAAGTGATACATTATTAGCAGTTCATAAGAAATTACATAGAAGTGTAGAATACACAGCTTTGGTTACACCTACACAGTGATAAACTGCTCCCAGCTGCCATAACTAGGACAGAACATTTAATTACATTTGCTAACAGTTTACTCGAAGTGTTCATCACCTGCTCACACTGGTGATACTTAGCCCCATCATCAGGCAAAGGCATTAGGGGGGATGGATTCAAGATACTGCATCTTTTCAAGTTACATTATCTGCCATTAGAAGAAGCCATTTGTACCTGTATGCCCATTGTAGCACTAAGGCTGGAGTTGTGTACTGTTTCAAAGTACTTCCACTTCACAGGACATAAGCTGTTACAGTGTATCCCAGAGTAAGGTGGCAATTTGTTTCAAATACTGCGTCTACTGTTGTCACTGATGTAACACACACTGGTACTGCTGCTGCAGTCAGATCTAGTCATACAGAGTAGTGTGCAACCAGTCCCTGGTGAGGTCCTAATTTCGATGTTATCACTCCACTGGCTATTGGTGTTTGTTCACATGCATATAAATTGAAGGGCACTGTATGATTTGTGAGCCTGAGAGTGAGAACTGATGCCAAAGCTCTATCCCTTAAAAAATTCTCTGCCACTTGCTACAATCAACGGGAGACTGAAATGCTACAACAGTGATAGCAATCACGTTTTGCCAGCAATATGTCTCAAACTTTCTACATTACCCTTCAGCAGAGCAAGTGCTGTACAGTTATAGGCAGTCAAACAATGCTATGGGCCTTGCTTGCAGTAATACAAACGGAGTTGTCATCTATGAACTACTATGGGATAAAGTTTAGTATGGCATTTCCAGACTAATCTTGTTAGTTGCAGAGTACTCCCTGGTGAAAGTTAAGCATCTTCCACTCCTATTCATCCAAACAGCCTTTCAGTATACAGATCAGGGGCTTTTCTCTCATTTCTGCCTTCACACTGAACTTGCATCAAAGTCCATAGAAGCTCTGTGTGTGGGGAGCATTTCAAAAGAGCCTTAATCCTAATCATAAAGGCTAAAACTGTATTTTAGTATCAGGCTTAAGAGATTTAAAATAAATATATTCTAATAAGCAGGCTTTGCTGCTATTGATTTCTGCACTATGTTCTAAATTGTAAGTTTCCTTATTCCTTCCCTCATTTTTAAAGCTAGAATTGCTTTCTGGCTTGGACAAAATTCCACATATGAAATTAGATATGCAGATTAGGCCATGACCACATTAGCAGTGCTATTACTGTATGATTTTCATTTGGATAGTAACTTTCGCTGGGAGGCCTCACAGCACATTACAAATACTGCCAAAAGTACCTTCTGGCATTTTCTGGAGAACATTACGAATGCCTCACTGCTCATGGGATGACTGTCCCCTACTAAAATAACAGAATAGCCTAGGGAAAGAGTAACTGGAGCTAGACTCCTGTCTAGTTTTTCTCTGGGAACAAAACTCACAGGCCAGAGAACAGGACAGTCTTCATAGATTTGCTGACCTTTTAAAAAAATTTGTTACATAAACTGGTGGGTACTAAGCCTATTTGACAGCCCAATCCAAGTTAGCTCAATTCCATTTCTATCGTTTTCTGTATAAGATAGGCCACATTAAGACCAGCAGGAAATTGTGTTGGAGACACCTTCCAGAAGTGTCAAATTTCTTTCAAACTTGACTGGGGAAAGCAGAGTTTTGCAACATAATCTACAGCTTTGAATCAACCCCAGTTATGGCTTTGGCACTAATGCTGCCTTCGTAAACCCCAAGTATTTCTTTTATATAATGGAAGGCATTGAAACCTGGGGACACCATTTCCAGCAACTACAGAAAACATATGTCAGTTTCACAGCCATATAAGACTTGTAAAATGAAAGGCAATCAAAAGTAGTATCTGAGTCAGCAGTGCCCTGGCAGCCAGGAGGCCCAACCATGTCCTGGAGGGCATCAGGCACAGCATCAACAGCTGGTTGAGGGAGGGGATTGTCCCACTCTGCTCTGCTCTGCACTGCGGCAGCCTCACCTTGAATATTGTGTGCAGTTTTGGGCACCACAATGTAAGAAAGATATTAAGCCATTAGAGAATGTCCAAAGGAGTACAACAAAGATGAAGGGCCTTGAAGGGAAGCCATATGAGGAGGGGCTGAGAGCACTTGGTGTGTTCAGCCTGGAGAAGAGGAAACTGAGGGGAGACCTCATTGCAGTTACAACTTCCTCATGAGAAGAAGAGGAGGGGCAGGCATTGATCTCTTCTCTGTGGTGACCAGTGACCACACCTGAGGGAATGGCCTGAAGTTGTGTCAGGGAAGGTTTAGGTTGGCCATTAGAAAAAGGTTTTTCACCCAGAGTGTGGTTGAGCACTGAACAGGCTCTCCGGGGAAGTAGTCACAGCACCAAACCTGACAGAGTTCAAGACATGTTTGGATGATGCTCTCAGGCACATGGAGTGACTCTTGGGGAGGGTCCCATGTATGACTAAGGGTTGATGATCCTTGTGGGTCCTTTCCAACTCAGCACATTCTGCAATTCTGTGATCTGTCAATTAAAGTATGTCCTTTAAGAGATATCTTCTGCTGTTTTCCTGTTTTTGAGATACTGGAATAGAAAAATATGTTATTATAACAGATTGAGACCATAGGACAGTACATGGTTTCCCAAAGATGAGACTGATTCCTTTTGTCCCAAGTCACAACTGAGTCTCTGGAGCTATCAAAAGCACTTTGTGAGAGTGTTCATGTTACATACACTCAATGTTCTCATGTATCAATGTTCTTAGATGACCTGCATGAAACTCAGCGGTTAGGAACAATGCTGGCAATCAGGCATCACTGTCAAGTAATTCAGAAAATTAATATTCCTGATATCCTGAAACCAAGCATGAAACCTCTGGTGAGGTGCTCCTCCATGCAAGAAGCTTCACAGTATCAACATGCTCAGAACTGTCAGCACCAGAATATTTCAATATGCTCCTTTACCCTCCAGAGATCTCATTGCAATTTTCATCAAATTGAAAGCCATTGTAGCTATTGTTCATTTGGGCAATTGCAAACGTGGCAGTGTACTCAGGACTATGGGTCCCCCCTCTAGGGCACAACAGTGGCTAGAGAGCCTTCCTTGGATAGCATGCTACTGAGACACACTTCACCAGTCTAGGCAAGGTATGCAACATGGCAGCTATAAAAGGAAAAGCTATTTGGCTAAAAGGCCAAGAATATGAGGCCCAAAGTATCTCCAAGTATGTTAGTAATAAACCAGCTTGTCAACAATGAGATGTTCTTAGACGACTCAGAAAACATGGAATAGGAAGAAGAGACTGAACACCACCTTTGGGTTGATGTCATTGCCTACGGTCACCTACAGATGGACTGAAATGGATCCATGTGAAAGGTCCTACATATTCTTTAACTTATATTTGGATACTGCATATTCAGCAGCAATGACTTGTGGGATCCCATCTTGAGCAGAGTGTGCTTAGCCAAAAGCCACCTCACAAATACTCGTTCATGCTGTTTGCAAAGTGTTGCTGCTGAGGTTGTGGATGAAGAAAGCAGCCTACATGATCTGTGGGACCTGACTGATCTTCACTTTGCATGTACAGATGTAGGGAGCTGTACATACAGCTGTACATACAGCTCCCTACATCTGTGAGTCACTTCTGGGCTTTTTGTGGCTCTTGCAGTGTCAGGGTATGCTTTTCCACTAATTCAATGCAGGCAGGAGCAGGGCTCTTTGGATGCCATAAACACCTATGGCTTTAATTGGTGAAACAATATATCCCTAATCTTTTTAGATGAAGAAACTGATAGAAATTGTAGATGGACTTGTCTACATTTACTTTTGTTTCCGATTTGTCAGCATTCCACTACTCCCATCTCAAGCTCAGAGTAGACAACCTTGAGCAACACAAGAGAATCATCTAACACTTATCAATCAAATTCCTTTCAAAATATTTGTGATTTTCTTTGAAAATATTCCTACTGATAGCCATTTATATGTATGCCTTGTAGAAGTTGCCTATAGCTTTGATGTTCAGGAACTAAAATAAAGACTATTAATTGAGACTACAACCTCTTTTGTCACTGCAGCATGGTTACATCTTGGTAACACGGCATTGATTAAAATACACCAGAACCTAGCTTAAACTCTTCTTCTGCCTTTGAGAAAGCTGCAGACTCGATGATCTCATAGGTCTTTTCCAGCCTAATTGATTCTGTGATTAAAGTGCAGGAATCAGAGCATCATTTATTTTTCCTGTCCAGGGTTTTCCTGATGTCCCTGCAACTTGATTAGTGACTGCCGGTCAAAGCATGTCGAAAGCTCAGCACCCTCACTCAGCGGTAGTTTCGGAGGTGACAGGGGGTTGTTTCCCGTCCCGCTGAGGAGCCTGCCCTCACCTCCCGTCTCGGCTTCCCGTGGGCCGCGGCGCCTGCGCTGCTCACTGCGCCTGCGCCCCGAGCAGCCGCTTCCT
>VWZD01011462.1:0-16911 GCA_013396695.1 Sakesphorus luctuosus
GAAGGAAGAAAGGAAGGAAGGAGGTCAAAATTCCCCTGTACACATTTTATTTAGTGTAGTCTGAGCTCAAAACTTTTTTTTTTAGCCTTGCCAATAGAAATTCTGTGCTTCTGAAGGCTTCAGGCCAAAGTCAAATATTGCTTTTTGTCATAAAGTTCTTGGAGTTTATCTCATTCTTTCTATGTCCAAACTTAAAAACACAATAACATAGGATAGAAACATAGAAATTCTCCATACACAACTTAGGTCCTGGATTTCAAACAATTCAGTAAGATACTTTGAGTCCATGAAATTATTTCAGTGTGGAAATCCAAACTGATGCCCTGCTTGGGCCTGCTAAACTGGTATCTGAAACTCTTGAAAAGTAACCTTTAAATTACCATTGGAGAAGCTCATGTCATTTGGAAAATCTCACTGGCCCAAGCAAAGGCTATATGCAGCATGTCCTTATAGCCTAGTGTCTAGGAATTAGGGAATCATCAGTAAGCCTATCTTCTCATATTTAACAGTTGTTGTAAAGTTTTCAGAAATAGCTTAAAACAATGAAGGATGGTTAAAGAGCTGTGCTACCTTCTGCAACCTTAGCACACCAGGATGTATAACACATTGTTCCTGTGACATCTTCTATCCATTACTGCAGAAATCTCTTGGCATGAGCTCCATTGACTCCCAAGAGTCTAAGCCTTTCCATATGTTTTATGCTGACCCTAGCATCAAACTCAATTGCCTGTTCAGCTTGGAGTGAGGAAGACAAACAGCTGTATCAGGAAAGCTAAAGGAGCAGTCCTCAGCACAAGTGTTTTGTGGATCCAACTTTAGTGCACAAATAGGAAAGGATTTAACAATCACGCAACTTAGATTTTTTTCCACAGGAGGTGAAGATGTATCATAAATCCTTTTACATATCTGGGCCTGGGTGGCTTTTGAACTCAGGACTTCAATGTTTTTGAAAAGTTTGCAGCTTTTATTTGTCTCAGAATAAGGGACATAAAAAAGAAGATTATAATTAACATCTGTTTACGAAGAGAGAGATGCATCATCTAAATTTATCTGTCAACTGTTGCTATTATGTTAATTAAGTTGCATGTGAGATGTTAGAAAACCTCTACCGTAGTTTTTCAATATCATTTTTGACTTCTTTAGCTTGATGGAAAGAAAAGATTGTAGCAAAAGCTTACCATTTCCTCCTTATTCTTTTATAACCTCTTGGTCTTAAGGTACAGGCTGTATCATAACATTTTGAGACCTCTAGATTGGCAGTCAGTGAGATATTCCTTCAAGTATGTGACTACTAGAAATGGTTTGCATGCATTCACATGAGCCAGTTTAACCAGATCTGTGACTGTTCAGTGATTGCATCGTAAGCCTCCAGCAGTGTTTCCTGTGGAGGCAACTGGCCTCCTGACTGAGTCAGAGCAACAGAGGGGCCTGTTGTCCTCATGGGTTGAGTGAGTGAGGAACAGGGATGGGAAAATGGAATGAGATCCACCACTGATGGATTAATTCTTTGCAACCACCATGTGAAAAACACAGAGATGTTAACACAGCTCCTTTTAGCTAGGCTTTACAAAAGAATAATGTTCCATAGAGTTCTGCTGGAAAAACAGAGTAACAGTCACAGTAAGGTCTGAGATCTCTGATTTACATATTTCCTTTTGCTATCCTTTTTAACATAGTATTTGTCTTCTATGTTTCTCTCTAATAATTCAGATTAAGATCATGATAACTATTCTTACTTACAGTCAGTTAAATAGAAATTTATTTCTTCTTCCCTGGATTGATCCTGATATTATTAAAAATGTCTTTTTCATGTCGTATTATTGTTTTCTGTACAAATGTGGCTGGCAATCTCATGTCATCATGACAGTATTCAAGGAATCATTTAAGAGTAGCCACTAATCAGTGCAGTAATGTTTCATTTCCAAAATCATCTCCTTTAGGTCTGTTACTGGAAACATCAGAAACAGCATTTATCTGTTATAAAAGGAATTCATATTTCTCCTGAGTATTCTCCTGTGTAAATTGCTGCTTCTATTTAAAAACATCAGGCTCTGTCCAATTCTCAGATCCAATGAATCTGCTTTATGCCATTCTTCCTAGGCCAAGGAAGACTAATTAATTAATCCCAGGGGAGTAAACTTCCACTACCATTCATCTCTTGTTGTAATTTGTCAGTCTCTTTTGCCACTGTCCCAGTTCATGATGTATTTTTAGGAGCAAGGAAATACAGGGAAAACAGCTGAGACATTTTTCTCTGCAGGTAGTCTTTAATTTCTTTGTGAATGCACCCCAGAGCATGGGATTGTTGATTTATCCCCAGAATCCTGTGTATCTCTTCATGCACTTCTCAGCTGCAAATGTATCTTCCGGCTGTAAATCTCTCTTGCTATTCTGCTGGGACTTTCATTGGTGAAATTCACTACACTTGTTAATGAATAAACAGGAATAAGGGATATTTATTGAATAAATTTTTATTGTACATTGGTTATAATGTGTCATTGTTTTCGTTTACAAACTTTGTGCATGCTTGACTAGAACACTAAAAAAGATAGGAATAATAATTTCAAAAAAAGGACTTGATCAAAGATTGCAGCAAAGTTTAAAGTCAGATGGACAGGCAGACAAGCTAGATAGATGTCACTTGGCACTAGATGACAGTAAGCTGCCTTATGCTGTTCACTGAATGATGGATGACAAATCTTATTGTCATACAGATGCTTAACCCGCTGGTGTGCATTATAATTTTGAAGATACCATCTGATTTGCAGAAATTAGTATGCTATGCAGCTATAGATATGTTGCAAGCAGTAGGAACTGGAATTGGGTTATTTTTTCCTGTTGTTTGTTGCCTGACAGCTTTGACTCCAAGACCCATTCATTATAGCAAACTGAATTTATAGAGGTCTGGACTTTGGCTTTTGCTTCAGTGAAAAAACCCAGGTTCTCATTTATTGGATTTGCAATGGAGATATAATATGTCTAGCACCTACACAAAGATATTCTTGATGGAAAAATATTAGGAAATATTAGAATATCATAGTGAAGTTGACTGGCACTGAAAAATAATAAGGAAATGGTAAGAGAATATTTGCATCATGCTCACCTAAACATATCCTCAAGTTTGCTAATGTCCCCATTCGGCTTGGCATGGGCCTTAGAAGAACTGTGTAATGGGGATAAATTCCCAAACAATGTGGGAAAGAACATCTGCTGAGGGGTTTATGTAATTTTCCACTCAATTTGTTCTGTCAAGAAGATAAAGTATTTCACTCCTTTGAAGAGACCAATACTATGGGTTAAAAAACTGAAACTTAAAATGGCACAAATTCAGTATGAAGCAAACTTTCTTTGTAAGTTCCAGTTTCCTGTATTATTTCTCCTTGTTCTGCATCATAGTTTTGCTTTTATAAATCTCTTCCTTTTACTTTCATATCTGTTTGCTGGGGTAAGACATACAAAGATCCAAGAAACAAGAAATGTGGCATCCCTAACCAACTAGACAGAACCATATTTCTTGAACACTACGTGTGGTTCTATCAAAACACACAATGGCTGAATGGCTGGTTGTTATTTTACTGACTTTCATTGAACATATTTGTCCTGTATTGCAAACAAAACAATAAAATTGTACCTTTAGCAATAGAATCACAGTCTAGAAACATTCAAAATGAGTAAGCTTGTGTTTCCTATTTTCCACATCAGAGCAGACCAAGGAAAAACATTAAATGCATAAAACTGAAAGGCTTCTAATGCATTATAGGCTTTAAATATAGTACCTTCAGGGCTCCCCAAACAGCACAATATGATTTATAAACTGCACTGAAAGCCTTCTCCTGTAGAGCAGTGGATGTTATCATTGGTTTCCTTGTTCACATTTCCTGTGGAGGAAATAGCTGTTATCAAATAGTATAAATATGAAATAATATCAAATAGTACATAATTTACTGCCTTTAGTGTATCATCTGATTCATTGTTTTTACTTTATTTATTTTTCTTATGCAATACAAAAGCTAATATTAAAGTATGTGTACCCTTTACTAAGAGAAAGATATGACCTTAAAAATTAGAATGTTTAAAATGATGGGCTTAACTGACATGCATCTTGTCAAAGACCATTTAGCATTCCATGAGAGCAGCATGCTTCACTACTGCAGGGCAGCAAGTCTGAATAGGCCCACTGGTGCCAGGAAAGGTGAGGATATATCTTGCTCTTCTCAGAAATATGTAAAACTTTCATATGTCACAACATTTAAACAGAGCTAAAAGGTTTTACATCAGCTCCAGGACATGAAGACAAGGGCTGTCTCTTGGTAGAAACCAAGGGTAGCCATTCTGAGAGTTATTTCTGTGTTTGTTTTCCAAGATGGTTGAACCAGAAAGTATGAGCACTCATGTCACATGAGATGCAGCTGGACAAATATTTGAATCAAAGATCCTTAGAGGTTCACAGAGCTCTCTATCAGCTGCTAATTGCCCTTGCACAGCAGTATCTGAGTCATCTTGATTTTGATGAGTTGATAGCAGAAGTCTTAAAGAAGCCAGTATTGTCCTGAACATATGTAAGTGAATTTGAGTTTTCTGAAAAGCCAGACATGAACTGTAGCGTTGGAGGGAAGGGAGAAGGGTCTCTGCTTTCCCCTTTGTCCAAGGGAATGCAGAGATGGGAGACAGGGACAAGACAATCCAGACAAGTCCAGGCAAGGAAGTAAAGTGAGTTTATTCAAACAATCCACGAGGTATTAAAAGATCTCAGGGGGCAGACCCCAGATCTGGGCTGGATTGGGTGAAAACTGAGGAAGGGGTAGGGTCTAAGGTCAGGACAGGGGCAGGACCGGCTGGAGTTCTGGCCCTGCCCCCCCCCAGCCACGAGGCACCAGGGTCTTATCCACGGGGCTTACCACCCTGGAACAACATGCAGAAAGGGGAGGGGGGCCCAGGGGCCCTCCGATTACTGGGGCTTCCCGTGCGGGGAGGCTGCTGTGATGTCTTGGTCCCAGGGACCCCCGCTAAGGGCAGGAAGGCTATTACCCAGCCTGGGAAGAGACAATAACATGCTCAGCCTCAGGTTCGATGACTCGTTAAGGGAACAAAATGCCTCCGGAAGACACAAAGGAAACAGGGAGGAATAGATACAATACAAGGCAGGGTGTGGTATAACAGCCCCGTAGGGGAGCTGTAACAAACAGGGAGGTGACACAAACTTTACAACTAAAAAACCCATAGCAAGCAAGAACATAATTTTAAAACTTAAATAACAAGTCTCTTAGTTGAATCTTTTCAGATTCGAGGTGCTTTTCCAGCGCAGCTCCCCTTGAAATTTATTCCAGCATTTTCCTGCACTGAATTGTTTGGCCTGAATCTCTTTATTCTCTAAGGTCACCTACTTCCTTTACTTTTTTGGTAATGATGCTAAAGAGGTTTCTGATTTTTTGATTTTTCACATTTTGTAGATTTTAGAAACAGAGTAGATGTAACACTGTAGATTGTAGTGGGTTAATATTTAGCAGCTTATAGTATAAGGTCCTTCTATCTCTACCCCTGCTCCAGAACAGGCCGCTAAGATCTGCTAATTATTTAGTCTCTTTCTCAAGGTACCAGATTAGAAGCTATCGGAGAGAACATAAACACAGAGCAGAGTGACCCGGAGCCCTGGAGAGCATCCAAAAGACCTTTATGTGCTGAAGAAGAGGAGGAAGAGGAAGACAGAGGGTCCCGGCGACCCCAGACCCAATTCAACAGGAACTGGGAGGGGACAGAGGTGGAACTGGACATGTGGACTGTAGTGATTGGATAGATTATATTATAAAAGCTATAGAATCAAAGCTTGCGGAGCGCGCGGTGATGTATTCCTGGATGAGCGGGGTTGCTCATTAAAGTAACTACCCTTTATCTTATCTCCTACAAAACTTGGCTCAGAGTCTTTCTTACAGACTTACGGCAACAGTAGCCATGAGTGGGGGGAGGTTCAGGAGGCGAGACCCACCTGTACTGGAGGGTTCCTGAGTCCAGAAACACCCAAGCAGCAGCCCCATGACCTGGAAGACCTTGGCAGCCAATTGAGAGAAGGGAGCAGCGTCAGCAGCTACTGAGGGAAATTTAAATTGGTCCAGCGAGCACGAGTGATCCAGAGTATGGCAAATAGGAGCAAGCAAACAGGGGTATGACATGGCAGTGGGGATGTCACAGCAGAAAGGGTATCACAGCGGTCCAGAGGGCAGTTTGCACAGGCAGGATGAACAGAAAGGGCTCCTCTGACCATTCAGGAGCAGTCAATAGAGGCAGAAAATGGATTCAGTAGTTGGTAAGGAAGAACAAAGAGATCCTTTAAGCCCCGGTCTTATTAACATACTAATTTAAGCTTCCTCAGATATGGTGCTGACACACTGTAAAGCTCGAGCCCCAGTAGCTGACACTGTACCAACTATGTCAGACGGCCCCAGACAGACAGACCTGCAGACAGCAGACACAGTTCTACAGGTCACAGATTGGTAAGAGTGCCTAATGCCTCTTCATGAGACTAGGACAGAAAAAATTATTTTGCAGAAGGTGTGCTGTGCTGAAGAGCTGGGCTGTGGTTGAAGAGCTGTGTCGGCAGGTGAAGCAGCTACAGGAAGAAGTGAAGAGGTTTTTTAGTATTTGCATAAATGAGCAAGACAGAGACAGATCATTTTCAGAGGCATTACAGTCTGAGGACTGTCATGGGTTTCAAACCCCTGTTGTAGTGGAAAAGAAGCTGGACCCGGAACCCTACAGGGTGATTACTCAAAGGGCTGTTAGTCATGGGTCTGTTAGTCAAGGATCTGTTAAAGATGAAGGCTGGAAGACGGTCATTGCACATAACAAAGATTACAAAGCAAGGGAAAGGTATATTTCTTTTTCTAATGATCTCTAGTAGTGATCAGCTTCTTCCATTCCATAACTTGCAATTATCAAGTGTATGATGGCTGTTTTAAATTAGACAGAGTTCCATTTTGCTCCAGCTGTGGCCCCCTCTTCTTTTTCTCCTACATATTCTTTATATTCTTTAAGTCTTCTTTCTACTGACCTGGGTTTTTTGCTTATATAATGCTTACTAATACTTGTACATTTACCTTTCTCTTTAAAATACTTAAAGGCAACTCAGTTCTTTTTGTAAAGTTGGCAAACTTTAAATTATGGCAAGTAGTTGTCCTTGCATGCCACTATGAAATGTAATATTTCAAGAAATTATTGCACACCATGTAGTGATGGGGAAACTGACAATGCCCTAAATGAAGAGGAAATGTTAAGCGTTTTGAGATTTTAACATCCTGGGTAAACATAAACTTTTAATTAATTTCAAAGTCACATAGCAGTTAAGATTTTTGATGAAATAAGAGGAAAAAGTACTATGTAAATTGAAATGTTTCAGCTCTGTTCAGTTCCCTCTTCATCTTGACCAGAGCAGAGCCATTGCCACCCCATGATATGAACTGGGCAAATTCTGGAGCATGGACCAGGCAGCTGGGCATGCCTGTAGCTTGCTCCACTTTGCTGGAGAGGCAGCCAGCTTGAAGTGATCTTTGCAAACCCCAGTGTGTTACTAGCCTTTGGTGCTGTTGTTGATTGCAGAGAAAAAGAGAAGAAAGATACAGAAGAGGAAAAAGGAGCTGCAGGGTGTAGAGATGAGTAATTTTCTAATTTGAAATTTTACCAGTGAAGCTGTCATTTGTTTTCCCCTGAGGCCGCTGCCTTTTGTCCAGTAGAACAAGACTAAACCCTGTGGTGAAATGGGGTAATCTCATCGGTTTGTTTTGTCTTTCAGGCAAGGCAACAAGAAGTGGGTAAAGACTGTTGCTGACAGTGAATGTGGGCAAACTGTGTTTGCTTGCATTTACCCTTGATTGCCTCACTGCCTAAAGCCGCCTCTGGTTTCAATCATGGTCCATGCCACAGACCATATCTCTCTCAGGCACTCAATGATCTGGAACCAGTCTGGCTAGAAGATTAACTAAGAGCTATTACTGAGACAATAGCTGAGAACTGTGTCTTTCCAGCACAGATCCAGGGAGGATCTGAAGAGGAAACAAAGTTTTTTGGAAGCTATCTTGAAACTGTGGACCCTCACAGAAACTGAGAGTAATTAGAAATCTCCCCTACATCCTCACCAACTACAAACTATGCTTCTTCACCCTGTATTATCTAATTCAAATTGCATCTCAGCTCAATGATGTCTATACATCAGCTCAATATGTCTATCCATTCCTTTTACAGTAATACGGTTAAAAACAAAGGCAACAATGGGATGTTCAATGCATGCAGTAATCTTAGGCTGTGAAATAAAACACACCACCATAATGTTTATCTCATTCCACCATGCAGTACGTATATTATGCACTCAGGTATTATTGTGAGCAAACCAGTATAAGAATGTAATGTAATAGAACTAATTACTGCTATTGACCCATATGGAGTTGAAAGCCTACCTGCAACACTAATGTGTCCAACTAAAAATGCCCCTATTTTATTCATCACACTGACTTTTCCTGTGTGTATTCATTATAATATCCATTTACTGACATAGACTAGCTTTTATTTTTTACCAGTGACAGTCCTACAGAAGCAGAGAGCTCTGAATAAGGTTTGGGGTTTTTTAACACATCAATCTGCAGCATCAAATTCCCATGGCAGGTTCACTCTTCAGCTCAAGTGTACAAATTCTGCTCCTAGATGCATATGTCTGTGTTGTCTCATTGAAGGCACAGATTTACATTAGAAACTCAAAGTAGAATTCATAAAAGAGAAGAAAGAGAAGAAAGCCAATACTGTAATTGAGACTGCTTTTGCCCTTCAGAATATTTATTGTCAGGATGGAGTATGAACAAAAAAAACAAAATTAAAAAGCCTTGTATCTGCATTTTCATGTTCCAGATTTAGTTTCAGTGGTGACAAGTAGGAAAAAACCCAACATTTTTATTCTTTTATTTGCTATACAGCACAGATTTTACAATAAAACAATCAAACATCAATAAAAATAGAATCCCTCACTGACAATGACAGCAAAAATGCTTTGCACTTTGATAGTTTCCTGTAGATGCTTGTTTATATTTTATTAAAATATATGTAGCAAAATATAATATTAAATTTATATTGTACTTACTATTATATTGCGATCACACATTCTCTTAACATTAAACACCACTATAAATAAATTTATTTCATTCTGATTTTATATTGTTATTAAGAATAAAAGAAAATCCATCCTGTGGAATTTTTCTTTCTAAATTTTACAACATGAATCCATTTTCATGTCTGTGTCTCTATATGGGACAAAAATAATTTGTACCACAAACACAATTCAGCATAGAGTAACTCCATGCAGCTATCAATTTAGGCAGAGGAGCCTGCCTGTAGGTCACCTGTTAGATCTCGTCATGGCCTTGATGAAAAGTCCAGTTATGGTGAACCTGAAAAATAATAAGAAGCAGCAGTTCAGGTACTTTCCTTTCACTATATATAATGTTTAACTGTTTAGACAGTAATCAGTACAGACTATTTGCCTGTCTTTTGCATGGAAGGTCCAGTATATAAAACTGATCTGTTACCACAGTACAATTTCAATCACTTCCAAATGCTAGAGTTGATCCTGGGGAGTCCTGCAACAAAGAAGAAAAGATTTGAAAATATTTCATTGGCAAAAAAAATACAGAGAAAAGGATCAGGTGGATGAATTAGGAAAAAAAACATATTTACAGAATTCGAGATAACAGAAGTATGCCATATGCTAGTCTTAATTTACCTAATATTGTCAGCTAGGGTTTCATGAAATTAGCACTTTGGGCTTTTGTCTGTGTTCCTTTCCTCTTGGAATTGTTTTCACAGCAGGAAAATCCACCTTAACACAAGAAAAAGTTAATTTTGGAAAGTCAAATTTCTCTTTGAACTGAAGAAAGTGTGTGGCCATTAATGTCATGATATAACTGATATGACCAAGGTAATGCAAGAAGCTGGCAGCAGTAAAAAAAAATTCCGCATGTGTTTCCCAAGCCTCAAACCTTTCAATGGGGACCATTCTCACATTATTGCTGTGTTTATGATAAACAGCTTTGAGAAGTTCTGTGCACCAGGAAAAAGGCACAGCACAGCTGACTTTGAACTGCATAGCTGCTTTAGACAGATATTTTATATATTTTGAATCACAGTATATCACTAAGGGTTTAGCTTATATTTGCATGAAAAGAATATAGCAGATACCATTTTCTGTGTCTGTGTGTAAGCAAGAACTCATTAAAACTAGAAAGCATGTGGGGGAATTAGGCACTCCAGTCTCACAGGATTTTAGCAGGAACAGAGTGACTAACTTCCTGAGATACCATTATTGCCTAATAATGCACTTGACTGTTATAAATTATCTTCACAAACTTGAAATCTTAATGGTTTAAAATACTGTTTTTCTTTAAAGAGTGAGTTCTTTTATTTCTTTTAGACCAGATGAAAGCTTAGTTTTTTACAAATCTGCAAACAAAATTGCCAATCGCAACAGTATACTTTCCTAGCATATATGTGTGATGAACCCCTAATGAGAGAAAAATCCTTTTGATTCAGTTCACTCTCCCTTCGTTTGGCTTATTGACCATATCAAGTTAAATGTTAATTGCAGGCAACAGAGAGGTTACTTATCCCTTTGTAATCAAATATCTCATTCATTAACTACCTATGCAACAAAATATCTGCTGTTGAAGGTTTGACTGAGACTTTTATTTTCATAGCAATAAGAAGATACCACCAATCAGGCTTAAACATGTAAAAAAATAAGATTTTCATTAAAAAAAAAAGAAACAAAACATTTTAAATAATAATGCTAAGCCCCAATTAAACAAAATACTGAGATATATTCAAGAACACTTTTAGTTTTATTAAAAGAGTTTTGGGATTCAATAAATCCACAGAGATTAAAAGTACCTTTTTTTCTTCACTCATTATTACTTTCTCATTATACATTGACTTGCTGTGTGACCTCAGGCAATTAATTTACTCTCTAGCCAAAATTTCCCAACCTGAACATGTAAAATTAAACATCTGAATCTATTTTTAGGTACTAAAATAAATGGCCTGATTTTCAGAGGTCATTTGTACCCCAAATATTCATTAAGTTGACAGGGGCTCTGCCTGCCCTTTGCCTCTGAATAACTCATTACTTCTTGTGTACGTAAGTATGGATTTAGATGCTCATCTCCTGTTATCAAACACTATCCTCAGGCTTCTCATGCAACAGAGTATGGTGCAGGGAATGCCTGAGCTAGCAAGACCCAAGGAAAATACGCTTAAACAGCTCCATGCTGGTCAGGGTCAAAAGTGACACTTCTGTACTTGCATGTCCCAGCACAGGACTCCCCAGAGACTTTTCTGGCAAACTTTGTTCTGGCAAAATGTCACTCTTCTCGCACAATATGCATGTCTGAAGAGATTTTATTTTCCTGGATATAATCTTGTGCACTTCATTTAGATGCTTAATTTAGATGTTATGCACAAAATCCTGTTTGACCCTAAAAGGGAGCTGGAATTTGCCCACTATAGTGGAGAGAGAGTGCCTCTGAAGATAAGCAGAGGGAAATCCAGTCGTATTTTAAGTGTCTATCTTTCCACTGAGAGTACAGAAAATTAATAGAAAATGTTAGGTGCTTCCATCCACTCAGGACCCAGAGCATTTTAGCCCTCGTCAGAGAAAGATATTGGGTAAAGGTGACACTGTCTATGCTTAATAGTCTTGTGGTTTGAGTATTCACTGAGAAAATGAGGGGTTTGCATTCCCAGCCCTGATCATCTTACAAGGGACTGAATCCACCTCTCCTATCACCCTCAAGAGTGACCTAACCAATATGCCATGAATATTCGGAGTGAGGCATTTACTTTTCCTTCCCCTGAGACTGAGCTGCTCTGTAGCCAGGAATGCAAAATTCATTATTCTCATAAAGCATCAGGGAAAAAAGTGTTGGATTGTAGTCACAGAGACAGGTCTGAGAAGGGGAAGTCTCCAGCTTTCAGCCTTCTCTTGTGGAAATCAAACATATCTCACCTTGTTCAGCAAGGAACAAAAATAAGGAAGGAGCCCTCTTATTCCTATGCCTTTCCATTTGAGAATATGCTTTCTCATGCACTACTTCTTGCTCTCAGAGCTCCTTTTACTGACTTCACAAACACTCAGATTTAGAAAACCACAACTGTTCAAGGTTCCTGGTGGTTTACATCTTGGCAAAGTGTTCTTGACACAAGTATCATCCCCTAAGGTTAGAAAGGTATAGATTCAGAGATTTCATCCCTTGATTGTAAAAATGAGATGGACAAAAAGATTGTCACTTTTGGAAAGTAAGGTATGTTGGGTCAGGATTCAAGGGTCTGTTAGTTCAGCAAGGAATAAAGTTTATCTAGTGGAATGTGTGGACAGTTCTTTCTTGAAGAAGAATCCTTAAGCATATTTGTCATATAGTCAGATTTAAATCTGTCTGGATTTGGTTCAAAGTTATTTCTCAGACTTCTGCTGCAGAGTGGAACCTTCAAAGATACCTCATGGTAAGCAGGATGGGATGGTCCAGTCTACTGTCAGGCCCTGAATGTCAAGACATTAACCAGCATTTTGACTTAACAAATTAAATAACCTGCCTACAAATGGGTCTAGATATCAAACTGCACTCAGTGAAAGACGTTTAGACCCAGGTGTAAGTCTAGTAACTTCAGTCTTCCCAGGTCTAGTCTGAGGCTTAACTGTAGCACTTGCAGTTTGTTTCCCAGTGTCCCTCCTTGGTAACTCTCTCTCATGATTAAATTTGTCTTTTTGTCTTGCTTTACTTTTACACCAGTATAGTCCAAAGTGGACTTGATTATGTGTAAATGGAGAAAAAGAGAGAGAGAGAGATAACAAACAACTTAACTCTAGAAAAGATTATTACAAGACTACACTTTTGAGATCTTCACTGAAAATTGTTTAGTCCGTGGTATTCTATGCTTCATTCACACTTGAAATACTTTAAACTTTAAAATAGAAAAATGAATGTGTAGGGTTTTTTGCACCATCTGTTACTTATCACTTGATCATACAAAAATATTTTTTAAGGCTTCTTTACCTATGTTGTCAGACACATGGGATAACATTCAACAGTTTAGTAGACTTTGCTTACATCTGTCCATAATCCTGCAAGCAGAGTTTTTTCACGTAGTTTATTTGATTAAACAAGTGAAGCCTTTACTCAGTACACACCTAATATAGGGGCACAGCCAGTTACTTATGTATTTAAAGACTTCTAGTGAAGGAACAATTTGCTTGTACAAAATAGGGCCCATTAAAAACAAGGTCATCTTTAGTATTATAGAGCTTCACTCGGTAACCACAGAAACTTAGTGTACTGGAAATCTATCCATAGCTGAAGAGTACAAATTTCAAGGACAATGGAATTTTATAGCTTAATGGAGAACTTAAACAATTAGAAAAATGTAGAAATAATGTTGTAAGGCATCTGGTGGTGGTGAAAATGCTATGAAATTATGATTTATTTTTATTAGGTAGCAAAATTCATAACAATATGTCTGTTTCTACATGAAGGACAGGACCCAGCAGTCCAGGTGTGTCTCATTACTGATGAGTAGAGATGAAAGATCACGTCATCTGACCTGCTAGCAATGCTCCTACTGTCATGATTTAGGAATAGTATTCCCCAATTTAGTGCTTCTACTGAAATGCTCCAAACAATTTGCCATTTGCTCATTCTCCCCTCCCTCTCCCCATGTGGCAGGCTGGAGAGGAGAATTGGAGGCACAAAAGGTAAAGATCATGGGTTGAGATAAGAACTATTTACTGGACACAGCAATGAAATAATAATAGAAATAATAGTAATAATAGAAAAAATATAGTAATTATAAGAGAAAAACTGAACAGTAACAGCAACAATATTAATAAAAGTGTGTACAACAAAAAGGTGAACTGTATTGTTCATCACAGAAACTCCAGACAAGACCCAACCCCTCCCTCTGCCAGGCTGCACAACCCAGAAGTGACCCCTTCTTCCCATAATCCTCAGCAGTGGTGTTATAAAATAACCTCTGGGTCTTAGCCATGCCCCAGCCTAGCTACTGCAGAAATGAATTCTGTCCTGACTGGAACCAGGACACTCACTCATGCAGCCCAGAATGGTTTTTTTGCCTTCTTGCCCTGAGCGTACACTGCTGACTCATGTTCAAGTTGTTCTATAGGACCCCCAGGACTTTTTCTCCAAAGCTGCTTTCCAACCAGCTGCCACACACACACAGACACACACACACACACACACACTCCATGCTTACTAGTGCATGGTGTTATTCCTCACTAGGGTCAAGACTTTTCATATTTTTTTCCTGAACTTAATGAGACTTTTATTTTGGCCCATTCTTCAACCTGTCTGGATCTCTCTGAATGACAGCACACACCTGTGGTGTACCAATAACTCCTCCTAGTTGTGTATCATCTGGAAACTGGCTAAGAGAGCACTCTGTCACATCATCCAGGTCATTAATGAAGATCTGAACAGTAGTGGCCTACTTGTGACCTGTCCCTGAATGGATTTTGTGCTGCTGATCATAACCCTCTGGGCCCACTTCTTTAACCAGTTTTCAGTCCATGTCACTTCCCACTTATCTAATCTATAATTTATCAATTTATCTATGAAGATGTTGTGGGAGAAAGTCTTGAATGCCTTGCTAAAGCCAGGGGAAACAACATTTACTACTCTTCTCTCATTAATCGCCTCATTACATAAGGTTATAAGGTTGGCCAAACATGACTTCCTCTTTGTACATCCAACAACTCCTGATGACCTTCTTCTCATTCATGTGTTTGAAAACTTTTTCTAGCTTTAGTTGCTCCATTACCTAAGCAGGGATTGAGGTGAGGCTTACTGGCCTGCAGTTCCTCAGATCTTCCTTCCTGTGCTTTGTGAAGACAAGAATGACATTTGGTCTCCCAGTTTTCAAGAACCTCTCTGAATCATCAGTACCTGTCAAAGATAAAACAACAGTGGCCTCAAAAAAGCATCAACTAGCTCCCTCACCATACTTAAGTGCATGCCATCAGGCCCCATGGACTTATATATTTCCATCTTGCTTTAAGTTCCATAAACTGATCCTTCTCAGTTGAGAGTGAGACTTTCTCCAGATTCTACAAATATTTTAATATTCATTGCTCTTCCCTTAATTTCTGATGAACAGGCAATATTCTTATGAATATACTATCATTTTATTGTGAAATACATATTTGTGAAAACCCTTGAATGTCATGATACTTTTGGTTTTACATTTCACTTAAGCTGTACTGGAGCCCTCCTGGTTTATAAAAAGCTTTCCATGTGACATATTTGGTGTCCTCATAGGGAAAGAAAGTCTCATGAGGAAAAATCAAGACGTATTGTAGAGAAGTAAAAATTATGAGAGAAAAAATGAAGACAAGGAGAGAAACCCATCAGAGAAGACACAGGAAAGGATAAGTAAAAAGATGTACTTATTTTAATAAATCCCATGAGAAAGACCATTCAAACCTAGCTCTGACACCTGAAGACAGTAAAAGAGAAAGTGGCAAAGTTTTTTCTGTCAATTATTAAAAAGACAAAAGAAGGATAAATGGCTGTTCTTAAGTATAAACTGTCAGAAATTTTTCCCTAAAAGGCTCTCCTTTTTTATTAGGAAAGAAGACAAGGCTTGAAGTGCCAGATGACAGATGAATAGTTAGTGATGGAGTCTCCGGACTATTGAAAGGTCAGCAGCCAAATATGAGGAAAGTAAGCATTAAGAGATTCATAATCTTCTGAAGAGTTACTAATGAGGTATCCACAACATTGTAAATGATAATTTCTATCATTTGGCATACTCTATATAGACTGACTTTCCATAAATTTATTAGATTTTTATTATTCATTCTCTGGTTCACCAGATTAGTAAAATTCTAATCAGAGTGAAACACAGCAGCAGTCTAATCAATTTGCATATTATAGGAAAAGTAAGGTAATGCCTCTTACAAAAGAACAATTTGAATATGCATTTCTGAGGAAGTCTCTGGTCAATTTTATTTTTTAGCAAAATATTTTCCAAACTTTTTAGTAATTTCCTTTGATCAAAGATTTCTAATTTATTAATGAATACTTTTCAAGGTTTCTAAGGTAGAATAACAAAGAGGAAAGCTAAATTTTTCAAGCAAAAATAAAAAATGCTATTAGAAGTAGTTTTTAAATCCATTGCATGCCCTTATTATTCAATGACATAAAAGGCACGCAAAATGTTACATTTTAAATAAATTTTAATGTTGTATTTTAAAATCCTGCAAAAATAATCAGACATTTATTCATTATGCTATCATGTTTGCATGCATAGATGAATGTTTATATGTTTAAATGTCATAATAATAAATCAGAATTCATATGTATCGAGTGACCAGGAAAATGTTAGCTGTCTATTTTAACCTTACAGTTGCTACTTTGTGCTCTGGATAAAATCAAGAATAAATGAGGAAAAAACAGGGTACAACATATCACAAAAGAAACCANATAATTAAAACTATTTTACATTAGACCTATTTTATTTATTCTTCATGGAGAGTGATTTGCAAAACTCTTTCATATCAGAGGTCAGCTGCTGTGAAACATAGCATTAAATATCTTCTGAGGAGTGAATTTAATCTTAATAGTTGAGTTTTCACATTTCCACTGAGAGTTACACAGAAACTTGAAAGATGCTTGTGTATTTTGTTCTCCTTAATATATGATGCCTAAGCACTACTAGAATTCCGCAAAGGAGAGTGTCTGCTTCATTTGATAACTGAGCAGAGATTCTCATTGCCAGACCATTCTGGCATGCCATTCAAATATTGACCAAAGAGTCTGAGCCCATCAGACAGTTGGTTCTAGTCAGAAAGTCTAGTAAGACTTGAAAGATATG
>VWZD01011462.1:17520-33039 GCA_013396695.1 Sakesphorus luctuosus
GATTCTCATTGCCAGGCCATTCTAGCATGCCATTCAAATATTGACCAAAGAGTCTGAGCCCATCAGACAGTTGGTTCTAGTCAGAAAGTCTAGTAAGACTTGAAAGATATGAGTCTAACTCTTTGTCCAGGGGTTGAAAGGGACATGGAAATCAGGTCTTTAAAATTCTGGAATGAGTGTTATGTCACAGGCCCAAAAAGCAGATGGCACCTAATCTTCCTTTGGAAAAGAGGAGAGTTAGTCCAATTTACAGAGATATGCAATGTCAGCTCATAGTGATGGAAGCAAATGGTGCAAGTGTAAATATACACTCCCACTTCACCACTAGTTATTCTGAAACAATTTTGTTTCCCAGAATCACTGTAGTTTCAGTGAAATATTTAAGCAGTCAGCATACCACAGAAATTAAGGGTGACACTACCGTGTTTTATTGAGGTGCCTAATTTCACAATACATGACTGAAATTTTAGGGGGTTATCCTAAGTGCACAAAATCCACTCCACTTAACTTCAGGTCTTCCCAGTCAACAAAGACAAGTGAGTACCCCCAGTGGAAATTATTTACCCATTTGGCTTAGGCACCAGTTTCAGGATGGGATACATCACCCTATCAAACAACTTTCATTATTGGACTTAGGCGATTTAAAGTAGATATTGAACATTTTTAAACTAGATTTTCAGGTATTTCTGAAATATTTTTAAATAGCTCCAGAAGGCAATCCATGTTATTCAAGAAGACCCTGATATCTACCTCTTCGACTGAGAATTTAGGAAACTAAACGGAGTTTCTCAAACAGAGGAAATGGAGTTCTTTCATTGTTTTATATTTAGTCTGTCCATTTCTAATGGACATTACTTGATAGCAGGACAATGTTGATCCCCTCAGCTCAAACGTGATTTAGGATACTGAGCTCCCAGCTTTTTGAGTTAGCCCTCAATTTCTTACACTATTATGCAGATGTTGTGCACAACTGCTGTTCTTGATTATGTCTATCTTAGCCAAGTTGGGTTGATTTCAGAAGCCCATCTATATAAATGTAAATCTCTTCAGTGCACCAAGAAGGACATAGGTGCCTGTCTTCTCAAAACAAACACATCTGAGCATGAATGGGCAAGTTTGTTTTCATGTAACTTGTAGGCAATCTTATTCACGAAGTTCCTCAAGGAAGGTGCTTAAATCAAGTACTTTTAGTACCTGTTTAAGAGACTATACTTAGACAGAGTGTAGAATCATTACCTTGTTCTAATGTCTTGCTGTGTAGTTTAAATTGCATCATGAGATGCAGACATGTAAATGAACATCCATTTTCGTTACGCAAAGAAACAAAAATATATATAGAAATATGTCCTGTCAGACAACTAAAACTGTATATATATTTTAAACCCATTGACAAAAGATATTAAAAAATTAAAATCTTCTGTCTTTATACTGCTTATTAACTGTCAATGACCTCAGGAAATTGATATAATATAATGCTAACTGTCATGACTAGCATAGTTATGTCTGCATAAATTCAAAAATTTTCTTAATCAATCCAAGTGCAATAAAATAGAAATAATATTCTAACAGAAATTTGTCTCTGGCAGTTTCTTAGTGACACGCTTTCAAGAGCCTGATTATTTAATCAGTGTTGTTATGATAAATCATAACGGTTAAAACTACTGTGACAGCAGCAAATTCTTGTAATCTCATTCCATCACGTTTCTTAAATTACACAAATCAGAAAGATTAAGAATAAATCATAGTATAGGGTTCTCCAAATCAAGGCACTGACTAGAGCATCAAATCTCATGAGAAAAGAAAGGTCCTGACTAAAATAAACTAAACCTGTTGGAAGAAGTATGAATACCATCCTATTTGTGCACAGCTTTAAGAAACCAGGATTTTAGTAATAGATATGAAAAGCCATGCAAAGGCATAAAACTTTCTTCTACAAACCTGTCAGAAATTATAGGACTGTGAGAGGGTTGAGTAAACATGGTGGTATTCAGTTGAAGGTTGGACTTGATGATCTTTGAGGTATTTTCCAAACTTAATGATTCTATGGTTCTATTCATACAGACTGAAGAATGAGATCCTGGAAAGCAGTGCCACAGAAAGGAACCAGGGCTTCTGGTTGATGGCAAATTGAACGTGAGTCAGGAGTGCCCTGGCAGCCAGGAGGACTGGGGGTCATCAGGCACAGCATTGCCAGCTGGCTGAGGGAGGGTATTGTCCTGCTCTGCTCTGTGCTGGTATGGCCTCAGCTTGAATATTGTGTGCAGTTTTGGGCACCACAATATAAAAAAGATATTCAGTTATCAGTGTCCAAAGGAGGGCAACAAAGATGGTGAAGGGCCTTGAGGGAAAGTCGTATGAGGAGCTGCTGAGGTCACATGGTCTGCTCAGCCTGGAGAAGAGGAGGTTGAGGAAAGACCTCATTGCATTCTACAACTTCCTAATGAGGAGAAGAGGAGGGGCAGGCACTGATATCTTCTCTGTGGTGACCAGTGACAGGACCTGAGGGAATGACCTGAAATTGTGACAGGGAAGGTTTAGGTTAGATATTTGGAAAAGGTTCTTTGCTGGAGATGGGGCTATCTATGTAGACATGGATGAATGGAAAAAAAGAAGAGATAAGGACACAAACTTCGATGCTTGGAAGGTGCAGTGCGAAAACCCTTAGGATCGGACAGTGACCACCNCAACTTTTCTCCTTCTTAAAGAGAGATTGCACTCTGACTAAAATCTCTTTCCAGATTATGTGGAAAATAAAAAAAAATCTAGCAAGAGTTGTCTCATTTTTTTTTCTGGAAGAAAAGATAAATAGATTTCAGAAATAAAAGAAGAAAAAATGCAGATACTGAAACTGTTATCTTAGGATAATTCCTTCTTTCTTCTTTCAAAAGTCTGACTTTTCAAGATTTCTAGATTTTGAACCACAATAATTAGAGTGTCTAAATATACAACAGCCAGAAGTAATGGAAGATCATATTTTCACCTAAAGACGCAGGGGTAATACAAAGCAAGGACTTCTAATAAATTATGGTCTCCTAAAGTTAAAGTAGAAATAACAAGACTGAGAGGTCAATAATTATAACTAATAATACTACATCATAGAATAATAGACTGGTTTGTTTTGGAAGGGAACTTAAAGATCATCTAGGTCCAAGCACCCTGCAATGGACAGGATCACTGGCTAGTCGACCAGATTGCTCAAAGTCCCATCCAAGCTGGCCTTAAACACTTCCAGAGATCAGACTTCCACAACTTCTCTGAGCAACCTGTTCAAGTGTGCCACACCTTCACAATAAAGCATGTCTTCCTATTATCTAATCTAAACCTATCGTCTTTCAATTTAAAGCCATTCCTCACTTGTCCTATCACTACATGGCCTTGTAAAAAGTCCCTCTCTGGCTTTCTTGTAAGCCCCCTTTAGGTACTGGGAGGCTGTTATAAGGTCTTCTTGGATCCTCCTCTTCTCCAGGCTGAACAACCTTGACTCTCTCAGCCTGTCTTCTTAGGAGGGGTGCTCTAGACTTCAGATGGTCTTCATGGCCTTCAAGCCAGACTCCTTCCACCAGGCCCATGTTTTTATCTTGATCCATATCCTAATGCATCTTCTAGGGAAAAATATAAATTAAAATATTAATCATTTTTTGGTCAAAGAATAAAAATTGGATTGTTGTTCCACAGTTCAGCTTATGAGATTACACCCGATGATATCTAAAGCAGTAGCAAGTGTGCTAAGAGAACACAGTTTTGAGCAGATTCATACCAGGGGAGTTGTACGATCCATGGAGATAGAATGTAGAAATATATGTCATATACTTTCTCTCTCTATATATGTAAATATATGCACACACACGCACACACACACACACACACACACATACACACATACATATATGTATACATATATATGCATATGCATATATATATTCATATATACACATACATGCACACACATACACACATATATACACACACATACATATGCATACATATACGTATTCATGTGTATATATATAAAAAATATAAAATATATATTGTAGGTGAAGCACCTTTTAAAATCTTACCGGGTTAGTACCTTCACAAAGTGTTCATGTTAATATCCTACCATTAGTATTTTGTTTACAATACTCATTTGGGTTTGAATTTCACTTTTTAAAGCTTTTTGCATCCTGATTTTTAAGACTTTAAATTTTTTCCCATTACAATATATTCTTTCAGTCTCTGAAACAAGGAGTCTAGGTTACCTTCAAATAGTACACTTGGTTGTTCTTGAATTCTTTGAAGATGAATAATGTGGCACACTTGTGGACTTACACTCTTACACTCTTTCAGACATTAAAGTTGTTTCTTCTTCTTGTTGTAAAGCCTAGCTCTCTTGAGGTGTTGTTTCTAAGACACCCAATCACCTTGAAGAAACATACACTGGTATCCACATATTATTATTGGCTCTTATGTTTCATACATTAGCATAACAACTTTCGCTTTTGAAAACGCTTTTCAAAGATGCCATTTGTGAGAATCAGGGCACTGCAGAAAGACCTACAATGGGGAGATTGAAAAGACAGTCTTACAAAGGTAATCAACTTGCCTTTGGTGGCTTTTTCGTATTATTTTACTCAGTAAGGTTTTAGCATGTTTTTCCATTTTTGAGGACTAGCTCATCCAAATGTTTTTGTAACTTCATGAGTGTGTCAAAGGTCCTCTGTGGGAATTCTGTGGGAAATATGTAGAATGACCTGCCCATAAGGAACAAGGAAAATATCACAGCATGAGAGAGGGTGGAAGCTAAAATGAAATATTTTCGGCTCTGTCTGTGAAGCTTTAAAAGCAGTGCAATAGGAATTACATGTGCAAAAAGTAGTTACACTTCTATGTTCAGATTCTGGTTCCAAAATTTCATTTCAGTATTGCTAGGTAGTCAACAGTTTAAAAATGGGTCAAGGTATTGAAAAAAAGTGAGACTGTTTTCATTTACAAGTTTTTTTACTACAAACTTACATCAGACAAGCATCTCTCTTCAGGCTTTTGTTGGCTTTTACCTTCTAAATAGCGAAAGGGAAAATTTACTGTCAGCCAGCCACATGGAATCTCCAATGACATTATGTGACAAGGTGACAAAGCTGTCACCAATCATTGGCCTTAACTATGAAGGAAATAAAGATGTGAAGATGCTGAGAGATTCACTACTTGTATCAGTTCTTCCTGTACCAACAGAATGAATCCATTTTTGACAGGTTATAGCACCTGAACTGCCAAATGCTAACAGCATAAACCACTTAAAATTAGGTTCTGGTTTCCGAGGTTGGTACAAGAGTTGCTCTGTATATGAGATCATCACAAGATACTGAGTACTTAAAAGAATAAAACAAAACAAAAAACCCTTCACACCTCAATTTAATTCAAATTAAAGATGTAGTTGAGTATGTTTCTAATAGTATACCAGATCACCAGAAATTATTTTTGAGCAGCAAGCAGTTAAAATCAGAAGGATGGTTGACAAAATTTGCAACAACTCTAAATGCATTTGATGGGAAAAGTAGGTTCTTAACTCTGACAATATCTAAGCTTGGACAAAAATGTAATTTATGTAACTAAAAATGTACTAGAAATAATTATTTTTCCTCCTGTGTAACTGGCAGTGTGGTAATCCCTGTGGCAATCACACAGTTATAGAATTAAAATGTTAAAAATCTCGTGTGACTCATACAGCTTTTCAGATAAACATCAACTCCCATCCAGTAGATTTCACAGATCCCAGTCAACAGCCTGAAATGCATACCAAAACAGCTAATGCTACAGTCTCTTATAAAGAGGGGGATGCTCTTAAGAAATGAAGAAGTGTCTGTCAGGGACTGTAGTAGCCACATGATAATGCAAACTATACAGCTTTTTCATGAAGTGCAGTGGAGACACGCATGTGCTACATGTCAAGTAGTCCCAGCTGCACTGTGCAATAGAAATTTCACGATCTCCTGTTCCTTTGAAGTAAACAGTCTCCTCAGATTTTCTATTTCCTTTCTGTGAGTTCCTTATAATATCCTTTATTTCATTTCCTGTTAATAGCCACATACAAGAGCTTTAACTTCACTTTTCTAGTTTAGCTGAAATTCGTGGTTATTTATGCATTTGAAGATAGCATGTACTATATTCCTCACATAGACATTAACTTACCTAAACCTCTGGTTTTTCATGGGGAAAAAAAAGGTAAGGTTGACTTACCAATACCAGCTCTTCTCCTGTTTTTAAAAATCTGTCACACTTGTCATTCTGTACACAAAATGCTTGTATTTCTTTACTAGCATACATTGCTCAAAAGATTCTTTTCTCATGTACTTCAGTTCTCATTTATGCAATCTGCAATGAGAACAGGAAAAAGACACAAGAGGCAAATTCATTTGTTTAAATTCATTCTGCCAACAGACCGTGAATTACTGACATATTACATACTCAGTATTGTGAAAATGATTCCTGTCACATATATGTCTCTTGGATTATTCTGTATAAAAAATGAACTAATAGAAATGCTTATTTCTTAAAAAGTTTTACATAAAAATGAAAAAGTAAAAAGGATTTACTGATATAATGTCAATTCATAAAAACTACAGTACCATTTTTGAAAAGATATTGAGTTCACCTATAACCTATAACACAACCCATCCACCATAACCCTGTAAGCCTGAATTTGACAGGTAATTCTTTTGCTATCTCTTCAAAATGTCCATAGATAGGATTTATCTCACCTAATTTCAGATGTGTACATGTCTATACCTGAGCTAATCTTCTCGCAATCCTTTTACTGGCAATGGATTCAGCAAAAAAAGGCACCCTGGGGCACTATTCATCTGGCCTATATTAGAAATCTTCTATACCCTCAGATGAATCATGCCCAAGAAACTCTGAATTTCAGTTCATTGATTAGAGAGATAGCAAAGTGTGTCTGTCACAATAGTAGGTCATATTAATCCTAGCCTTTATATGCACACAGGACAAACCCAACCTGAACAAGATCTGTAAAAAGAATGCATACTTTGGGATGCATCTACTTTGGGTTACTGGCCAGAAGATCTGCATCAGGGATAATGTCAGGGAGGTTCAGGGCTCATTATCTGATTATTTGGATTCTTGAAAACAGATTTCCAAAGCTGGAGAGGACAAGTCCTGAGGAAATTCTTTGTTATTGCTTTGGGCAATGGGGTAGAGGAGATGAGGAGCAGGGAGCACTTCCAATGAAAACTATTCAATGACTGAATGCCCCAGGTCTGGATGCACCAAAATGAATGTCCAAAAATGATCTGTCCCTTTTGGAAACCTTTGCTCTTGCTTGTTGTATAAGTTGTGTTCTGTGTCCTGATCTCTTTAGAATCGGGTCTTGAATAATAATTAAAAAAAAAGAAAAAAGTAAATTCTTGCCTAATATCATCATGAAAATATGGAAGTCCTGCTAAATGTACTGGACATTCCATATTGTAGATGAACCTTGGGCTCAATCTCTGCTGTCTACAAAACATTGTAAAACAACAGACAGTCTTGGTTAGATATCTGATTAATATTTTAATTTAAATGCAGATACTTCTTTCAAGAGATGAAAATTTCAACAGGCCAAAAGTGTTTTAAAAAAAAAATGAAGAAGAAAAAAGAATGTTTGTTTCCTTATGAGGAATGTTTTAATACCTCTGCTAGACTCAAGCTCCTTATGAAATATGGACCTTTCACACTCAGGATAAAAACCATAATACGTATTCCTTACCAGTGAGGTATATTAATAGTAGATTCAGCTTGACATAATGGTCATTAAGGCCCTCAGGAGCTGTGCTATAAATGTCAGGAACTGTTGTCAGAGAGTTAAAGGCTTGTTTCATGCGGGCTATGGTAAGTGTATCTTGTTTTCTGTCATGTTGTAGGGGTCCAAACATACATTCAATTGTTCATATATAGTGAAGGCGAACTGAAATATACCTACTAAAACATGCATTAAGAGTATTAATGCCTCATCACCCTCAAATAATATTTGAGTACTTGCTATGTTTATTTTGCTATCTAAAAAAACACATAGAAAACAGAATTAAAAAAAAAAAAAAAAAATTGGAAAGGCAACAATAAAGTACAAGCAAAAAATTAATATCCTTACAAGATCATTTGCACTAGTGATGGTGTTCCCAGGTGCTTTCAGAAAAACATGCTTTTGGCTATTATATTTGCAATTCCACTGAGCTGCTACAAGGAAATGCAGTATGTCACCACTTTTACTGAACTCTAGTAGTGTAGCCAATTGTGGGTCACTGCACTCATACAGCCAATTCATTATAAAACCAGGCTAAAATTTATATTATGCAAATAAGCTTACTAGCCCATATTAAATTACAGCTATGCTGGGATGCACAATGAACCACTCTATAAGGATTAGCTGGGGACTTTTTATTTATTTTTAGTTCTTATGGTAAGCCAAAACTAAGCAGAAATAATTCACCATGTAAATACTTCAATGAAATTGAAGTATTCATTTTCAAGAATCAAAAACTGTTTCTCAGTATTAGAGGACAGAGATTAGCTTTATTCTAGAGAGCTCACATTACCTAAAGCCCTCAGATTACCTGCATTTAAATTTCTCATCACAGTTCTTTAAAATGACTTGTTAGCAAATTGTGCATTTATATTGAACATCCAAATATCTTATATTGGAATGCATATATATTGACTTTTGCTTAAAAGTGAAAATGTAAGGAAGTGTGTCTGTTGCAGAGAAAGATGTTAAACTAATGAGGTGTTGTGCCCATTCTCTGATTCTGCTCTGCAACAAACTTCTTTCAAATCACAGAGAAGTCAGAACTCTTTCTTTAAGGGTCAGAATTTGTCTCTGAAACAGGTTTTTGTTTGTTTGTCTAAAATCCCTAACTGGTAAAAAAACCCATGCACAATTTTTGTAATATGCCAAAGCTCACACTGAAATTAAATAACGTTTCTGTTTGCAGATGCAAGATGGAAGAAAAACGAAAGTCAAACAAAAACCACTGTGTTGCTTTGGTTTGGTTTCATTTGGTTTTTTTCTGAAAAGGAAAGCAAGGAAGTATATGAGGTCCAGAGCTCTTTCCAGTTTCAGCAGATTCTGAAAAATTTTGAATAAAAGACAGAATAAATTTTTCCTTTCCTATTTTTAATTTCTCTTAGTTTTAGAACTGTAGCCAATTCCATACATTGTCTTTTTCTGCTCTTTACTTCCCACTACGTCTTTAAATTATATCACAATGGTGCTAATCCTTTTATTTTCAGAGTCTCAAGGAAACATAATTTTTGTGTCTTCACTGAGAAATATCTTAATGTTGGGATTGAGCCACTGAAGAATAAGGCTGTTTACAGACTTTTCTCACATATTTGAGGACATTGTGGCTGCTATGTGACTTTGTCTTCTTACAGAGCTGTAAAGTCTATTGAACTACATTCTCTGCTTGGGCATGCTTATGTACAGTGGAAGGAAAAATCAATATACATCATTGAAATAAAAATTACGTGAAGATCATATTCAGCCTCACGGAAACTCATAGAAAGAGTTAAGACTCAGCAGAACAGTAAAAAATAGTTAGAGAATTTTTTCTTATAGTACAGCATCCTGATAATCTTGATCCTTAGAGAGATAGCAGTAAAATTTCAGTTGTACAATGAAAGAAATTGATCCTTCCAGTGTATTTATCATGTTTAAATGTTTAAAGCTGTGATATGAAGCCACTGAATTATTACAGGCAAAAATAAATCAGTGTATGAAAAGCAAATGCAATAAATTACAATAAGAAATACGCAACACATTTTTGGTGAAATCCATGTCTTAGCAAACCACTCAGGATTAACTATGGAAATAAAAATCCTAGTGAAAAAAAAGAATTTATCACCTTGAAAGTCAGGTAGGAATTATCTTATTCTGCCACCTAAGTATTAATCACAGAGTTACCTAGTCATCTGGGCTCCACGAACACTGAGTGGAAAGGCACAGACACTCCAGTGGTGACACTTTATTTGACACAAGCATGGATCTTGTAAACTTTCTGCCTGATACTCACTCCTTTTATCTCTTCATTGACTTTCTTGGGATAACTACCTGAGAAATCTATGTTCTAAATAGTTAAAATTGGGTGAAAAGTTCAACAGTCAGCCAAAGCAAAGACAATTTTACTTTCTCACTAAAAACTAGAAACTATCTGTAAATTTTAAGTAAACATATTGTCATAAAAACACAACTGATTTTTTTTTCTTTTTTTAACACAGAAAAATTCATATGTCAGGTCTTAGAGCTACTTGTCATTCACAATTTTTTTTTCCTTGTTGTCCCTATACATCTCCCAAGTGGAAAACCAAAACAAAACAGAACAAACAAACAAAAAAACCCCAACCAAAACAAAAAAACCTCTTGGACACTTAAATTGCAGCTGTGGCACTCCTAGTTGCTGGCTTATGGTTCCAGCAGCTGCAGTTAGAAACCATTGGTGCTCCAAGCAGTCTGGAGGATGGTGAAGGGCAGTGGAATGGGACTGTTGGGCTCTGAGGGAAATCAGGGGGCTGCGGAGGTGGCCCCACCCAGCCAGGGACCTATTCCAAGTAGACATGGTTATTCAAAGTGCCATTCACACCCTGAAGTTGCTGCTACATCATCCGCTGCATGTTTTTAATATCTCCTGATGATAAAGTGAACTGTGCATAGTGTGGGCCTGGTAACTAAAATCAGCATCCTCTCAGAATTGTTTCTGTCAGATTACATAGGTCAGAGTCTCCCTGGCAGTCAGTCATCTTTATGCAGCCAGTGGTTAAGAGGCCAGCAGCCTGTCACATGCTAATCACATAACTTCCCAGCCATAGCTGAAAGTATCTCTTTTCCTGTCACTTAGTCCCTGAAGCACACAAATATTTTCTTTGCTCCTTTCCTCTTTTGTTGGAGGGCACTGTATAGGTCTGACCCATTGCCCCTACATACAGACTGACAGGGGACACTCAGTGGTGACTCGAGTTAGTAGTTGACACAAAGAGCAGATGTCTTAGACTAACAAACACACATCACACACTACAGCTCCACCAGTTAAATGAGGCCTTTATTTTTCCATGACAATAGGAGGCCTGGAACATACAGCTGCTGTGTAAGATATGGCAACATTGTAAAATACCGTTGAAATCCAAAAGCTAACAATGTGAAGTAGATTCAACCTCTTAAAATCTTATTTTTCTTATTCTGTATACTTCAGTGGCCTACCTTTAGATTTGAAATTAAATAAAACAGAAAGCAAAACCAGAAGGAAACACAATTCCTCCTCCTCCTGCTGTACTCAGAATTATTCCTCTGGCTAAACACAATGCAAAATAGGGGTGCATGCACACACTCACATCTGTATCATTAAGATGAGCTTTTCTGTGCCTTTTCTGAATCTATGTGTGACAAATGTGGTGCAGATAATGGGAGGGCCTCTGGCTGTATAGCTTTTGCTGTGGGCTAGTTATGAATACTCCAGATGCCAACTGCTTCAAAGAAATATTCTTGGTAACACCATGCACTTTATCAACATGTGTTTCCAACAAAAACTATTCTCATTAAAAGGGTGTGATAAATATAGGACTTAATTCATGTCAAGAACATAACGAGACTTCTGTGTAGCTTGATGTGGTAAACATTTAGCAACATAATGTCTATAAGCTTATCAAATAATGTATAAAAAGTAGAAAAAGAAAAGAACTAAAGTTAATAACTAAGCAACCTTTTGAAGTAAAATAAATACAGTGCAGACTAAAGATAATCCGAGAATACCTAAATACAATAGAGAAGTAAACCCAATCAAGATAAGGAAGAAGCACAGATTGTCTCTAGTTAAATTTTAAGTTAAGAATCACACCAAAGAAGAACCCAGCCTCATGACCACCAAGAAGCAACACACAGAATCAGATGAAAGGATCTCAAAGTGAATAGAGAAGAAAATAATTTATTGGAACTGGTTAAAAATAAACCTGCTTTGACTGTATAAAAAAGGAGCCTGCAAGCTCAAATGTGTGTCACTGACAGAGCAGAGACTCCCAGTGCACCCAGCGCCGCGCTGTTTACTCTATAGCTTTCATTACTTATAAAATTAAACTACCCTTTATAGCAAATGATTGGCTATTTGGTTGGTCGTTTACAACAAAGGCAAACATCTATTCCTTTCTCTTCCTGTTTTCTATTGTTTCCAGTGTTACAGGAGGGTTGTCTGAAAAGCCTGCTGTTTCTCATACATTTGTATTTTATATGTGCATCACTCACAAGGAAACTGCTTTTAACTCCACATTTGTATCTTCACTAGGAGAAGGCATCTGACAGTTATGCTGACATGTTTAATTTTAAAGTGTCCAAAAGTCTTACAAACTGTAATTAAAGGCGCAAAAGCTCCATATTAAGGATTTTTTTTGCTGTATTAACAGTTTAAAATGTTTAGGCAAACAAAGTAATCCCAGTGAACTCTGCAGGTGTAAGTAGAGCAAGCCTACAGTTATATTTTCTTGGAAAGAATATTATGATCTCCATTTTCTTCATGGAGTGCACAGAGGCTTTCCCCCAGAAATAATATCTCCTTCTTTTTATGGCAAATTGAGCACAGAAATCCAAAACTTGTGTTCATTTGCTGAAGCAGTACAATGTGCTCTGAGGCCACAGTTTCAAGGCAGTGACTGGCCAGCTGCCCAGAGCCTCTCCAGAAGGATGTCCCGCAGCTTTACATAGGGACTACAGTTCTGGAGGCAAACAGTGACTGGATTGACATGATAATCTAGAAAGCCAAAGAACTGGTGGATCAGGCCAAACAAACATCTCTATTACTGCAATTGTAAATTCCTTTCCATCACACACCTTTATAGGTGAGAAGTCTGTGGAAGAGGAGAATATGATTAACCCATGCAATTTCTAGTGGGAAGTATATAAACAAACAACAACGCCCTGAGGGTTCTCCTGTCTAGATAGAAAAGGAGGACAAATTTGGGTTTCTTAGCTTTGCAAGTGTCACCTGGGAATACATTTATATGGAATTCCAGGCAAGTGATGGATGACTTCGAGTCCTGTTAATCAAAATAGGGTCTGTATCCATATGTGTTAGAAAACTATGGTAATTATGTTGCAAACAGGCAACAGTGACTGCAAAGTAGCTACATTATGAAATCCAGATACATTCTTTTCGCCACTGGAGGGCTCCCATATTTTTCCATTAATTCCATAAGTAGATAATAAGAGTTGAGGAAAAAAAAAAAACAACAGAATATATGGCTTAAGCAAAGTGTATTTCCTTCTTCTAAATGCAAGTAGGGGCTCATAGCAAGGATTTTTTACACTTTCATTATACCTTTCTTTCAAAAATAAAATAAATATGGTTTTATATTAACAGCAACAATACCTGGAGATAACATATGTCATAAGGCGATTGCAGGATGTTGTACAAAGAAAAGTGGGAATATTTATCATAGTTATATAGAGAGAAATGAGGGGAATTGAGTGATTTTGTCAAAGCTGCCTACTAAGCCAGCAGATCTCAACTCAGATCTCCTTCAGTTTTCCCCCTTAATGTTGGAATCATTGGGATACTGCAAAACAGTCAAGTGCAATGTCTGTTAGTCTGCATTACCTGCACAGCCCTCATTACTGTAAGACCAGATGCTTTTAACAACTCCAGTGTATTTATCCTCAGGAAGCACTGCAGCACAAGGGCATTTTTGTCAATGCTAAGATATCTCAACTGTCTTCCAAGCTCTAAGCTGTCATTCCTATCACTGAACTCTCTTTCCTTTTCCTAAGTATGCTGCTTTAAATGGCCAATTTTGATTAGGTTTTGTTATTATTTATGACAATTTAAGAAATGCAGGTAAGGTTATCACATAATCAAAAAAACCCCATTTAAATAAAAAAATTGTTGTATTTTTATTTGCTGAATATGATTGTGAGATGAGCCTTCCCTTTTGATGATTCAGCTGGCTATGTGTTTATATACCATGGCATATATCATTGTTATCAAAACTGTCTATATATATTAGGGTTTATTACCTAATTAGATATGCCTTTCAGGCATTTGCCTGAAATCAGAATCAGCAAGATATTTAGTTTTTTGAATACATGTCTTTAAATACTGCATGTATCTGACTGGACGTGTACCTTTTACAGATACTGCCTTTTCTGACGTTTTAGCTTCTCTTGGCATTTAAATCTAAACTAAAGAAATATCCATCTACTTGCAAGCCTGACACTCACAAGTATTTTAAGTGCTTGGATAACCAGAGAACAGTTTTAATACATGACAGACCAGGAGATTCTGTAACATGAGGTCTGCCAACATTGCTGTACCAGGAATGTGCCAAGAAGAAATAGGCTGTCACTAAAAATATAGCTCCTAACACCTTTGAAAATTATTTAGCCTTTTTGAGGCAGATGAGAGTAATAGATAGAGGAATGGTAGGAGGTAGATGTCTTCTAAATAAATTATGGAAAGGAAACAGCCCCACAAGAATCCTTCTATAAGAGCAAGGAATGTTGCACATATAAGACTGCAACCTAGAGATGCTAATTAAAAACAAGGAGGCTGCTCAATTGGACAGTTGCACTGCACATAAGTTAATTTCTGGATGTAGGAATTTAAATTAACTATATGTAATGATTATATTGGTGTGACAGAAGTTTGCTGGTATCTTATGTGTTGTAAGAAGACATAAGAGAAAAGACACACAGTATGGGTTTGTTTCTTTATTTGAAGAGCGAGCAAATCAGGAGTAGCAAAGCTATTTTAGAGAAATCTCATCACACTAACAAAATTATCTTTAGCAATCCAGTGTTTCTGAAGGGCAAACTTATTTAATTTTAAATGAAAATCTCAATATAATCTATTCCTCTGCAATTATTAAAAAAAACCTTGCATTGAAATGTTATCCAGCAGCATAAGATAGGACAAAATGTGTTTTCTTTTTTCTGGAATAAGGTACTTTCATGATAGTTCTTATATTTTACCCTAGTTTTGTGGCTGCCTGAAATCTCTCAAATGTTTGATAATTAGCATCTGGTTGGAAGTCAGCTGTTTTAGTGACTGCCTCTCCTGCTTTTCTTTGCCAAGAGAAATTCTAATATCTCAGGAAGGAACCAGTAAGAAATGTATTGCCAGAATATTCTCAGCATCATGTCCCTGTCATATGAACTCAACCTTACAAAAAAACTTCCTAGAACCTCATGCTGTAGTCATAGTCCTCCTCAAGTACACTTAAAACTAATTCCTCTGACCTAGATTTTCACAACTGATTCACAGATAACTTTTTTTTCTGCCATCTACCCTGCAACACCACCCTCCTTGTCACTGTTCCTTTTAGCATCAGGGGTGGACATAAAATCTCTTCAGACTCAGAACACTGCCTCCATAACAAATGTCAAGTACACTATTAAAAGGCTTGTAGGAAGTTAGTAGTAAAGCCCACTACATCGCCCACATTTAGAAAAAGATATATAGCTCATTGTATCTTCAGATAGTTAAAATATATCCAGTACAGAGTTATAATTAC
>VWZD01011463.1:1072-16449 GCA_013396695.1 Sakesphorus luctuosus
TATTAGAAAGAAAAAAAAACCAAATTCAATTTAAGAAAGAGTGAGGATCAGTCTGCTTCTTCTTCAGGCTGAGTTATTTGTATTCCCCTTCCCCTGGACAAAGGTTCAATAGAGAATATTTTAGAATACCTTAAAAAAACAGAAAAAAAAAAAGAAACAGACTTATGCTGGAATATTAATTTCCGTAAATATTACCTTAAGCACTGATCTTTGGAAAATGTTTGGTCAGCCATGCCATGGACTAACTTTGGTAATAAGAATATTTTCCTAGCAAAATGGCTTTAAATCTGAAGTTATGTCCACTGACACAGCAAAGGAAAATGTTATAAGTATGGAACTAGGGGGAAAAAAANGTGTTGTACAGTTGGACCAGTTGCTCAACTGATGTCATGAGATTGATAGGCAGGAAAAATGTGTTTGAAGTTTCATAATACTTTCTACTAGATTTTTCTCATTCTTTTATAACTACCATTTCATCCAGGAAAAGTTTAACACAAACCATCATTATTAAAATAAATGTTAGGATTCTTCCTTAATTTCTGATAACTTGAGTTGTAAAGATGCTTTGGATGTTACCTGTATAACTTCTTTTTGAAATGCAACTACAATAAAATTGAATGTGTGTTGAAACGCACAAGGGTTTGGGTATTTTTTAAAAAATGACTGCTACCTTGAGCACATAACAGAAAATATTAGCACATTAAATGTTATGTTATCAAAGAAAATGGAAAACTATTTGCTGAATCTGGTTTAGCAGTAAACTAATAAGGCAATATTTTTATGTTTTTAATCAGGTAAATTTTAACTTTGTATGACTTCATTAACCTATTTCCAATTTTCTAATGTCCACACAACTAGATATTAGAAAAAAACCCCACCAAACAAATTCAAGGGAACCATCACTCCCATTTTTAAAAAGGGTAGGAAAGGAGGAACTACTGAGCAGTGAGCCTCATCTCTTTGCCTGTTAAGATCACAGAGCAGATCCTAATGCCAGGAATGTTAAGGTACATAAAAGACAGCAAGATAGTCCAACATAGTGCTTTATTAAAACACAGCAAAGTGTTCCTGACTGACCTGGTGGCCATCTATGATGGAGTGGCTACAACCATTGCCAAGGGAAGACTGACCAATGTCATCTTCTTAGACTTCTGCAAGACCTGCCACACAGTCCCTCCCACATGACATCCTTATCTCCAAGTTGTACAGACATGGATTTGAAGGGTTGACTATTCACTGGATGAGCAGTTGGATGGATGGATGGATGTGAGCGGAGGCGAGTGGTGAGTGGTGTCCTGTGAGGCTCCATCTTGAGACCAGAGTTCTTTAATATCTTCATCAGTTACACAGACACTGAGATTGAGTGCCTTCTCCACAAGTTTGCAGATGACATGAAGCTGAGTGGTGCAGCTGGCACAACAGAAGGACAGGATGTCATCCAGAGGGACCCAGACAACCTCAAGTAGTGGATGTATGGGAAGCTAAAGCGATTCAACAAGGCCAAGTGCAAGGTGTTGCACTTGGGTTGGGGGAATCCCAGACACGAATATAAAGTGGGAAATGAACTCATTGAGAGAGTTCTTGTGGATAAAAAGCTGGACATAAAAAGCAATATATATTTTTACATGATTTTTGGTTTTAATGGAAAAATAGATCAATAAAATCTGAGACTTTCTGCTGTCTGGAAGAACCTTATATTTTTCTCAAATCTCACAAGTAATATATTTTTAAAAAGAAAACTTAAGTTTCAGCAGGAAATTTTACTTAGTAGTGCTGCTATACAGGTAAAGTCTGTGGCATTTATGGGTAATGAAAACCAGGTGAAAATGAATATTCATAAACCTAATTCTACAAATGCTGAATATTTGTACTGAAAGCTTCAGAAGAATAGCTTTTATGAAAAATATTGTTCACTACATTTCTATTCTAAATGAGGCGCTTTTTTCCAGTATAGGTACCTTCCTTAATCAAAGTTACATTTCTTTTCCTATTTTAGCACTCAACATGAAAGCTTTCTGTGCCCGCTCATCAGCTGGCATTTCTTGGCATTTCAGAAAATTGAGCTCACCAGTTTACAGCATAGAAGTAATTTGTCCCCTAATGTTCAGCAAATGTTTCTTCAGTTCTTTTACATAGGGTATGGTGCTTAGCATGTAAATCCCATAAATTTATTTAAACCATTTGTTTCCATTTGTTCTGAAATCCTAACACTAGTTAAAGTTTTTCCCTACTCAATACTTCCGTGAAAAAATAAAAATATATTGTCCTAGTTTGAGTTTCTTCTGTGTTTAAGCAGCAGCGTCTAAGCAGCTAAAACACTGAGATTAAGAGTGTAATATGTAAATCAAATGAAAATAGAAGACTGTTTAGTTTTCTGCTATTAATATTTATTCAGGGAGTAGTGGGAGGGAAGTCTGAACCTTAAAGTATTTAAATGAGTATAAGAAAAACAGCAGTTTCTCAGCTATTATTTTGATAAAAAGGATGTAAGATATCTGAATATGCATAAAATGCACTGATTCTTAGGAATTACAGAAAAAATACTTCCTTAACACAGGTGAACAATTAATTTTTTGAGATACTAAGGAGATTTATCTCTGATTTACAGTTTGAAACAATATAACAGCTAAGGGACTGAAAATAATACTTGGTGAAATTTTATAGTGGCTAGGATATGTGAACATTTGGTTCAGCTATCTGTTTCATTAATTAATCTGCCAACAAAGTTAAGGCTGAAGTTGTCAGCAGGGAGAAATGGGCTCACATTTTTAAACACTGAACCAATGTCTCTTTTTAACACAGTAATTAGCAACATGCTGTGTCCTCTGACTAATGACTCAAGCTGTCCCCATATGGGCCTCCAGGATGACAGTGGCTTTTCTGCCAACCCACACTTCTCCTGCTAACCAAAGGCTCCCCAAGGGCTGATCTGGATGCTGATGCCATCACCCACCTGCCTGTCCAGCACCTGGACATTGCCACCTGCTCAAGCAATCCAGGCTCTAGCTCACAGTGTGTCCTGTGACATACTAAACACTGTGAATGAACACAATGGTCTTTCCCTACATCCATCCTAATTCCAAAACACAATTTTTTTTGCATACTTAATGTTTGGAGATGCTGAGGTTTGTTGTTATTCCTTATGCCAGTCCAACAGCAAGGAGGTTTGAGGTTTTTTGATCAGTTCCTTTTCCCACTAAACTCACCCCTGCCAGTTTTATTGGTGTGTGCATCCCTAGGGCTCAACAAGAGAGCATGCCAGTGCTACTCACATGACTCCTTTCCCATCAAATTGGTTGTACTTTGCTAACCTCATCCAAGACCCAATTAGGTACTTAGAGATAAAGTTTGTGAAATGTCTGCCCTTCTGTGCCTGAACCAGGCAGACGTGAAAGAGTACTAAAAGACAAGTGCCAGCAGTCTGTGGTTAAGAAAGGATGACACACCGGTGTGACTGTGGCTAAAACCACACATAATATAGAGAAATAATAAATGGACAGTCTTAGTGACACATAAAGAGGCATTGCTGTTTAGTATTAAGAGACCTCAATAGGAATGATATTCAGCCTTCCTGACAATGAAAATTTCTGTCATGCTGATTTATTTTATTTAGACACACAAAAGGAAAGAAAATAAAAATATTTCTTCCTCTCTTTTTTGTTTATAATGTTGCCTTGAGAGACTACAGAAAACAGGACTCTGGCCAGCTTAGTGTATGAGGTAAGATAAAAAGGGTAGGTCTTTTAATTCCAGGCCTAGGATGCCTGCAGGAATGCTTGATGACACGCATGCCAGAATACTGGTCCCATGGTTGTTACAATAATGTCTATCCAATCCCTGTTCTTCTGCTCCCTGGTTCTGCCTCATCCCACCCCTTGGCACACTCCATCAGGAATGGAGTCTAGGGGAGTCTTGGACCCTCTCTTCATCATCCTCATCTTCCCTGCAGCATGCAAGGATTCTTGGAAGCTTTCCAGTGTTCTGAGCTTGAAGGTCACAGCTGGTGGCTGGCCACTAGTGGTGGTCCTCAGGGGTCCGTGTTGGGTCCAGTCCTGTTTAACATCTTCATTGATGATTTAGATGAGGGGATTGAGACCATCATCAGCATATTTGTTGATGACACCAAGTTGGGAGGGAGTGTGGACCTGCTGGAAGGCAAGGAGGGCTCTGCAGAGGGATCTGGATAGACNGGCTGGTGAAGGGACTGGAGCATAAGTCCTGTGGGGAGAGGCTGAGGGAGCTGGGGTTGTTCAGCCTGGAGGAGGCTTAGAGGTGACCTCATCACTGTCTTGAACTACCTGAAGGGAAGTTTTAGTGAAGTGAGGGTTGGTCTCTTCTCCCAGGCACTCAGCAATAGGACAAGGGGGCACGGGCTCAAGCTCTGACAGGGAAGGTTTAAGTTGGATATCAGAAAATAATTCATTCCAGAGGCATTGGAATGGGCTACCCAGAAAGGTGGTGGATTCACCATCCCTGGAGGTTTTTAAACTGAGATTGGATGTGGCACTGAGTTCCATGATCTACTAAAGGGACTGGAGTTGGACCAAGGGTTGGACTTGATGATCTTGGAGATCTTTTCCAACCCAATCAATTCTGTGACTCACTCTATGTTTATGCCTCGTAGCGCAGGCCTTAAGATGATGTTCAGCACTTCTACCTTGAAAAGAAGACTAAACAGGTGACGGAATTTTGAGTGATTGATATGGGGTTGGGGTTGGTATGTATAAACATTGAACTTAAGCTATAAGAAATACTGGTTCACTAAAATCTGTATTCATTACAATATCTAAAATCTACAAAAATTAAAAATCAAAAATCAAAAAAACCCTGAGCCATCAATAACAATGAAGAATCTAAAAAAAGAGAAAGTACTGACAATTTTTTAAAATTTTCTTTTTTTATATAATTTTTTAAATTGAACCCAGTTCTCATACATTTTGGGGTAAGAGTTTTAGCAATACCCTCTGTTTTACTTCAACCCTATTATATAATGCACAACCAATTTTAGTGCCTACCCTTAACAGTGCGAAAAATGTTTTCACAATACATTTGTTTTAACTTCTTCCAAAATTGATATTTTCTTTATTAAATTTGATGAAAACATTCAGATAAACAAAGCAGAAAATATTATAGAAATTATCTCATGTTAATTAACATGCAAAACCACTAGTTCATAAATTTCTTAAAACCAGGAAAGATTAATTAGACTTGTCATCTAACCATATTGATCTCTGGGACATGTTGAGATTGTTGAGATTTGTTTTTTTCTTACTTGAAACATTAACATATTTTTGTTCCAAAGTAAAGCAGAGATGCTCAGTGTTAAATAACTTGAATATTGAGAAAATAAAATGTTTAAGCCCTTTTGACAGCCTGTGACGGTAAAACGCACATAAGGGTAGTATATCCAATTGTATATTTTAAGGTATTCTCCTGACTTTTTTATTCTTAGTTCAACTAAATTTTAATAAGTTCTTGCCTTTTTTTAAAAAAACCCCTGAAAACTTAACTTGCACAAATGAAGATTAAATCAACAAATGTATCTATTTTCCCAGTTTCCAGGCCCAAGATATTTTTGGCTACAGCAAAACCTAAATTTAGTGATTTGATCACCTTTCATTATTATGAATTATTAACTTTGAACTGAAAAGTAGAAGCTAAATATGTGACTATATGCACACTTATATTAAGTATTAAATGCTTTCCAAACAATCCATCTGTATCATGCAGATTTAATGCGTATAGTGTTCTTCACATTTTGCATACTTTTTAAAATTTCCTAATAAGTTATTCATTATGCAAATGTTTTATATTCTAGTTATACATTGGGTTTATCTTATTATGTTGCCTCTTTCCAGACTGATTACAACAATTCTTATGCAACCCGTCACACTTAATAGCTCTTTAAAAGTCACACAAATATATTACATTGATGAGGTCCTACAGGTGTCAGTTCAAATTCGTATTGTTTTTATTTTTCCTTTTTAAGTACTGGGTCAAACTATTGGCCTATTGTATCAGATTCTGACTTAAAATCCTAACCACCTTTTGTCTTACAGAAGGATCCCATCTTTCTCTTCAGAAAGTTTGGGCTTTCAGTGTAATATGGCTGCATCCAGTCTTGCTTCCCCTGTGCAAAACCTCGGTACGTGTGACAGATTGGCTGTAGAGGAGCACTTGTCATGCAGTCAGAACTAGCAAGATACTAGTTAACCTGATCAGAGTAACTGTTCTAATCAAGCTTCTGAAGTGCTCCCTCAAATGGCTAAACGATTCTCCTTTTCCACCTACTACTCACAAATGCCAGAAGCAGCAGAAGCTTCCAATCTGATTCCGTTGCTGCTTAGGTGTAACTAAGGAAGGCTTGTGTATACTTTGCTCACAATGAAAACTAGCAGAGAGACACTTGTAAAGTGATACAATGTGAGATTTTAATTTGTAAGTATAAAGCAAATTTTAGATCACTAGCAAGATGGCCAATTTTTTTAAAAATACTTTTTCTCTCACTCTTGTCAACAAAGCAATGTTTCTACCTTTTTGCCTGTTCTGGTCCATTTCAGTGGGGCAAAGCATGGCCAAGACTCTAACGTTATTCAATACTACCTCATGTTCTTGCCAGGAAAGAAGGGAAGGCACTCTTGCTTATGAGACGAGAAGTTCCTTCCAGGGGAAGAAAGCAAGAAAAACAGTCTGTATTATCATGGACTTTCCATAAAAATAATTTCTTTGTCTTACACCTTTTTTTAATTTATATTGTTGCTGTTACTGTTCATTTTCTTATCTTCTTATTGTGTCTTGGGTTGAGCTGGCAAAATGCCAACTGCCCAATACAGAGTCAGAGCTTCCCTCCCTCCCCGCTGAGAAAAGGGAGGAAAGGGAAAAACCCCTTCAAACTACATTTATGCTTAAACCAACTATATGTATTTATACAGAAAAGAGAAAAGTAAAACTACAATATAACACACACTCTACATAAGTTAGATATAACAATTTTCTACCTCCCACCGAAAAACAGATTCCATCACTCTAGATCCATAAGCACCACAAAAGACACCCAGCAAGAAACAGAAAGTATAACAACAAAATGTTTTTACTGCCCTGAACTCAAACAAAATGCAAGTAGTGGCAGCAGCAGCAGGGCCCAAGACAGCAGGGCAGCAGCTGCGTGTCCTGCCTCTACTTCAGCCATGATGGAACTGAGTGAACACCTCCCATGCCTGTATTCATATCTCAGGTTTGCATTATCTGGTATGAAATATTTCTTTGGTTGCTTAGTCAGGTGATACCTGTCTCTCCTAATCTGTAGAGTCTCTGAGCCTGCTAATTTGAGGCCTAGCTAAAACTACCACATATTGTTTCCAGAAAATTGTTCTTATCTCTATCCAAGATCTTTGGAGAGGGTGGGGAGAAAAGTGCTGGCATAGCATTAGTGGGAGCACTAAACTGGGGAGTATCATTCCTAAATCACAACACTCCTGATACACTATCAGCCATCAATACTTACAAGAAGTGTTTGCTGAACAACTACAGAAAGAATAAATGAAGCTTTTTCTGTATTTGCAGCAACTGGTTTGTGTAGTCACATGGTTTTGCAATACTTTCCTCCTACGTCATATATCAGATATAAAGCAACATGAATAAAAGCAAAATTTACTTATTTAAATTTCTGAAAGGAAATATGTTTGTGTCTGCTTCATTCACCTGTCTGAAAGGCCAAACTGCCTTACAGCCATCACAGCACAATTATTCCTGACAGATAGCATTTATGTTTCAAAATAATTAAAATTAACTGCAATATGAATGAAATTATTATGAGGCATGCTTATTCTGATTAGACTTTTAAAATTAAATAAAAAATAAAATGACAACATCAGGAGGCTGATTTAGGGGGGGGACGCAATGCGGTTAATAGTCTCTGCTTTCTCAGTGCACAAAATTTTCACCCAAGGCAAAGCATCTAAAAACACTTCCTCTTAAAATAACAAACATTTGGCTTTCTGTATCAAAAAAAATAATTAACACCTGTCTTGGTTTGAGCTGGCAAAGTTCTAAGTGCCCAATATAGAGTGTCAATCTCCCTCCCCCTCCTGCTGAGAAAAGGGAGAAAGGAAAAAACCTGGAAACTCAAAACAAGTTTAAACTAACTATATATATTTATATAGAAAAGAGAAAATTAAAAGAAAACTACAATAGAATGCAGATTTATACAAGTTACATATAACAACAATTTTCTACTTGCCACTGAAGACAGATCCCATCACTCTAGATCCATAAATCACCCCAAAAGACACTTAGCAAGGAACAGAAAGAAAGAATAAAAGTAAAATGTTTACTTCCCCAAATTAAAACAAAATACAGTGTAGCAGCAGCAGCAGTAAGGCCTAGCACAGCAGGACAGCAGCAGTCTGTCCTGTCTCTACTGCAATCATGATGCCAACTGAGAAACTCCTCCTACTCTACTGTATTTATATCCATGTTATATCTCAGCTTGCATCATCTGGTATGAAATATTTCTTTGGTTGCTTAAGTCAGGTGATGCTTGTCCCCTCTAATCTGTGTCAGATTATGAAGGCCAACTAAAACTGATGTCTAGCTAAAACTACCACAACACCTCAGAGCTCAGGGAAAAATCTTTAGATATTACTCATCAGAAATAATCATAAAAAACTAACCATAAATTTTTCTCGTCAAGGGAGACAGTCATGCACTGTAATGAACTTTCAAAATGTTTGGGGCCTTTCTTATACTTCTTATCTTAGAAAACATAAACAAAACCAATGTTTTCCTATGAATGAAAAACTGCCAAAGAAATTATATGAAAGCACGGAACAGAAAAAGGAATCAAGAAAAATAATTTACTAAATAAATGCAGTAACTCAAATTCTCTACATTTTTCACTGAATCTAATTTAATATTCTGTTACATGAACTTTAACAAAAAATGCATGATTTTTAAACTTAATTATAAGCTGTGTGCCTATAATCAGGTAGGAAAATGACCCATTCCCTACCTTGAAAACTGTTGTTCAGTGACAGATATGTTTGTCATGAATGAGATGGTACAGGATTTTTATATTTACTGAAACAATACTAAAAGTAGTCTGAGATTAGAAATATGTAACATATGAAAGAATTCACAGCTAAATGGATCAGTTTCTGACTGGCAAGAAAATCTCAGCTCTTCATAACTGTTATTTATTCAAAACATAAAAGCTTTAGACAGGTCTCCATGGAGCTTATTCTTTCTAGACTGATAAACAAAGGCTGTTTCAAAGCTATTACATTGTTTATGTACATCATTTTGAGAAGTGTAAATAACCCAGCTGTGGTTGCATGAAGTTCCAAGTCACAGGATTGTCCAATGCACCACATCACCTTGGACAGAAAAGTGGCATAGGAAATGTGTCTGCAATTTAGTGGCAAAACAAATGCTTCACTGTGTGAGGATATTTTTAACTAACTAGCTTGACTACTGGTATGGGTACATTTATGGCAAAATCCTTCCATAATTCTTTGCATTACTTCATGATTCATCTGTTGTTCACAAATGATCTAAGTGAAAGACACTGTCCTAACTGCACCTTATAACTAACTGGTAGGTCAAACAAACAAAAAAAAACTAGCTGAAAAAATACTCAGGTTTTAGTGTGTCGCTCCCCAGGCGTATATTTGCTCTTCATTCCAAACCTATATGATAGCTTCCACAAGTTGCACAAATGTCAAAGAACTGGAACATTTATTCCTCCATCTTGATCTACTGAAAAGATACTTGAAAGATATTGAGGTAGTACTGACAGAGGGAAGTTGTAAGCATTCAAAAGAGTGTGACTATTAAATCATCATTTCTCTGAGAAACTAAAATAATACTAAAAATACTGAAACTTTTCTGCAGTTTCAATCCTTAGTAACAGAATTTGGGCATTTTTACGAAAAGAAACAAAGACTAAAAAAACAATTTCTACATCAACTTTTGAATCTTAGTGTAGTTGACTATCTTATTAACTACAGCATTTCTTTAAGTATAAAAATGCCTTGAACCTTCCCCAGTCACCATTTTTTCAGTATTTTGTACTACAGTATTGTATCATGTCTATCATATGCAAAAGTAAAAATGTTTAACACAAAATACCATACAGAGAACAAAACAAAAATGACATGGAAATTAACAGTCAAAAATTACTAGAACCTAATATACCATTTTTGATAAGAGTATGGTAGTCTTAGGAAGCACACAAAATAGGCAATTTCTGTGAAATTAATCCAGGTTGCACTTGCATGTCCCTAAATGACAGAGAGTGGCAAATATCAAACTGTGACAACTGAACCTTTCACCTTGTTTTTCTAAAAAAAAAAGCAATTTCTGAACAAGCATGCTGAGTATAAAATGAAGATATGCCTTATTCAGTTAAGCGAAATTAAAATAACTAAACTATTGTTACAATAAATTTCTTCTGCGGACACTTAAACACTGACATTGAAGCCATGTGTCAATTAGTTTGGCCATGTAATTTTTTTTCTAATGAAAATCCTACATTATAGTAGTGTGAATGCATATTTAAAACTATGTTTTTAGAAATAAGTAAAGCTCCATGCAAAAAAACCCAAAAAGAACCCACCAAATAACCAACCAAAAAAACCCATACACACAAAAAACCCCAACCCAAAACTTAGCTTTCATTGTACTGTATGAAAGACAACAAATAATACCAAAAAAACACCAATAACAAAAAAAGAGAATGCAGAGTTTGTTGAATGCATTTTTTTCAAAACTGAACAAAGTAGAATAATAACTGTAGCTATTTCAACAAACACATAAATTTTAATGACAATTTCTCTGCAATTTCTAAATTTCTCCCTCTTGGTAAATGCAATCACTAAGGAGAACTAAACACTTCAAAATCCCTCCCTGTTCTTCCTAAGGGCTCCAAAATGCTGAAGTCTTCATGGAGTCCATCTGATCCCAGTGAGGTTCTGATAATTTATCTTTTCACAGTTATGCAGCTCTCTAAATACATATAGTGATTCAGATTACTTAGGTCACCGAAAATGACTTTTTATTAACCACAATTTAGAAGCTCATACTTCTATGGAAAAATAAATGAAACCTAATCTCTACTGGTGGGAGTGACTGGGATATAATAAAGACACTATCACCACTAATGTTTTAGAAAACAGTAGTTCCATGACGGATAAACGTTTTAAGCACACTCTAAAGAAATGCAGGAGAGATGTGTTGTGGTTATTATGACATGCACTCTACCAAACTTAGTTTGTTGAAACTGCTACTACAGCACGTAGCACTTGACCTTATCAGACTTCTGTTTGATACATGGTACCTCCCCTCTAGAGGAAATGGCCTTCACCTTAAGATCCCTCCAGCGCTTTCCTCTCTCTGACTACCTGATTCTTTGCATAATATCCAAGCAATCTGGAGTAGTAGTACTGAAGCCCGTTTACAGGTGTGCTGCACAAACCTAGGACCACAAAATGGCACAACACTCACTATCACTAAACACAAATATGGATGTAATCTTCCTAGAAGCATAACTGATGTCATCAAAACAAAGCCCAGTCTTTCTGTCTTTGTGTAACATCTGCTGCTGCTGAAATTTTATCTGTAGATACAATCATTAAAATGTTGTAATGTCATTATTAGTATAATGAGAGAGAGAAGGTTTTCATTGCTCCTCAAAACTGCTAGCTCACATGCAGTGCTACACAGTGGTTCATAATGTGCACAGAGAAATGAAGCATACAAAATATCTTTCCTCGCGAGATTGTGACAGCCTGAACAATGTTTAATCAATTGTTACTTTCTTTGTGCCAATATGTTACTGCATTTTCTGTGACCACATGAGCGGCTGAGGGAGCTGGGGTTGTCTCAATGGGAGAAAAGACACCTCAAGGGTTACTTTATCACACCCCACAACCAACTGAAACGTGTTTATAGCCAGATGGAGGTCAGCCTCTTCTCCCAGGTAACCAGTGACAGGGCAAGAGAACATAGCCTCCAGCTGCATCAGGGGATGTTCCAGTTGGACATCAGGGGGAATTTCTTCACTGAAAAGGTGTTTAAGAATTGGAACAGGCTGTCCAGAGAGGTGGTGCAGTCACCATCCCTGGAGGTGCTCAAGAAATGACTGGATGTGCCACTTAGTGCCATGGTCTAGTTGACAAGGTTGGGTTTGATGACCTCAGAGGTCTTTTCCAGCCTAAATCATTCTGTGATTCTGTATGAAGTATTTTACTTATATGTATCATTCAGCATAAGAGCTCTCATTTGTGATTTTTAACTTCTTTTTGCATCAAAATCATACTTAAAAATTGCTTCTCAATAGCCTTCAGATATTTTCTTCTCTGAAAATCATTTTCTTTAAAATTTCTTTTTCAGGAAATGATTTTACTAATATAGCCATATGGATGATTTGGGTATTTTCAGAGGGTCAAAATTATATCTAGAGTAGTCTAGTCAGAAAATGGCTCAGGTTGGAAGTGATCTTTGAAGTCATCTGGTCCAACCCTTACCTCAGAACAGACTAGCTTCCATGTTAGAGAGGGTAGCTCATCACCTTGCCCATCTGAGACACAAACTTCTCAAGGGACAGAAATTCCAGCATCTCTTCTGGTGGATCTGTTCCTATGCTTAACCACTCACTTCTCCATCACATCCAAAAAAATTAAAAAAACTTTAGTTGGGTTTTCCTTTACTGTACTTTGTGACAATTGTCTCTTGTCCTTGTCCTCTGCCTGCCAGGAGAGTATGGCTTTTGTCTTCTCTATAATTGCTAATTATAAATCCGTAATTCATAAATCAACAGGTAGACATATGCCCCGGTCCACTTAGCTTTTCTGTCTTCACAGTAGCCAGATGCACTTTTCAGTATCAACTTGCACGTCATATGCTAGAGATCTCAGACCACTTGGGTGTTGCTCTGCTGAATTCTACTCAGTTTGTCAGTACCCTTCTTGCACTAGAGTGTTCCAAGTGTACTAATATCCCACACAAAGTCTCCCAAGCGTGAAGTTACTTTCATTCTCTGCTTTATCCTGACCCTGGGACACTTTCTATACTAAGGTCTAATCATTGGCCTCTGTGTTAGTTTAGATAACAGACATAGCTAGGACGTCAGTTGTTGCTTCGTTCATAGGCAGCTAGATGTCTGATATAGTAGTGGGGTTGAAAAGCAAGTTTCTGTATCTTGGCTGAAATACTTCATTCCTTTACGTTCCCACCACAGACTTCGAATCCTACCTGGACAGAGCACAGCACATGCTCCATTGCAAGACCAAGTGGATCTATGAGCTTGACAGGTTTGGAAATTGGCAATTTTTTTCCACTCCTGAGTGTGATATTATGATCCCACTCCCATCGTTCTTAAAATCTAACTTAACATGAAGGATCTGAATGCCAAGAACAGTAATGAATGACTCAGTCTTACCAGTCTGAGACCTGGCAGTTAGTTCTATCTTACCATGGTTCATGAGTTTATGAACCATGGTAAGACAGAGCTAAGTGGTAAATGTTGCTTCTCCTTTAACTTTTCTTAAGAAATCTTAAAAACAAGGATTTCATACGAATATAGACTAATTTTTTTTTCACAGTGTGAGAGAAGAGATACTGTTACTGATAAGCGAAAACGTCGCAAAAATAACTGCTAAGAGAAAATTTTTACTTTTAGCAGCAAAGGTATTTTTTGACAACGTTGGAGGCAAGCCAGTTCATGCCGGGCAAAAGCTTGCCTAACTTGTTTGAGTAAAATAAGCCATTTATAGTCTTAACTTCATAGTTAACACCCTCTAATTTCCATATTAATGACTGGGTGGAATCTTGGGCGGAGCTTTCCTTTTGGCTTCGAATTTGGGTGGTGGTCTCCTGACTTCATCCCTCGGGGTGGTCTTGAAGCATCTTCATCACTGCTGGACTGCTGCCTTTTCTTTGTTTGGTGACATGACCTGTAAAACTTGCAAAACCTTGGCTCTAACTCTTAAAAATCTTCCTCTTTACCATTTCATCCTACTGAAATGTCTAGCTTAGTTTAATGTATGAGTCCTAACCATGTACACTAGTCTCTAGACAATTTGTACCTGAACATAGTGGCTCTAGCACTTCATGCTGTTCAGCGGCCCCACCATGCAAACAAAACTCTGCAGAGCAGAAACAGAAACTTCACAAAACCAGGGGCTTTTGGTCTCTTTCCTCTTTCAGTTACACAACCCTTTTACCAGGTTCTAACCTCAGTGCCAGCCTTTGGGAAATAAATGTGATATATATGTATATTTTCCATATCATGGGACAATCCGTGTGTGTATAAAAAAAAAAAGTATTTTATTACTTATGCACTTTGAAGTGTAATTAAGACTAAAACCAATAATCCTATTTCTCTCTCAATTGAATAAGAAAAAAAATGCAAAAGAAAAGGTTGTTTTTCCTAAAATCTTCTCCTAAAAGAGAGAGGAAGAATTCTAAAAAACAAATGTTGCCAAAAATTCCATGTCACTTTCACAATCTTTTATTAAAAAATTTGTTGGCAATGGACATACTGCCCCTCTGAGCAATATCACTCCTCTGAACAGGTTTCCTCTATAATTGCAGCATACAAAAAGCCTCCTGATAAAAAGCATGTGGTGCAAAATAAACAGGAAACTTTAGAAAAGAAAATTAAATCATTACTTCACTAAATGGACCATGCAAGATGGATCTGTTTTATTTTTGACACAAAAACTAATCATAATCCTTTTTTCTAGGAGCTGCATGAGCCTTTTTGTTCTAAACCCTCTCCTTTGCCTTCTATTTCCTCTTCCAGATCAAAAAAACTGATCTCTCTCTCTATTTCTATGTGACTAAGGTCTTTTGTTGTCACATGTTGATCTTATATTCTCTATATTTCTATGTGACTAAGGTCTTTTGTTGTCACATGTTGATCTATATTCAGATGCAGTTAAATTGAGAGATGATTCAAGTTGAGTTCATGGTTTAAAAACACAGCACATCTTTATGGATATGCACAGCTTTAGCCAAGTGCAGCTTTTCTCTGTGCATGTCTATCCCAAAAATATTTGTGTTTATCCTCAACTGTTACTTCCATCTGTTTTTAACTCATGCCCTAATTTGCAAGATCATTCTTCTGTTTGTAGAGATAAATAAATTACGTCTTATAGTACCACCCCTTTACACATTGACACTAAACTCCCAGCTACATTGTTCCCCTTGTGACCTCTCAATTTGAATTTGACTTATTCACTGCTTCTCTTAGAGAGGTTCTAAGTGAAGCCCACACTGAAAAGTATGTAAGAAATGATAAATTTAGAGGGAGGGAAACGTAAGGTTATTACTGAAACAATCAAATGAGGACTGCAGACAGGCAAATCACTTTTAAA
>VWZD01011464.1:0-17288 GCA_013396695.1 Sakesphorus luctuosus
AGCTCAACCCAAGACAGACTTCATTCCAATTTCCTTTGCATGGTCAATATCTGCCTGAGCAGCAACAATATTTACTTTATCGTTATTCCATAATCTCCTAATATCCTTTTTAATATCCCCCTACTGCAAGGTTTATTATTATTTTTTACAAAAATAAATAGCAATCAGAATATTATTACTAAATTTTAATATATTAAAGAGAATAAGCAGATACAATTGAAATAAAATGTAAGGGCTATTTTCAAGCAGATCAGTGTGAAATTCTGGCTGGCATCAGCCTGGTTTTCTCCATATTGCCAATCTCCTTCCAACAAAAAGTTCAGGTTAGGAATCCTCTCCCCGAATACAGATGGTCAAAGATTTTGTAATTGTTCCTCGAAGCAGAAAGGCTGGAATGGCTTCTTTGCTCTGCTTGATATACATTTAAGTGCATATTAAACAAAGGGAGTTACTGGGTTTTTTTGAAAATTACAGAAGCTCAATATGTACTGTGAGCAAAATGCACACTTTTCCATCTACAGCCAGCAGCTCCAAGGTTGAATAAAACACCTTCTGCATGAGACATATTCAGATCATTTTGTTGTTCTCTGGTGAGCTCTGTGTAATAACTACAGAGGAAAATAACACATTTACAGAAAATAATGGTGTTACATTGATGATGTCTGCAGAGCTACAAAAGATCTGACAAAGGCTGAATAAGCTATTGAAATGCAATTCTTCTTTCATATTACCACTTCAAAATGTAAATTGTGCTTTGTTAGTTTTACATTTGTGACATACCTTCTGCCTGGGAATATAATTTGTTTAAGAGATAGATAACTTTTGTGTTAAAAATAGAAATTTAGATCTCTCAGTTAAATGGATCTATTTACATGATATATTTACTTCCAAAGGTGAACTTATTTCCTTATTTTTCACTTGGTCAAGCATTTTATGTAGTTCTAGTATCTTCTAAAAATTATTGAGAGAGTCCTCTCTTTGTTTTCTTTTTGTTGTCCCCTCCCACCCCCGTATTTATTTTAAGGTTAAAAGGACTTCTCTAACCTTTATTGCTTAATCAAAATACATTAAAAAAGTAAAATGCCTCGGTTTTCCTGCATTCTCTTCTGTTTTTCAAGCAATGATGAAAACCACAGGTAACACCCTCCTGTTGATCCAATTGCAATGGAGTGATGATAGGTCACAGCTTGAGTACAAGTCCATATCAAAAATTGTGGAAGCATGAAATGGAGAAACCCGAGAAAGATCCAAGTCTGAATCCCAGTCTGTCTGCTTTTAATTTGAGTCATACAGTGTTTTGCCACTTATCCTTTTCAGACCTGGTAGCCGAAATGCATGAGTTCATGCACTTAGACAAAACTACATCTTCTGAAAGCTCGAGGGACCTGTTGTGAAGTAGTCTGACATAGTACAAATATGCAGAGAGCAACAAGCAGTGGTACTAAATGAGTTTGCTGTTTTGTTTCTTGCTTCAGAATAATGGGTAAAAATAAAAAAAGCACTTCTGGTTTTCTGTGGATGAAAAATGAATCAGAATAGACATCATCAACTCCAGCAGGGTCTGCTATCACAAGTTTGTCACCAGCACACGTGGATGAAAGGCAAGTACCATAGTGCTGGTGAAGCACAGGACAATGGTTTTCTACACAGAAACAGAAACTATTTCTAGTTATGTCCATGTCTTTTTGTTTCACTGCAGTTTTCTGACCAAGTATTTAGAAATATGTTTTTCTTAAAATGGCTGAGAAGTTGCAGATTACTCCTTCAAAGATGAAAAGAAAAAATTCTTTATAATTCTGCATCTACCACTTATATGAAGAATGGTTTATACATCAACAAATGCCTGCAGGCAATCTATGATGAAAAAAACTGAAAAGAGCATAGCTTATTTACCAAATTAAATGAAAGCTAAAAAAGTAGGATTTTTCCTCAGCAACACTGTAGAATGGGATCTACTGCAAATGGAGAACACTATTTAAACTACTGTACTGTAATGGCAGCAAATCAAACAGGTACCAACCAGTTAAAAATGAATTTCACTTGGGTATTTTGAGGTTTCAGTGCTGGGACCAAGCTCTCTGAATAGTCTTCCAACAGGAGCATGAGGATAGCCCACTAGAGTGGTATTAAAATAGGGTTTATTACACTATAGTAAAAAATGGTTTGTCCTGGGAAGTTGTAACATCCCATGACTGGCTGTCCACATCTATAAACTCACAGCCCAGCCCCTCTTCCTGTGCTGGAATTTCCTCTGATTTTACAAGAAGATACATTAATTCAAACAGAAAAGATAAATGAAACCTCCACACTTGGATTTCTCTGTGTATCTGTAGACTGACCACCGGCCACATAAGTAGCAAAGTGGAACTAGTGGTGTCCCTTCAGTGTAGTAACATTCCATTTTCCCTAGGTCTCTCTTCCAACAAATAAAGTGCATGATTAAACCATTTGACTAAACTGTAACAGAGAGAAAAACATGTTTTGCAATGAAGTGAAAGTACTATTGTCCTTACCTTAAAAATTCCTGTCTGGTTTTCTGAGGCTCAGAACATCTGTGAGTCAGTTACTAACAGAAGATAATTAACTCCTAATTAATATTTACACCCAGGCACTCAATTCCATATAATTTCACATTTTACAGTTTTCTCAGCTTAGGCTGCTTTGATCCTTTCTGTAATGAATGAACAATTTCGTCTAACCCTTTACTCCTATCAAGGGAAGTATTGGTGAGATGCTCTTCTGCAGCCTATGTCTTACACACATCATGCTACACTCTTCTGGACACCAGGGTGACTCTTGCTAGGGCTGTATTTCTCCAGGTACACAGACAAACAAAAATACCTTTTCTAATATATTTTCCATGAATTTCAGATTAAGGCAAGAGCAGCCCAACATTGTAAAGTGCCCTGAGGACACAGTAGGGGCTTGACTGAACATGTGTGAGGTAACTGGTATTGTACTTAGTGATGCCTAACCCAGCAGAAAAGAAGATAAGGTATGAGTTCAGAGCTATGCATGTATCTCTTCTAATGAATGGGGGTTTTTAATCTGCATCTACCACTCCAGCATTTTTTTCGCTTCTTAGGTGTCACAATATATATGTGAAGTATAAAGCTCTTGAAAAGTCTTCATTTACGAAAATACACCCTCCTGCAAGATGGTTAGAACGAAGAAAGAGCCCTTTTCTCTCTTCATCATCAACCATTTCACCCAGCATTGGTCAAGCATATATTTAATTTTTAATTAAAGTTATGTTACCTTTAGAATTCTGTAGAGCTCCTAAACACGTTGTTTTGAAGATGATAGAAGGTCATATATTTTGACTGATGCCTGGAACATGCTGGAAGAGTCATGTGTCAAATCAGGCCCTAAAACATAATGTCAGTTTGAATTTTTGCATTTTACCAAGAAGTATTTGGGGAGAAGGCCAGAGTTTAAATTACGCCTTACCTTTAAATCTGGATGCTTTTATATATTCAGACAAACAAACCATCAATTCTCAAGGTAACAGAAAAGTCATCACTATTGGACTAGAATACTAAATTTCAGTTTGGGTTAGTTGGTACCTGAAGATACAGCTCAAATTTAGTCTTATGATGGTACACTTACTTCTGTCTATTGTCTCACTGCCTTTGTATGTGCTTTATTTTCCATTGGTCATGATGCCTTTCAACTTTCAGAGTTCAACTGGTGGGTGACAGTAAGTTGTGTAACTCAAGTCACTTCTGATCATACTTTACCCTTGATAATGATAGCTAATGAATACTGACCTCATAAGCCCTGTCCCTAGTCACTGGCTTGAGTTAAACAGCCTTTCCCTTTCAGACTTTTAGTCAAAACCTTCCTGATACACTTCACACACAAAGGATTTTGCTGCCTTTCTTGAAACAAGAACACCTTTGCTGCAAAGTTAGAACGACCTTGATTTTTTTCCTTCCTAAGATTACACTTCTTGCAAGTACTGCTTTCCTTTAACGGTTTGTTCTGATTTTACAAGGTCTTCTTTATCTCTTTATTCCAGACTAATTCATTATAAATGTCTACAGCCTGTCTTGGACCTCGTCAGCGCTTGAACTGCTGCTGCTGCTGCTGCTGCTGCTGCTGTTAGCGCCATTGCAGTTTGCTGTATATCACGCAGCTGCTTCACACCCTCCACCCCTCTGGCAATGTTTCTGCAGTGACCTGCTGCATCTTGCTGACCACCAGGTTAGACAGGCTCCAGTTAATGTCTGTCATTTTTTGATTGGCTCATTGCTGATACTTATTACAAAATAACACAGACTAATTTCAGCAGAGACCTTTGGTCAGTCACAAAGTCATAAAGTAAACCCTTGCTAGCAGTGTGGTTTTCCTTTCCTACTGATCATCTCTCAGGTCAGACGGATGAGGTGATGAACACCCATTAAAGGTGACACTCGTTAAAGAGCTGTCTGCAGACATGCACTTCTACAGTCTAAGCAAGATGAATTACCTGCTTATTTTCAGGAAGCTATAAGCTTTTATCCCACCAGTACATTTGAGATAAAAACATCAACTTGTTAATATTTACAGTATCTTTGTGTTAATGACACAGTTAACGTCATAGCTTTCTTGCAAATATTTCTCAAAGTCCTTCACAGCAGATCAGCCCAATGTCTGTCTCAGTTCCTTCTCTTCAATGATGAAATACCCATGTAAGCCTGTCCTAAATATTCTAGCAAGAGAAATGAGTCAAGAGTTTATGGCCTTAAGAGCCAGCTTCCAAAAGCAAATCGTGGTGTGTACATGTGTTCCCATTTCAGTGGCACTGGGAAGCAAAGCTGAACTTCTCAAGGATCCTGTTTCTCTGCGTGCTAAGCTGACAAAGACTTGAATGAAACACATAGTGGTGGCATGTCACTCAGTTTCATTGTTTTTTCCCCAAATTTACTCAAGGTTACCTAAAAAATTTACTCAAGGTTACCTCCAGATGGGGAAAACATTTCAATTTTTGATTCCTTAACAGCAGTGACAGCCTGAGTTGAGTTTTCCAAAGGAGAGGGAATCAAGCTGGGCTGTGCAGTGACTCAGACATTTTCAGATGACTAGCCTTTGGCTGTACTTCAAAGGACACTTTCAGCCTCTCTAAGCAAGCATAGCCATAGAAAGAGGCTGTCCTGCCCTTCTTCCCAGTTGTTTGTTTCCACACCCTTTTCTGTGAATATTCTGCAGTAGTGAGCGGGCTGAAAAATAAATCTCTCTATTCGTTTTGGCAAGGCTATTTTTCAGCTCCCTGACTCTTGCCTGTCATTTGACTGCACAAATACGTTAGCCCAAAGGCAAGGTAGGTTTGAAGCCAGAGAAACTACAGCCTTCCTAGCTGTGGTAATCTGCACAGACTTTTTAAAGTCAGATAATCCACCAGTTGTCATTTGTCAGCAATACTGCTTTTCCAGCTGAGGGTTGCAGACCCTATTCCAAGCCCTGTGCCACACCATGGCACAGTCACGCAATAATACATGTTTGGTCTCTGCAAAAGAAAACTACCATGAGTAAATAATCTGACAACAGCAAAATAGCTAGTCACAGGGCTATGAACATCTTGAATGAGTTTCTCTGCCTATTGAAATGAGATTTTTTAAGATGCATGGATTTTCACAATAGTAGCTTTTTGTGCAGGCTGGTGCTTTTGATTTTGAAACTTTAATAGGAGCCACTGTTAGGAGGTATCTGAAAAAAATGTAAGAGAAAAGGAACTTTGTAGCCTTATTCCTCAGCAGCTATTTTTTTCTGGTTTACTGTGTCTTTTCCATTCATTGGTGTTCCAGCTGTAAGTGAGCAAAACTATTACACCTAAAGCACAGTCATGAAATGAAAAGAGCTGAGAAGGCAACACAGAGAACAGCAAGTGGTCTAGGAGAGCACTTCTGGCTCTGCCCAGAGAAAACGAGTCCACTGCCACCTGACTGCTAAGCTCCTGATGTCGGGGCAATTGGGCAGCCAAAACCCCCTGAAAATGACAGGCTGTGTCTACCTTTAAGAGCAGAAAGTGTCTTTCTGTGTGCAATCAGTGTATCTTCTCCCAGAGGAGGTGGGATGCAAATGTGCATGGATGCTTCACAGCTTGAGTGTCAGTAAAACCAAGAAGGACCCCAGCGGATAGTTTCAGACTGGATGACCAACTCTTACACTTTAAGGACCTGAGCTAGATGCTGTCTTAATACAAACACAAGATGGTACTGAATGGTACCAACTCTCTAATGAATATAACTGTGGCCTTATGAGCTTAAGCTGAAATAAGAGGAGGCAATGCTGTTTTGCTGAGTCTAGTGCTCAACTGTTTGAATGAATTAACTTGCTAAACAAACTACATGCAGGATCTCTTATTCCTTTTTTTTTTCTTTTTCTTCCTTACCTACTAAACCTCTATAACATTTGGAGACAGATCTCAAGAAAAGGAAGCTAATGCACAACAAGTTATGATGTGCTGGTGACCTTCACCTGGCACCCTGGAGCCTCCATGGCCTGTGATCATCCATTCACTTAGCACATTCACTCCTCATCATGGACAGGGTTCATCCCACTCACCTTTAATTCAAGATATCATACAGAATACATTTTTCTTATCTTCTTCTGTATGGAGAAAAAAAAGTAGTCTTCAATTAGTTATAAAAAACAGTATTGTAAACAGAAATACAGGACAGTGTAGTTGCAAATACTTTGACTTTTTTTCAGCAGAGACTGTTTTGTAGTTGTGCTTCTTTGAAATTTAATGCTCCAATTACTGATCAGTGTCAGGTATATAGGGAATGGTTTCTAGAAGAGCCTCTAAGACTTGTAAATTATGGAATGAAAAATCATTTTGCTTTTGTTACTTTTATATATTCAGTTCACTAACTTCCATTAAAATAATGAAGGACTTAAAAAATTAGGCAGTACATGTAAGAATTACAGTACTATGTAGAGTTCTTGAAAAGCCACGACTCTGCCCTCACTGCTACCTCTATGGTAATTTTTATTTATATAACCAGATTTTTGATCACCAGTATGACTTGTTTGTGCTTCTAGGCAATGAACGAATGCACCCCTCTTTCAAGCAATAGTAATGTTCACAGATAATGGCTTCCTTTTAGTTCATTCAAGTCTAGGACTAATCTTTTCCAAGAGTGTTTTTTTTCCTGTTTACTTCTTCACAAAACAACTGTCTTCTGTTGTAGCGTTGTGCTTATACAGCTAGTCCAAACAGGTTTCCTTTGTTCTGATTTCTCAAAAGGTATATGAAACACTGACCATTATTCTAAGGTTGTTCAGCACTGGGCACACTGAGCATTGTACTGACAGGTGTTTACACAACCTTCGGACAGATTAAAAGAGAGATTTTCTAATGTTACACTTTCAGGAAATCCTTCCAGCTAAGCATCCGTAGTCATATCTAACTTTACCACATGGGAAGTTTTCTGGGGCTCAGACCAATTTTTGAAAAGAGTACTATTTACTTAATATAACACATATTAGTGCAAAACTAATATAAAATTTAAAAAATTACTATATTTTTAAAATGAGTTGCTATTAATAAGACTTATGCTGATTTTATAATTACTGTAATTAATATTCTCAAACTGAAGTGCAATTAACTCCAGTTTTCCTACGACTCTTTATTTAGATAAAATCATTAGTCAATGTATGTATTAGTCATTTTACACCTGTAGCTGTGTTTCTAACATGTATCTTTATCCCTCAAAGAGTTTTTCCTTCTCAAAGAATAGTTTTTGCAAAAATAACTAATTCATTTAGTTACTGTATTGAAGATCTTAAGTCTTTTTTCCATTTATCTGCAATCTCAGGAGTGTTTGCTTGTTCTAGTGATTCCTTTAGACATCCCAAAGCTTGACTGATTTCTTTATTTCAACATGCTAAAGTACTGGGGTTTTTTTTCATTGTTTGTCTCCTTATTTCTTACCAAGGAATAAATATTCTGAGTCTTTTAGGTAGTCAGAATGAGTCACCCTACTCTTGTTACACTGAGCATCTTGCAGTCAGATTGCCTCAACTCACTTGGGATCTGTCTCTCTCAGTGTAGTGTGCCATATCTTTGATGTGTGAGCAAAATGACATAATTTTTCTTGATTTCGCTTAATTTCTTACATTATTTATGTCTTTTTATACAAATGAAAAGATCACATAGGTGAAAGTAAGGGAACAATTTGTTCCAACATTAAGCAATGCTGCACCAAGTGCTTGAATGAATATTTGTCAGCTCACCAGCTTCACTTCTAAGGGAAAAACTAGATTTGGTGACACGGAATGAATGTGAAGAAGACCATCTTTAGAGCTGAAAGAGAAAAAAGATCGTAGAATTGAGAGGACAGGGAAGCAAACACAGAAGCAGTTTTCAGCCCAGACCACCATCCCCTACTTTTAATCCTCCTTGGAAAGTTATCAGCGGCATTTTAGGGCATTTCCCGCCGGCGGCAGCCACGGCCGAGGGGCACCCCGGGCCCGGCTGCTGATGGATGGCAGTGGCGACAGCAGAGCGGGGCAGCGCCCTGGCAGCGCCCAAGGCGGCGAGGGCGAGGATTGAGGGCTCCTTCCTCGGCCAGGCACCAGGTGGCGATGCACTGTCAGCCAAACGGAGCGCTCCCGACAGTTTCCCACGCTGAGCACAGAATCACTGAATACTCGAGCTCGAAGGGACCCGCTAAGATCATCGACTCCAACTCAGCCGTGCACAGGACATCCCCAAGAGTCACACCATGTGCCTGAGAATACTGTCCTCTGTCCGCTGTGACCACATCCCTGGGGAGCCTGTTCCAGTGCCCTAGCCACCTTCTGGGGGAAGAACTCTTTCCTAATATCCAGCCTAAACCTTCCCTGACACAACTTCAGGCCATTCCCTCGGGTCCTGTCACTGGTCACAGAGAAGAGACCAGTGCCTGCCCCTCCTCTTCCCCTCACGAGGAAGTTGTAACTGCAGTGAGGTCTCCCCTCAGTCTCCTCCAGGCTGAACAGACCAAGTGCCCTCAGCAGCTCCTCACAGGGCTTCCCCTCAGGACCCTTCACTGCCCTCCTTTGGATGCTCTTTAAGAGCTTAATGTCTTTCTTATATTGCAGTGATGGGCATACCTGGAGCCGGCACTGGTCTCCACCAAGCGCCTCTGACGGACAAATCACTGGATCATGCCAGGCAGTTCCTTACTTAGTTCCTCCTCTCCCCAGAGTTGTATTCAGTGGGTAAATCTCTACTTTCCACTCTGAGAGCTCGCAGATCCTGTTCATTAAGGTACAAGATGGACTCCTGACCTTGCCTCTTGATTTATTTTCCCATCTATTTCTAAAACATAACCAGACAAAACAATTACTAAATACAGAAATTTTTCTTGCACACATCCTGTCTTGAATATTTACCTTGACTATGTACAGCTTTCCCACAAGGAGCAGTGGAGGGGCAGGCACTGATCTCTTCCCTCTGCTCACCATTGGTAGGACCTGAGGAAATGGCATGAAAGTGTGTCAGCAGAGTTTTACATTGGATATTAAGAGACGATTCTTCACCCAGAGTGTGGTTGGGCACTGGAACAGGCTCCCCAGGGCAGTGGTCACAGCACCAAGCCTGACAGAACTCAAGAACCATTTAGCCGACACTCTCAGGCACATGATATGACTCTTGGGGCTGTCCTGTGCAGGGCCAGGAGCTGGCCTCAGTGATCCTTGTGGGTCCCTTCCACCTCAGGACATTCTATGATTCTACATAGTGGCCCTTTGGGCCAGCTGATATGTGACAGCAAGAACATTTATGCTTAAGAATTCCTTCAAATTTACATTCCTGCAGTTACATTCAGTCATCTTGAAGTGACTTGCGACAATCAGGAATCTCCAGCGCTCTCAGATGAGCTGCTTAGATTGTGTCTTGGATCACCCTTCCTCCACCATAAGGAGACATTCAGTGTGTGTTTACAAAAGGCTCAATCAACTCAGATCATATTTCCTCCCTAAGTCTGGAAGAGCTAGCTCTGCAAGAGCTATCAGCCTCTCTGTGAAAAAAAAAAAAAGTATGAATTTAAAAATATTAATGCAGATTCCACATTTATCTTCTAAGGATACAATTAATTTTCTGAGGCCATCACTGTAGCTGTGTTACTACTAGTGTCCATCCTTTTTATCTACTTACATCCCAACAACCATATGCAATTGAGTTTGAACACTCAAAGCTGTTTCTTGAGAGGGAGGTGAGAACAAGTTTTCATAACTACAAGAAAATATTATCTAGGCTAAACATGGGCCTTTTTTTTCTTGCATTCTGTAAGGCAGCATGGCTCCACAGTACTTTCACAACAGTAAGTTGCCTTCAAAACCATGTGACTGGTGAAATTTCAGTCTCAGGAGGAAATGTTTTCATTAGTCATGTCTGTTATGCTTGACATAGCTCTGCAAAGAAAAATTCACAAAAGATGTACAATTTCTAAAGCTACCCTGAAATGGTTTAATATTGAGCACAGCTCTGCAAAAATTTTATCTAATATTAGTAAACAGTTGATTTAAAGCACACATTCAACTTTTACAGACCTCTCCTGGCCTCTTACATCCTGTAATGACTACTTTCTGATGGCAAAGAAGAAAGAAAGAAGGAAAGAAATTAGAAGGGATGAACTGCTCAAACAAAGAAAGCCAGAGAATTTCTTGGCACGCTCTGACATGATAACAAGAAAAAGTAGGTAGGTTTATTTTGGCAGGAAGAAGCAGTGACTAATCACACACAAAGGAAGCCTCTATAGAGTGGGAGTTTGAGGTGCAGGTGGGGAAAGAAAAGGACGTCACCAGGAGAAAGAACATTACCATTAGCATGACAGAGAATTTATATTTTCAGAGTGTGTCTGGGTTTCCCTACATGATGCCTCAATCTGTGCTGGTAGTGTTCATTAAATCCAGAAGCTGCCACAATGGGAAACTTGTACTCACCTTGAAATTAATCTTACAGAGTAAGAAGAATGAGCAGAGATTTTAGATTGGCTAAAGAGAATAAGGAGGGAAACAAACCATATCTGCCAAATTTACAAACAGCACAATTAAGGCTCTACTTAAAAGCAAGCACGTAAGGTGTAACTAGTAAGAACCCAGGAGTGTGCCTGAACTTCTCCTGAAGTATATCCATGTCAGCACCAGGGACAGCAGCACAGCATCCCACTCCTGGGCACTGTAAATGCCACCATGGAGCATGAAAACACAGACCACAGCAACATTTTACCTCAAGTTGCAACCCCCTGTGTAGATCTTTAAATCTATTAGTTTCTGACTTAGAAGTGGCCATTTGATGGCACTGTACTGGTATCTGTTATGCAGAGGATGGACATTCCAAAGTTTATTTTACCTTAAGGAAATGAGTTTCGTATGCCTAAACAAAAGGAGGCCCAAAAACTCTCAGACTTGTCTGTAGAGTTTTCTTTTACCTACAGCTGAACAAGCTGTCATTCTTTTAAGAGCAACTGGGCTTAAAACCAAGACTCAGCTATACATAAGCTTAGTGATATTGTGGTATCAAAGCAGCTGGCCTGGTGCATAAAGCTGCTGAAGACAATTTGTCTCTCGATCACCTGTGTAGACCACTAGTAAGATGTTTCCACGGCCTGGAAATCCCAGAAGAGGTGAAGAGAGCCTCATCTGCATCTGATGAACACCCTTGTCACAACCCACTCTTGGTGCAACTTAAGAACCAACCCCAGATTTTCAGCATTCCCATGACTGAAATGTAACAGAAATGGCTAAAACAGGCCTGAATGGAGCAGCTTGAAAAGATAAAGAATAAGTAATAGTGTCCCAGGAGAAAGTATTTAGTCTTTTCAGAGCAGTTGAAAACTATGAACCAGGTAAGTGTTGCAAAGGTAAACCTAGATACTATGTGATGAAGATCAGAGAAGGACACATCACTGAATGGACAGACTGTATGTAAGGAATAGAAAAGCAGGGGTGTGCCATCCATTACTGATTAGTTTCTTGGCAATGTCTCTTCTGCACTGATAGCTTAGAAGCATAAGCCAAGCTCATCTGGGAAAACATACACAGGTGAGACCATGCAGGTAAATCAGGACTGGATGTTCAGGTCCCTCCCTAGAATATATCATGCTCATCAGATTTTCTCCTGGAACTTTCTTCATTTGTGCCTAAAACCAAAATGAAAACTACCAGAATATGAAGATAAAAAATAAGTCCTGAACCTGAGCTATGAAATAACAAATACATGAAAAATGTTGTTGTAGGTTAAATTAATCTGAGGCAGACTTGCTGGCTTGCTTACAAACATTCTAGTCTAAAAACATGTATATATTCAAGCACATCATCTGAAGAAAGAGACTATCCAGCAGTTTTACAGCATGGAGTCAGTAAATTTCTTATCCTTAAGACTACAATTTTACCTTGAAATTTCTGAAACTATATGAATGGTCCCCATATTAAACAGAATTCAGTCCTATGGCATTTGCAGGACTTTTGACATCAACACAGATAAGTACTGTTATATCTCTGAGTCTTACTGTGTAGTATAAACTCAGCTTGGCCCAGTAGCCAAATTCTTAACACACAAAAAAAAGATAAGTTCAGAGACACATGAATGTATCCTGAGGCTTACAGACACATCCCTTAGCTGTGGGGGTTAAAAAAAGAAAAAGAGAAACTAAAACTGCAGTTCTGATACATTTGTAATTTTCAAGGGAAAATTTGAATGGGAGATCATCCATCCCTGCTGGGCAATTTCTAAGAAAGAATCTGTGTAATTGTGTGGTTGTTACACTCCATACTGTATGCATCTAAATTAAAGCAGGAAAGCCTTAAGTTATAATCCAAGCCAACTACTAGTCTAATTAGTCTATCGTGCTTATTGTAACTCAGTAATGAGTTGCTGGAAGGATATCTCTAAGCTGTATGGAATGGCCTAGAAAAGGTGCAGTCACTTTACACATTTGAGAATGTCACGACAAAGACAGGAATTAGATATACAATGCTATTGTAAGAAAAATGTTTATATAATTTCCATTTTTTTTACCACCCTCTACAATAGACAAAGGTGAATAATTTGCAGTGAGAATACAGGGACTGTGAGTAGTAACATTTACCTCAGGAATATTTTCATCAGACACCTGTAGCCCAGCTATGGAAAGGAAAACCCAAATCAAATCATTCTTCAGAATTACCTTTTAAATCAAAGTCAACCCTGCTAGGCATGAGTTGAAACTATTCACAGGAATCAACTCTACTGTGTCATGTTTGGAGGTAACTGGTTTGTTTTATAATCTCACTGCAAATAAAAAGCTATGTCTGATATCTCTAAGACTGCATAAACATTCCCTGTCTGTGGCACTCGTATTCTGTTCCAATCTAAATAATTTAAAATGGTGTGTACAGAAAGTCTACAACAAGCAATAGAAAATATAAGTCTGATATTTCACTCTTGTCCAGTTACTTTGAGATTTTGATTTCTTGAATACTCTTCTGTGTTCCTGGGTACCTAGTTAATTAATTGACGGTTCAGAACCTGACCACATTCTGCTCCAGCCTCTAGAATAACATCCTGAGAGAGCTGGACACAGGGCTCTTAGAAATGCCAGTGTTCCCATGAGAGAGCTGGGATGGAGGAGCTGGAAGTTTTGGGCTGCTCTGAAGCGACTTGTACAGCAGGAATCTCCAGGGGACAGACACACTGAGGGGTTCCCTTGCTGCTCCAGAGACCTCACGGCTGGCAACAGGAACATTGTGATCCCCTGGAACAGCTGCTGAGTGAGGGAAATAGTTTTCTTCAAATATATTGCATTCAGGTGCTTCTGAAATGAAATTTTCTTGGATTTCTGGTTCACAGGTTTCTGCTTGAAATAGAAGAAATCAAATTCAAAGAATCAAATAGCATCTCATAAACAACGGATCTCAGCTGTTCAGTGATCTCCATGTGGTACTGTTCTCTAGAATAAAGGTTATTTGAAGACAGTTTCCACTGCTTTTCTGCTGCTGGATTAAACAGTAACATGGATGTTTGATATAGCTGTATTGTGGCCTGCTTTAGTTCCAAAATAGCATAAAGTAACTGCAGCCTTAACATCTGCACAAGAAAGAACCATGCACAATTTTGCCAATATCAATCAATGCAAGAATCTTTAAAACAATGTATGAAGTGGGAGTAGAAGGAATTCCAGCTCTGATGCATCACTGCTTTCACTCAAACATGTATTAATTTAAAAAACACCACCTTCAGCAATCTTTAGCAAAGCAAAGGAGGAAGAGAATGAATTTACATCAGTGGGTGGTAGTTTTCCCTTATGAGTAGGTCAGTTTGGTAAACCTCTGCAGGGATCACCAACAAGCATGCTGCAGTCTTCCTTGCTTTTGCTGCATCATGCCCTATCCCCAGAGAACTTCAGCTTCCTGCTCAGTTGCACCTCAATGAAAATTGGCACCACAAGAGAAAAGGTAACTGGGAAATTACGTTCTTTACTGTGTTTCCAAGCAGCACTCTGCAAACCTGCTGCTGGGCATCCTGTCTATCCAAATGATGTTGAAGCTAAATGTTATTTTGCCATTTAAAGCATAAGTTCTGAGAGTGAGGTCAAGCAGGCAGCTGGAGCAGAGTTTCTCTCCCACCATCCCTGGCACTTACGATTTTTTTTCTTTTTGCCTTCTGCACAGCTTAGCAGGCTAACCTTCATCCTCCATACAGCAGCTATATAATGGAAATACTTTACCAAAGACTGGCAGAGGAGTTTCTGTTTCAGAGAGGAAACAGAGACACAGTATGATTTTCATTTCCTGTCCTCCTGTGCACTCTCTGGCAGCTCTGCAAAACTACTGTCACCAGGAGGCAGATTCTGGCCAGTTGCAAGACTAGGGCACCAGTGCCTCAAAAGAGCTGAAAAAAAGCCCACTCTCAGGGATATGCCCAGTCTTTTCCAGAGATATTTAAGATATAAGGTATCAGTAGGGCTCTTAACCAAAGGCTAGCTTTGTTAAGTTCAGTGTGTAGAACACTAACTTGTCAGAAAAGACTCCAGGGGTCCTGGGAAGACAGATTACAGCCACTTAAACAATTTATAGGATGGTGTCATTCAGTGCAGTCATCAAAGGCAATGCAATTATGCATTGAGCCTAAGCAGAAGCCAAGACTGGGTTGCCTCTGAAATCATAAAACCAAATTAAAACCAAAACCAGTAACATATGCAGAATGACAGTTCTTCTACATCCAGCCGGATACTATCGTCCAATCTCTTCTTTAATTGACAGCTGGAACAGCAAGAAAACCTGAAACTCCAGACCTCTAAGTTCTTGAAGTTTAGGCTGACTTAACAGGTGGTGAGAGCGGGACTAGGAACTGGTGTTTTTTGTGAAATGGCTGAAACTGCCCCATTGTGGTAATCAGTCCCCTCTTACCGGATGGGAACTCTTACAACCTAAGAAAGAAGAGGACACCCTTCCTCTACTCAACAAGAGAAGAGGTTCCTACTGCTTATACTAAGAAAACAGCCTTTCTTAAGTGCCAATATAAAGTTTCTGACAACAGTCTGTTCTCTAGAGAAGTCTTTGACAGTACAGTGCCCCCAAACAAAAACAAGTCACTAGAGAAGGTATGTGGTATAACAGCCACGTATGAACACCATCAGTGTTGCTCAGTGATACTGGAGCAAGTGAGCAGTGCTGGGATGTAGCACCTTTGTGACCAGGAGGTGCCTGGACCACTAAGCAAGAGCTTGATTCCAGCATGAACATCACCCATTACCTTTGGTGATGGTTTCCTCCATATTTCCACGGCAATTTGGAGATTTTGAGTACTGAGACAACAAAGGACTAAATGAAATATTCATCCCCAATTGCTTTACAAAATTAGCTCTATAGGCATCTTTGGCGAGATTTACTAGATCCATTAAAACTCTAGTAAACATCTGATAAATTATGTAAGGAGAGAAGTTGCGAATGCATTTTTGCCCAGCCTTGCCTCCCTATTAGCACAGATGTCCATGGACTATGATTCATGAATACTATTTTGAGGTCAAATTTACTTTTAAGCCCAGAAGTACACTTACATTAAATGAACAACTTTGTGATGTATTTACTCCAGATTTTCCAAGAAAAATTAATCCTGGCCGTTCAAGTTACCCTGGCTGTCAGATAGCCTGCAAAATATTTTTCTCAAAACCCTTTGCACAGCTGAGAATGATCTTTGGGGTTTTTTACTTCATTACAAAAGGCACAGAGGGAAACTGGTAATATCACTCTCGTATTAAAATGTTTCCTAGAAACAACTAATAAAATTTCAAGCAAATGAATCAGAAAAGACATTACTTTCATATGTTAATCCCTAAGCAGTAGCATTCATATGTTAATCCCCAAACCCAGAAAGGCTGGAATTTACAGAAGAGCATAAACATTCTGCCAATGTTTCAACTTGTTTGCTAAATCTTTACTTACCAACATTGTGCGATACAGAAGAGGTTTGAGGTGGGGCATTTTTTCTCCCACTTCATTATTACTATTAATAGTTTAATGGAACATCTGGCTCCAATATAATTATAATAGTCTTTGTAAGATGTTTGCAATTTGTAAATTTCGATGTGACTTAATTGGTTAAATGCACTAGATAATGTGTTTACCTTAGGCTAAAGATATATCTTCGTATTTAAGTGCTACGTACTGTTGCAATCAAAGTTGTAAGAGTTTGGAGGATTAATTTTAAAAGCTGTTTTTCAGAAAAGTTTGGGTTGGGCTTGTCCTAGAGATTGGGGCTCAAGCTCACTGCAGAAGAAAAAAATGTAACAGTTTGGTTTCTGCCCGAGAAGGTCCTTCCTTCAGGATTTCTAATGCTCATGACAAGGAGAGTTGGCTGGAGGAACAAAGCTTTCAGCTAGGGATGTGGTGAGTCCCTGCAGCCTCACATAGAATTTCACCCATGCCAACATCAGCTGAGAAAAAATATTATTTTCAAATGAATGGATATGTCCAGCCTGCATGTAATTGGAAAAATAAAGCACCAATGAGCAAAGCTTTGAACAATTGAAGACATCCACTGCAGCTTTTCTTGTTTACCTCAGGTACTTAGGTTGTATTTGTCAATAGATATACATCAGAGTCTTTATGGCAATGTATATCTTGCACAGACCCATGGAGACATCTCCATCCAATAAAGATCCTGAAGGGAGAAAATAGAGTACTAATGGCATCAATACAAACTCACTCCAGTGGGACCAGAATTACTCTACAGTTTTCTCACTGTGACTTGCTAATCGACACCACCTCAGTGTGGCAAAAAGAATTGGTCTTTTCACTTGAAAAATACTGCTAATCAGTGAGCCCCAGAAATAAAA
>VWZD01011464.1:17385-163546 GCA_013396695.1 Sakesphorus luctuosus
TAGGAGAGGAGAGGAGAGGAGAGGAGAGGAGAGGAGAGGAGAGGAGAGGAGGAAAAGGAGGAAAAAAAGAAATTAAGAAAAGATAAAAGAAAAAAGAATATTGGACTGCTCCTCAATGCAATGGCTGAACTGAAAAATCATCAGACAAAACTTTTCAGGGAAATTAAGGAAGCTTCGTATGACACTGTTGTTGTGAACCAAGAGAAGTACTGCTGATAATGAAAATTATGAATTTGAGAATGAAAGCTCGAGGTTGGGAAAATAAGATAAGAAATTCAGTTTTAAATAGAATGAATAACACTGTAAACTGCACCAGGCTTGTCACCATGGAAAAGAAACAAGTGTGTTTAATTAAAAATGCTGCTTTTTCATGTTAGAATGTGCAGTCTAGGCTATGTCAACATGCTGCCTGCCTAATCTGAGTATAAAAAGAGCTGGTAGCAGTGAGATAAAGTATAAGCCAAGGCAATGGGTTTTTTGGTGTTTTGTTTTGTGTTTTTTTTTTTAAATTGTCTCTCTACCTCATGGATTTTTTTTAATTCCCAGGCATTAAGCAGCTTCCCATTCTTTCTCAGGTTCCTATTAAATTGTATGATTCAGTTATGAACTGTAAAACACTAGAAGATGAATCTAGATGACAGAGGGAGCGAAGACATTCCTCTTGAATATTGAGATATGTTGGACCCAAGAAGTTCTGGAGTGCTCTTGGCTCAAAGACCTTTGAACTTTTCCCAATTTATTGAAAATTGAGTATTTGCAGAATGGAAAGGAGGGTCATGGAGAGTGCATGAAGACTCAGTCTCTCACATGCACTGAATGTTTTCCTGATCTGCAGAGGAGGTAAATTTCTATGTCATAGCCAAGACTCTTACTAACCTTTAAAGCTTTTTTAAACCTTTTGGAGGAAAAAAACCCATCACCTGAAGGTCTTTGCCAAATGTCAGAATGGACTCTGACGGCCTTTGGCTCACAGTTAAGAGGATCCTCACTGTACAGAGTATACCCAAACATGGAATCAGTCAGACTAGGGGAAAAAGCAAAAACACAGGATTAAATTCCAGAACCTAAATGCACATCCTTCAGCATATTTTGACATACTTGCTCATCATTTGGGACTTGTCTAAGAAATCTGAAGAGCACAAAAATCTGTCAAGCTCTATTCATTTAGTACCTTTTAAATTTCTCAAGTTGGTGCATTTGCATGCCAGTGATGCTATAAACAGTTTTCAAGTTATAGTTACTGTTAGGAAATAAAGAGAAATATGTAGACTGGTTGCAAATTACAGCATCCATGTTCTGTAAACTCCAGACTATACTTTTAGTACTATGATCTAGATTCCTTTCTGCATGTACTAGCTTGTTAGGAATGAAAAAAACTAAAGTGAAAAATCATATTAATACAAGCACGAGAGATTTCAATTCTCAAATGCAATTACAACTCAAAGCTGAAGAGCTAGAGCAGAACAAATTAAACAGTGTCAATACTAATACTTTTTTAGCATTTACACAAAGAAAAAAAGAAGAGTTGAGGGAAAGAAGTTTTGAAACCCCTGTTCAGTCTCCAATGAACCACGGTCTGATTAGACTGTATTTTTTGGCATATTGTATAACCCCAAGTCAGTAGCAGCCCAACATCAGTGGAGATCAGAGACTTCCAGTGGCAACAGAATCAAAAGGCGGTGCAAATCTATGTACACATTAATGTTACAGGTTCTTAAATCTGAAGTTAAAAAAGTAATCTTTTTGGTGACCAAAAGACAGAGAAAACTGCTAAAATGCATGTATTTTCATCTGCAAAAATATCCTTAATTTAAAAGTCCCAAGTAAAATCATGGGGAAATTAATACAAGATTCAAGTGATAGTCAGTGAAGGATGGAATTAAGACCATCAAGACAGTTTTATGGAAAACATCCTTGAGGATGTACGGTTTGTTTCATGGAGAAAACTGCAGGTATGTAGTGCAGTGTAGTGTAATGTAGTGTGCATAGACCTTGCTGAAGTGCTCAGTTAGTCTGAGATAAAAACTAGCTCATAAAAATGGATTTGAATTGACAGACTGACAGACACAAATTTATTAAACAACTGTAACTGAAATCAAATTGTTTCTAGAGACTTTTTTTCATAGAAGTATATTAGATCTGATACAACCCAATTGTTTTCACTAGTGATCCAGAAGTACTTTTAAAAATTTGGACTATCAAATTTTCAGATGACAAAGATGAGTGGATTGAAAACATTGAGACAGACAAGTAGTCATAGAGAATAACAGAGACAACCTGAGGAGCTAGGCCTGGACATGAAACTTTCATTTTAATAGGTTTCAGTGCAAAGCACTGTATCTAAAGACACAGACTACAGAACAAGCTCAGAAGATTACAAAGACCACCTTGGAGCAGCAACTCAGGGAAGGCTCTGCCACAATATCCAGAATTCCCACCCTAAGGTCTCAGTGTCCTAGTGTCCTGCAGCAGAAAGAAGAATATATGGCAATGACACTGAGCTACGTATCACTAGTTCCTTTGCAAAGATTAAAAAAAAAGATGGAGGCAAGTCTTCATAAAGACTTGAGAAACCAATAATACACCTTACAGATGACAGGCTTAAGTCAAAAAATCTGTTCAGTGATTTTAGAAAAGAAGACTAAAAGGTGATGTGATTACAATGTACAAGTAATTCTCTGGAGAGGAAACAAGAAGGTCCTGAAGTGCTTTTTAACCTAGCAAGGAAAATAGTAACTTGGATCACTTGATGGAGGCTGAAGCCAGAGAAATTGAAACAACGAGTAAAATACAACTTTTCATCATGACAATGATTAATCAGTGAAGCACATTGTGAAAGAAAGCAAACAAGTCTCCATCCCTGGACATCCTAATCAAGACTGGGTGCCCTTGGGGGCATACGTGAATATAGTAGAGCATTAAGTGTAAACAGTGGTGAACTTGGTGGCATAGCCTGAGTCATAGCCAGGGTGGCACAGGAAGAGCTGTTGTCACTGTCCAGACCCTGATAAGATGCCCAAGTTCAGCTCCAGGAGTAGGGACCATCCTTACGCCTGCTGGTGATGGACTGAGGCACAGATTTTATTTTCCCCTATGTCTTGGACCCAGCCCACAATTCCCTGTCAGCAGCAATCATTCAGAAAGGACTTTGTGGAGCAGAGTCACAGTCCCATGCAGAGCAAGGCTGTCCATGTTTTCCCTGCCTGTGAGGTCTTCCTCCCCCTGGCACCAAAAAGGAGGTAAAATCAGATGGCGGCTCACATTGAATTCAGCCAGGCATGGCTCTCCCTGGGACTGTGGTGGTTCAGGCCCAAGGGGACCTCAGAGCTGCCATGTGACTTCAAGGGCCTGAGCACCTTATTATGTACAGCTCAACTGCTTCATAAACACAGAACAAAAGGAAGCATCCTTTAGCCCTGGAAATTAAATAGCACAGATGCAAGAGATGCAAATTTATTGACAAATGGTAAAAGCATTCTCATATTCCTGTAGCATTCGCAAGGATCCGCTATAGATGCCAATTAAAACAGCAAACCAGCGAAGAAATCAAATATGTTAGAAACACAAGATAAACATGGCACAGGAAAAAGGGGAAGCATGACAATGTAAACGCTGCTGCATTTCTTAAGGTGAGCAAGAAAACAGACTGGGGAGACACAAAGGTCCCTGAAATAAAGCCCACTGTCTGAGCCAGCTGAGGCATTAATGATCCTTGCGGCTGGGAAGGTCTGGCATCTGGTGCAAGAGTTGCGACAGCCAGCTGGACAAGGATCAACTCTGACAGCAACAGCGGGACATGTTACAGATGGAAATGATGAATGCTGAAAGGAGATTTGTGGATTAAAAGCACTTATACTAACCTGCACTTCAGTGTTTCTTATTTCTGCCCCTCCACCTCCTTGGCAAATACCTCCTTGTCAAGGTTTCCCTGCATTGTTCTCCGGGGGAAGGTGCAGGGACTAGATCTGATCCTGACTAAACAGTGAATTAGCAAAAATTCAGTGAGAGTCTACAGGGTAAGCTTTCAGCCACAGTGGCTCCAGTCCTGGACTTGGCAGTAAGTCAGAGCGATCCAGGCTTGTTCTAACCTGCGACAACCAATTAGGACCACTAAGGGACCACTGACCAACAGAGATTTGACATCTTTATGAACCACTTTCCCATCCCACTCTTACTCATCCTTCTAACATGCCTTCTCCTTGGAGTCCCACACTAACAGGGGATACTGGTGGTCCTCCAAAGGCCCACCTCAATAAATATAAAGGCCAAACAGAGGGATCATGCATGATTGCATTCTGCTTTTTCAGGAATCCTGCCTGAGGGGTGGAAGGCAGCAATGGCCTCTTTCCTCTTCCACAGACAAAATGCACTGTGAAGATTTGCCTGCAGCACAGGAAAAGATTGGGAAAGCTGCCATCTCTGAAACACCTGGCAGAGTTTTGCTTACCCTAACTCAATTTTTGGTCAGCAGTTCTCTGCTAATGCAACAATTCTTCCTGTCATGCCATGCACACTAGTGGGAGTTTGTAGTCTCTATATACAAGGTAGAGAAGAGGAGAGAATACTCTTGCAACCTTATTCTACTGAAAAAGCCACCAAAAGGTAAGAGGCCAGCAGATTCCTTACTTGGGAACTACAGATATTTGTAAGCTTTTGTTTAAAATCTATATTCCTTTGTTTCACAAGGACTGAAGTTATCTACCTCAGGAACACAAAAGAAATTTTGCTAACAGTAGAAGAAAGCTGCAGTATTGTAAATAGGGTGCCACACAATGCCTCCCAAACACCTAATTCTAGCCTTCATCCATGTCAGTCAAGTTAGCAGGGGCAGCACTGTATCAGGTTTGTCTGGAATGAGGTTTTAAGGTGCCTTATGCCATCTGTCCTCATCTATGACAGCCGCTTAGGGGCAGCCACAATGCTGTCCACACTCATTTCTGGCCCAAGACATGGGACGTGCAAACACCCAGTATCCTCCTGGAGATAGCTGAATCCTGAGCTTTTTGCTTTCAGATCTCCACATGAGAACATCTCTTCCTCACAGACATGATTACATATAATTCAGCGAGAGCCCCAAATGTGACAGGTTAAGAACAACAGCCAGTGATACAGGTACAACTCAGTTATACTTCATAGTACCTGAACTTCTAAGCAGATGACAGAGGTAATGATATTAGTCCTGACATAATTTGATTTTTCCCCTCTACTGGAATTCACGAGGTTCACCAACACCACTCCAAAGCCAAATCCAGGCCTATGCCCGAACTGAAATATCAAGTGAATTTGAGGTCTTTCCATAAATGTCGCATCAAAATGTTTTTCATAATCTGAAGTATAAGAAACCTTAACAAGGCAATAATTATCCAGAGTGCTGGTGGCTGCTGTAGGCAGAGAATAGGAATGGTTACCAAGAGGCAGGTGACAAACATCTCCAAGGGAGGCATCACCAAGCTCTGCAATAGTCCCCTTTTCTCAGAGACACACTGAACATCCAGGTTCCCAGGAGGGAGATTAAACCTTGAGTTCCTGAAGAAAGGTTCTTCAGCTATGTTTACATGTGACATTTAATATATTACACAAAGTCTACTCAAATTCAATAAATGAAACCAGGTATCATGAGCTTATTGAACATTTTCCTTCACTATGCACACAGATTTGTACTGTACACGTATTCCTTCCTTTTCCCAGTGTTACGATACAGCACTACATGGTAAGGCAGGTGTTTGCCTTCAAGAACTGTGAAAAGTAAACATCTGCCATTACTTGATTCCTTGCAACAGTGTAGCATGTGTCTCTTCAAAAAATATCACTGAAATAAACGAAAGCAATAAGGAAATATAGGTGTCCCTTAGCAGTACAATACCCCAAAGACGCTATTAAAAAGCATTCAGGGCATATAACATGTATTTATGACTGTACGGCACCTAGCACAAGAGAATTTTGAAACTTTAGGCTGAAACGCATATACACTGCTGCCCTACAATTAATTACATTATTAACACTAAGAATTAAAACACAAGCTGACCACATTGCTATGGAAATTGCTCTGTGCTGCTCAGACGTGCAGACACCACCTCTCGTCTCAGCACAGCGAGGCCAGGACCAGACCCCAGGGTGCAAAAAGGAGTCATTTGTCACCTCATCTTGATCCCAGTCAACTAGAGGCTGGCGTAAGGCCTGAAGCCTGAGGTTTCATATCTTTCCCAATCCCTACTGCTGCATTTACAATCACAGCTGGAGTCTAGCTGAACTGCTTTACAGGATGCATCACACAGTACAACTGCTTTCCCATCTCGACGGGGCTCCAGAGAGGTGAGGCCATGCTGCATTTCAAAGCAGGTAATCCAGCAGAAAACATCAGCCTGCAGTAGTGAAGGGCAGGACAGGAAACCTTCAAACAAGGGCTTTCATGATGCAGAACACGCAGAACAGTTAATGTCAAACAGCCCCACAATTAGATGTGCCCTCTATATTTTCCCATCACCAGTTCCTGCCTTCTCTGCTGAGCTTCTTTAGGGGTGGGAGGGTTCTTTCATGCCTACATCCCCTATGAACACAGCTGGACTCAAGCCACACACACACACTCTCCTGAACAGCAGCCAATAACTGGGAATGGCATAAAGGAAATGAGCCTAAAATTAATTACTAAAATAAACAGGATTTCTTCAAAGATGAAAAGAAGAAAGCCTTGCTTGAGCAGGCATCAGAAAATACATGTACATTAGTATTTGCACTGATTCTTACCTCCAATAATGACATTTCCAACAGCATAACTACAAAAAGGATGGGAAGATGAAAAATGAAGCAAACAAAGGAAGGTGGATGAATACAGTTACTAATCTAAAATCTTTTAAAAGCTCAAGCTTGCTGTCTTATGAGAAAAAATATCGCTTCCATTTCTGGTTTGAAAATGAAAGCTGTACTATACAACATCAAGATAAACAATTTAAGTGCCACAGAAGGTGCTGTTCTTCGTTGAAAATTTATACACCAGCCAAGGCAGGGATGCATCTATCATAGAGCAAGATGATCCATGGACTTCCTTTCATCACCATGTTACCATCTTCTAACTTCAAATCAGAATGTGTATCCCCATGGCCAAGTCTGTCTATGCATTTCTGTCACACCTAAGGGAGGGTGGCAGATTCCCCCAGGCCCTGAGTCTTTCCAAACTCTGAGGCTGATTCCAGATTTTGGAGACACTCGAGTTGACAAGGTAACTGAAAGTAGTCATAGATTGTCTGCCTCTGTGGATCAGAGAAGGAGCAAAATTAAACAGTTTGTGGATAAACTTAGTAGAAGGGCAATGGAGAGGCCCAGGAAATGACAGTGCTTGTTCAGGAAGGCAATGAGTAAGAGGGGACAGAAATGCTTTTGCTTTCCTTTCCCCACAAAGCAGTCCATCTCCTGAGAGGTTTGCTTTTATCTGTTGACAGAAACCTGCATCCACAATTTCTCATGGGATCACCTTCCCCAAAGTCCTTCTGCTATGTGCTCATACCTAAGAGATCTCTGCTGGTTTGAGTTTGTGCTATTCTATTCTCTCAGCTAATGGAAATTTCCTCACATGTACTGGGAGCTATTCCCCAGTAGGGGTGATTAATTTTTCATACACAAAAGATTCTGGTGTTTTGAAGGCATTTACTTTTTGTGCTCATATGTTCTTGTGCTGATTTTCCCTCAAAATTATGGCTGAGAGTATCATTCTGTCATTTTTCTGTTGGAAAGACCTGACATTTAGGGACAAAGACACCACTGTGTTACCTAAATCCTAGGCATACACTGCCCTTTGAAATACTGCATCCATCATTGCTTGAAGACACACTTCTCAGGTGGATTCCCATTTCAGCACAAGGAAGCAGTGAAGATATTCCCCCACCCTGAAACACACATTTGGGCACAGATTCATGCAAAGCAGTGAATTCAAAAGCTCTACTTTTTCTGGATTGCCCTGGTCAGCACCAGATGACATAGAACACATATGCAGACCAAAGGAGCAGGCTGGTCATACAAAGATTTAAAGGGTAGAGTGCAGCAAAATGCACACATAAACTTTATCTATACACCAACTCCCAGTCTTGCCCTAGGTAGAAGCCTGGTGCACACAGCCAAAAGCGGTGTGGGCCCTCAGGTGAGCAGCTTGATTTTAAAAAGCGATGCCTAAGGAATTACATACATGACTATTCACGGCCCAGTAACAGTTTGTACTTTTCTTTCCCCGTGGACAGTACACAGAAATACATTAATTTAAACCCCAGAGGTTATGGAATTTTTTCAGTAGAATAAAGCCTTACATAGCACAAATAACACAGACTTTACAAATAGAAAACATTTTCACAACAGGTAGGGAAAATTAATGGATTATTAAAAGCAACTTGTCATTTTCCATTTAAAAACACCACGATCAATAAAATCAGTCCTTTGCCCTGCTGCAAGCTTCCTTAGAGGCAGACTCCATCATACCATGTTAGGCTTGGAGTTGTGTCTAAAACACTAAAAGGAGATTGAAGTGTTACCTGGAGTATAATAAACAAATTGCAAATTGCAACCTGGTGGGTATCTAAACATTGTAGGCTCCTTTGAAAAATTTTATGCTATATTAGAAGAGTTGCAGGCAAGTCTGCTTCTCATTTAATTGCTCAGAATTGTCTAAGTATTTAAGGGTCATTGACTAGGAATAGTTTTCATCCAGGACTAAAAGGAAGCACCTGTTAGTGACAATTAATGAGCACAGAACAAAATATCATTGTTGTTAATGAGAATACACTGAATTGTTAAGTTAAAAAGCGGTGACCATGAGTGTATTAAAACCAGTCTAATTTAATAGACACATATTTGTAGATTAGAATTTGCAGCTGTTTCTCAGCATGAGAATTGCAGCACGCTGCAGCAATGACTACTGCATGTTCTCTGAAGTGTTACTCCAAAGGCCACATACATTTCCCATAGTTTCACACAGTGGTAGAATTGAAGCCTATGGATACTTGACATTCTGTATGTAAAGTGTCTATTTAAAAAAAATAAATTCTTTACTTAGGAGTTCTGTTCTGGAAGTGCAGCTGATGAATGTATAGGAAAGACTGTAATTTAAGTCCTCTTTAACCTATCAAATCAGTATATAAGGAACTTGATATAACACAAAAAGATGTTTTACAGTCATAATAGACTTTTTTCATAGAAAAACTCAAGCACTTCCAAAATAACTGAAGCTGAGCATAGTAAACAAACTGCTGGTAAATGATTGAATCTCCACAGGAAAAAAAAAAGAAGCCAACAGCAAAGTACGTTTTTAAAAAAGAAAGGAAAAGACTGATGCTACTATTCCACACATTACAACTGATTAAGATCTGTCTCTTGGAAAACAACACTAGAGAAAAACAGATCCAGAAAGAAGAAATACCAGTGACAAGACAGAACACTACATCAGCTAAAGAGGCAAGTAGGAGCATCATGCCAGTGCTTTGAGCAGTAGGCTCTACTCCACAGAAGCTTTGTCTGGAAAGCTGATTCACCATTTATACTTGATAGGCAGCATTTCAATAGCTGGGCTAATCACATCATTCTTTGTTTCTAACATTTTCAGGATGCCACACAGGTTGGAAATGTAATACAGTGACTGGTAGTTTGTGAAAGGGCTGTAAGCCTGAGCTGAAAGGATAGAAGACATTTGTTTCCATCTTTTCTAAACTGAATTCCAGCCCAGGCATTATTGAGAAACAGGTACAACACTAAGAAATCTGTATTGTATTGGCAAGGCAATAATTGAGTTGTTTTCAAGAACTGGAACCCAGTTTGGACCTGAGACATCAAATGCTCTGTCAGGAGATTTTCAACTGTGAAGCATTAACTGGCAAATTTTTATTGCAACTCTCCAGGCCTCTGCAGCTGCCCGAGATAGAAACAAACTTGCTAGTTGAAACTGGAAATAGTGATACAAATATATAAAGGGGGAGCAGAACAATAGTGCACCCATAAACAGCATCTGTCTTCAGAAGGGAGGCATAAAAATCTGGGGAAGAAATAATGAATTTCATAGAGGCAGTGAGAAAACAAAGATAATTAAAAACAAAACCAAAACTCTTTACCATTATGATGCCCATATAACAGCTTCCCTACTGGAAAATAAAGGAACTATCATCTGAATGTCCATGTATGGGGGTAAAAAGCTGCCTTTCTCTTGGTACTAGAAATAAGTGTCAATTTTTTTTTCTTTTTTAATTCAGATGAGCACTAGAGACTTGACCTCAGCTCCTATAATGCTAGAAACACTCTGGTACCACCTATCTCTAGTCTATGGAAATATTATGGTGGCAATGCCTTGTATGGTACTTCAGCAGTTTCTTTCCCAGTTAGACTGAATAGTCTAAGGACTGCAAAATACTCTGAGTCCTTGCAAAACGATTAGTTGCAGTTTTGTAGAAACTGTTTTCATTGAATGAGTCTTTCCTGCTACTTTTCCAGAACGAATAATGCCACTTCTAACACCAAGCTTAGTATAGCATCTGGTTAGCTGAGAGGTAAACACCCTATAACCAGAGTTGGTAAAGGGACAACAAAACATATTAACTTGTTGTGAGCAGCCAACTGAGTCCCACAAATGACCTCCCCTCCACCCTTAGCAGGACACCTAGCACAGGCAGGGTCACTGCCACCTTCAGTGCCCCAGCAGCTTCTCTCTGACTGTGCTGCCCAATCTGCAAGTAAGATACTATGCTGATTTCTCTAGAGAGTGAAACACTGGCACTGTCTACCTGTTCAGCTAAACCAAGCCAGTAACTGTATCAGTTATTTTCAGTTTTATTAATTCTTTCCTACTAGTGCTTTTAAGTGGAAACACTGCCTGGCCCATGCAGCAGTGTTCTGCTCATACTGTTCTTTGCCAGCTCTTCCACTACCTGAGCTCTAGTACTTATTACCCATCTAAAAAACTTCCCATCTGGTCATGTAACTGTATGTGGTGCAGACATCAAGCTACTTTGAGAGCTAAAATACAAATAACTACCAACAGTTAGACCTTCCCTCCTGCCCATTAGGAATATATTCCAATCTCCAAATCTCACATGGTTTTAGCTGCAGTTAAAAAACACTTTTCAGCAAAAATACCACACCACAGCCAAAGTTCTGACAGACTGACTCGATTCCCTGCCCTTGAAGGCAGTGACAGACAGAACTGCACCTGCCTCTCCATCTCTTCCATCTCTCCAAACCCTTCCAGCAAGAGAGATACAGACAACCCCTCACTCAACACTGTGCCACCGCCTAGTGAAAGACAGAAACGCAGCAGAAAGCACAGCCTGCAGATATATAACTACTGCTTTAGAGATACTAAATGCCCATTTCAAGGCTGATCTAAAAACCCCACTGCGCTGTGCACGGAAATCCACCAGTGCTTTAAAAGCTGAAGGCTTCCTGAGTGGTGACTGTGCGCCAAAGGTCCATTTCAGAGAACATATAACCATGCACACCAGGGTCTACTTAAAGGTTGCTTCATCTTCTTTTATACTCTGTTATTGTTAATAATCCACCAAAGTTTTAAATACTGTGGACTCAAGGTCTCTGGTGGGAAGCAAAGCGTTTTTCAGATGAAACAGCTTAAGCCAACAGCTTCCTTTCCTGCAAGCCCTGTCTGAACCACCGGCTGCGTCTGGGAGAGCAAGCGTTGCCTTAATTCCCTCTCGAGACAGCAGGGTGAGGCTGGCAATTGGAACAAGTGTTTTTTTAAACAAACAAACACAAACGCAACAGCCCATTAACAGCTCTGTGGAAGCAGTAAGTCCCACATGCCCCTTCCTAATTAGCAAGCTAAGCACCTTTGGAAGCTGGAGCTTTTCAACAAAGCCTTTCAGCTCTGTCCGGTGTTGCCTATGACTTCATGTCAGGGCCCACCCCTGCTGCTGCTTCTTCACCTCCCCATCTCCTTTGAACTCACTGGACTCATGTTGCACAGCAGATGTTTGGAGCTGCCTTCCCTCCTTCCTTCCAGCCAGTGACTCCCTTAAGTCAAGTTTCTGCTGCAAGAGCTCTCAGAGACTCTGTTATGCCCTTGACCTTTTCTATTGTGCTCATTCTATAACCATTTGTTCACCTTACTCTTTTTCTGTGCTCTCTTCATGATAAAACTGACAAGCAAGTTCCTGGAGCTCCCATCTGTCACTAGCACTGTTACTACAGTGTTGCCTCACTCATGGGGAAAAATACACTGCATTTGCCCTCTGAGAAGATGACTTACTATGATTCTGGCGTGCATTTGAGAAGTATGTAATCCTATTTGTTATTTCTAATGAAAATCTGCAAGTCTCCTTCCACCAGACCAACCTCTAGAGCTAGCAGATGAACACTAAATTTAAACAGAATCCATTTTAACTCTCTTAGAAGGATTTGATTAAGTTTCTCTATATTGTGTCTACATCTATGTGCACAGAATTGAATATATACCATTTTCTTGTGCTGCTTTTCCTTTTCTTTATGGAATAACCCATGACTGAGGAAGAGTCTGAGGATTATGCAGCCCTTGTCCATGTCAATATTCAAATATTATTTCATGCTGTTTTCTTAGCAACTCCTGAGCTTCACAAACTCTTAGCACTTAAGGATTACTAATGAAGGTCAATCTCATTCTTCAGCCTCCCCCCAGCCCACAGTGCAAAATATACCTATACTTTCGGTTTAGGAGACTGACTAATCATTGAAGATATCCATCATTCATCTATGGAGAAAGGCAGCACTTAGTTGCAGTTTCTACGAGAGCATCCTGCCTTTTGCTCCTTTGCACAGCTGTTATCAAGACAGAAGGACTATTCTGTGAACAGGGAGATAATCAAGGCTTCTTAATCACAGGATCTCAGAATGGGAAACGTAAGGGACCATTGGTGGGGTCATCTGGTCCAACCTCCCTGATGGAGCAGTGTCCCCCAGAGCACATGGCACAGGATGGTGTCTGGACAGTTCTTGAGTATCTCCAAGGAAGAAGACTCCACAACCTCTCTGGGCAACCTGTTCCAGTGCTTGGTCACCTGCACAGTGAATCACAGAGCCTTTAGTCCTAAAGAAAGGTTTCAATATCCTACTCTTTGGGAGGAGTACTTACCATTAAGAGGTAAAGGATGATTAACCTAGTACTTACAGTATGAATCTAAGGAGCAAAGATGCACCTTAAAGTTCGTATCTTGGCCCTGAGCAAATGCCCTGAAGTCCAAGGAAACTGATGATAATACAGATCTCTTCTTGGAAAAACTTGGCTAACAAAAATAACCTTTCACAGACCAGGCAGTTATCCCTCCAAGCTACATTTTACAGTCTTGATACTTGCTGTTAACATTCATACTCTATTAACAATATCAAAGCATTGTAAGACGGAGGAAAACCCCTGCTACATCTTCACACCTTTACCAATTTTAAGGTTTTGGGTCTCTTTTTGAAAGCTTTTGTAGATAAGGACAGAAAGTTTCAAGATCAGAAATACCTGTCTGTGCATCTGTGCAGCCTTTATGAAGAGCACAACTGGAACAGAGAGAGGGAGAAAAACCTCGCAGAAAAGCAAACCTCTAATAGATTGGTTGCATGTCAGAATCTGTCAGCAGTGTGACTCATTCTGTGCTCATTTCTACTGTAACAAATTACTGCTTTTCTAGGCTTGAATTTTCTCCCTTGCTGTTTTGCTATAGCACTGCACAAAATAGCCCAGCACTGAGCACTTCACTGCAGGAGTGCCACATGCAGTTCATCATTAACAACACAATTTTGTCAAAGAATGGTGCAATGTACAAACAAAGCAATATTAAACAAATAAACAACAAACAGCAGCAGGGGCATTAGAAACAAATGGCACGGCATCATTGCAATGTGCTATTTTACACTGAGGCATCAGCTTGAGTCCAGCCTGCTTTTGTCAATTTTATTGCCATCAAGCAGCTACTCGTTTTCCTTTGTCTAAACACGGTAGTGACCATAGGTGTTCTGAGATGGAAGATCCAGATTTTCAAGCACACAGAGCACACCTACCAGCAACTAAGGGCAGAAAAGGAAACAGAGGATCACTCTGGCTCTGTTCTCCCTTTCCTCACAAAAGACCTTCCTCTTCAGCATTTATGTTCTCCTTGCTCAGCCTCACTATCATCTTGGCATGTCTCGTTTGTCCCAGCCTTTGGATGGTTGGTGCAAAATCTAAAAGTCATTCCCTAGAAGCCACAGCTGAATAGCGTGAAGTATCAGCAAATGCTGGAGTTTCCTGAGACTGCCTTTATCTCCAGAATGGGAGTGCACAAATAGAGATAAAGAAATAAAAGAGGCTTCTGGTGTGAAAAGGACAGACTGAAAGATGACCTTTGCTGGGCATTTCTATAGTTTTTCCAAAGGTTGGAGGAGAAAGAACTGGCTCCCACACTGGGTTTTTAACATGCTGAAAGAATAAATTAAAAACTCATATTCAAAATCAAAAGCAACCCCCACTTCAAAGCACACACAGTGTCTCCTTTAAAATGACCACCGAGGTAGTCCAAGGTGAGCATGACAGGGAAGAAGCTTGTTCAAAGTCAGAGCTGATGCAAGAAATGTGAATTCACTAATACAAAGTGAGATATATTTGAGATACCAAAGTCAGATGGCTGGTTTTAAAACTGCTTGAACAGAACATGTCTGTTCTCTTCCATTTTAGCAGATGTTGTTTTCCCTCTGAGTTACAGACTACAAGTGACAAAAGGATCATGACTTCTAGTCAATAGAAATTTAAAAATCAAGAGTAGTCTTTGTGGTGTGACTGCCCATAAGTACCGGGTAGGCTGCAAAGCCAAGAACCTCCTCCCAAATAAAAGGACAAGCCAAGAAAATCTTATTAAAAATGTCCATTACACTGACTTGTGTCCTGACATCTCTAGGGCTAAAAACTCGTGAGGTCAGATTTAAAAAAGTGCCTCAAACCCCTGCTATTTAAATACAGAAGCATTTTAGGAGTTAGCCCAGTAACCCTGACTTCCTGGAATACTAAGACAAAAAGATTGTACCTGCCTGAAACCCTGATATTTGTATTTCTGTATGTCCACCAGCACATGACCTAAAGCCTTGACCTGGAAACTCCCCAAACTTCATCAAGCTCTTCAGCTGCACAACACACTTCAGGCTGCACATGGACATGTGGCAAAGGAAGGAGAACTAGGGGAGCAGGAGCAGCAGCAGTGAGGCAGGGTGATGAGCAGGCACTGTGATTCAGATGCACTGCCGTCACCAACTGCGAGCCTGACTTGGAATTAATTTTATGCCATTTCATCACTAGATTAACTGGAACATAAACAGCATACTATCATGTGGTGAATCACTTGTTCAAAAAATCTCAGATCTGAACATAATGTCTGATCCTCAGCTCCTTGTTGGATGGCCCGAATGGAAAATTGTGTTTAAGAAAAGAAAAATTGTAATGGTGCTACAAATCACACCAGAGGGTTTTGGTGGGATTTTTTAAGTCTTTGCTAAGAAGAATCAGTTCAGAACCAGTATATAAATGATGACATATGGATAACATTTTTTGTGGGGTTTTTAAAGTATATTCAGACATGGCCCTGAAAGGTGATGCTGGTTTTCAAGACACCCCACAGCAAGTTGTGGGGTCCTTAATCTAAAATAATAGGAATGGTAAATCTACAGACCAGAATTTGCTGAGGGGTGTGATGAAGGGGGAGTGAAAGGGGGAAGACAGGCGTAAGATACTTCTATCCCTATAATAACAGAGTTTTAAGAGAGTTTCTTAATGCAAGGTAGAAATATCTTACTACATTGCATGGTGCAAGAAGTAACATGAAAAATCTTAAACGTTTTCATTCAAATTTAAATCCCTCATGGGATAGAGTGAATTTTGCCAAAATCTCATTTAGCAATAAAAACTAAGTTGCACCTTGCATCTTTGCTTGGTGTCTGCAGTGCAGGAGTGAGATGGTGCTTCCCAACTGCACCACTTCAGCAGAGATGCCCATCAGAGCACCCTTGTTCCTGTGTTAAAGAGGTAAAGTTTGATCCTACAGGTTATGAAGGGAAACGTTTGGCCCTGACCTTGTGGCAGCATCCCAACAAAATGAGGAGCATGGTGTTGGCTTATCCTGACCTGATGTTCAGCTGCCAACAGTACTCTACAGGTTCTCCACTCTTTCATCAGAAAACGCACTGGAGGGTCAGTACTCAATCTGTAGCAGGTCAGTCTACAAGCTACAGTTTGTTCCAACAGATTCTGAAAAACAATCTCCCTCCCCCTCAAGTGTATGTAATTTGTGGCAAATAGGGGACTGCTGGCATTTAAAACAAAAGTATTTCACAGCCTTTCCCTGCAATGTTGTTGTTTATTTGCATGGCACTGGGGATATGCCAGATGTTCTACAAAGCCACCAAAAACTCATCTCCCTTTCAGCTTTATAAATAGCAGCAAATGCATTTACATTCTTTGTCAGGGTTGTTTCTTCAATCTGGTATTTTAAATCTCCTTGCCCAGTCATGTCTAGGGCCTGAGGATGCCCTGCTAACATCAACACCAAATAATAACTGAAGCACCTGGGATTTCATGGTGATGTAACTACTGTGAGGGTGAGATCTGAAACAGGCTGCAGACCTGTCCGGAGAATTTACAATCTCATAAAAATCCACAGAAATGACACCAGCAAGCTGGCTGATAAACTGTAAATGACAGTCACAACACACTGATTTTCTTACAACCAATATCATTAAAAATGGCACTGGAAATACATCACTGTGTGAATCCCAGTGAATGCCAACAGGAAAGTGATAGGTCCCTCTGTGCTTCAGCAAGCTGTTCTCAAGTGATAGGTAAAACCTTGCATACCCACAAAACTTGTAGCAAGTTACTTTTGAAGGTAAATCTGATAAGCATCAGCAAAGAGAGAGGCAGAAATCTGAAGCAGGAGGAGGAAATTACTTTTTTTAGGATTTTTGACTAGCTGAGTACTGTGCAAAATGAGATTCAAAAGCAACAGCAAGGTGACCCCTTTCTGGAAAAAGGAAAACAGATTGATAAGCATAGAAATAAACTACTTGGATTGCAATGAGCAGATTAATTAAATCTGGCCTCTGAGGTCTGCCTGACTTTTAATTGCCCCTATAATGAAAAATGTATTTTGCTTCTTTGGTGCCTGCTCACACTTTTTTCTCACCTGGACCACTTATTTTAAGGTTCCCTCTTGGCTCTATAAACCCAAACTATGCTGTGACATGTAACTACAGTCACTGACACGGAAAGATAACTATGGAGAGGCCACTGCAATGCTGGTTTCCATTCTCTATCTCTGTTGCTCTACTTCCCTTCAGATGGCCAAGCTGCCTACTTAGTATCTAGTAATGAGCCCACAAAAATGAGTATGTTTATAATGATCTTGTTTGGAAATAACATAAATAGAAAACAAAAACAAGAACAAAAAAACCAGATTTTTTTAAAATCACCACATGTCCAATTGTACTAAGCCTGCACTTTCTGTACATCATGTCTCAAAGGAGATTCCACTGTGTATCAAGGATGTGCAAGGCTATGACCTGACAGTCAACATGTCTTTGGCTTTGTAACTGAACACTGTAAGATCAGCAGAAAGACAAAGAAAAAAGCTAGCGGAGAAAACGAACTGTTCTTTGGCAAGAGTGTTTTGGAAACAGGGTGTGAGGAAAATTTTTTCCAAACCCTGAATGAAAAAAAGTCTAGAAAGGATGCACTCCAGCTCCTAGCACATGGGCACACAGTACCTGAGCTCAAATTAGACTCTTGCTGCCCCAATCAACAGGCTCAGAGCTGATCAAGCAAGTCACAGCTCCCCTCTAGCACAGGTGTCATTGCAGTATAGACCCCAGTCTTGGACTCAGCATGTGGCTGTGGCATGGCCTCAGGACAGGGAAGGTGGACACACATTAACTGTCACGTACCTCAGCTGCAAACTGATGTTGTGCAAATCATTATATCCATGTGAACATTCATGTTTCAGTCTATTTAATGAGAAAATTAAGAGAATTGTTTGCATTTTACATCTAGCTGAGCCCATTCCTTCCTTTCAATTTAAATTAATAAGTTGGAAGAAAATACCTGCTGTTGCTCTTTTCCCCCAGCAGAACGATAAATGGAATAATAAAAAAACCCATCATGGTTATGTTTTATTTTTTTTAAAAGTCATCCATGTATAAAAAGTGTGGTTTGGTCATTTTGATAGAAATACCCACATGACTCAGGGCAGCCTGCAACCTCACTCTTCTACACTTCCCAGATCAATTGTCTTGATCTTGTCCTGTGTTTCTTAAAGTCACAAGAGCCATTCAGCCCTGGGATAAAAGACATAAAAAGTTGTCGCAGTCTTGGTCTTTTGGGATAGGACCAGACCGGCGACGGGAGTTCTTGCGCTGCCTGCTGAGCTGTGGTGGATCGAGGCTGCAAGGGCTTAAGGTTGAGTTCACCCACCCCGCGACCCGCAATGAAGACACGGAGACGAAGCGAACACCTTGAAAGCCTAAGCCAATCCAATTTATTAACAAAGTGGAGGGCCTTTTATGCCCTCGGGAGAAAGAACCTTCTAGAAACTGGGTGGAGATAAGGCGGAGCATGCAAATCCGCTACAAACCATTGGAACAAGAACTTATGTGGGTGGCAACCTTGGGAGGAACAAACAGGAGCTAACAGGATCGGACAGCTCCCCAGGGAGAACTGACCAATGGTAGCTGTACCAGCACTGACAGGCTGCACCTGCCAGTGCTACCAGCACCATAGGAACAGGGGGCAGAACCTTTATTTTTAACTTTTAATAAAAACTGGGGTAACGGTGGGTAAAGTCCTGGGTATTGGGTCACAGTCTGGCTTAGGGATGGCCCTCCTGGACCTTCCATACGTGGAAGTCCACTTCTTTGTCCCTTTCCTTTCTCCACTTATCCATGTCCACGCAGGTGCCATCTCCAGCAAAATGTGACAGAAGAAGGCAGAGGAAAAGAAACATCAAACTGTGGCAACTAGCTACAAATTAATTTCCAGTTCCTTATTTTCCTCTTTTGCATTACATCCATATTATTAAAGGGAGTCAGAGTAGCTTCAGAATTAGCAGTAATAACACCTCTCAGATCTGCAAGGACTTTGCAAGTACAGCTATTTCTGTTTTACAGTTGGGGTCATAAATTCAGCTGGGGTGATTTTCCTACCACAACACCATAAGCAATTAGCAGAATTTGAATTAAAATCTGCCTCTATATCTTATATTACCAAAGAATGCCCTGCAGTGTTGTGGGACCTGCACTTGCCCACTGATTCAATTTTCTAATCATAACCCTTCATGCCCGTCACAGACACCAAAAGCAGAAGACACAGCCCTACAATGGCTGCACTGCTTCTGCAGGCACTAAAGAAACAGTAAAGCAATACTCTCCACTTACCTCTAGAAAACATCTGCTTTTTGAAACAGTGCAGCCACACGCTCTTCTTCCTTTCCTTGCCTTTTGAGTTTCTGTGATTAGATAAAGTAAATCTCATTTTTAAGTCAGCATCTTCTCTGGAAATTACATCTCTGTCAGCCAGGATGTGGTGCAGCAGGTTCAGGCACTAAGCTGGAGACAGAGCTGGCAAAGGCATAGGTATGTAAGTTTAAACAATGTCAAAATTCTTTGCTGTTAAGTAAACTCAAATTTCTTTTCATATGAGCATCTGTGTTCTGTGTAATGAGAAGCCTGACAGGAATTCAGGCAATAGTTTATGAAGAGCTGCAGTAGCCCACAGGGGCTGAGAGCTGAACTCTGCTCCCACACCACGCCTACCATTCTCCTGTGGGTTTCAAGAGTCTCCAGAGGCAACACATTGCACTCTGCTTAACTGACCTTCAGCTTAACAGTGTTATCCTCAAGATCCACTTAAGTTTCAGTAATATTTGAGGTCCTGTTGTACAAAGGAGTGAACAGTCATGGAAAAGGTGATGACCTTTTCTCCAGCAACCTTGTAAAACATAAGACAAGACAAAGTGATTGGAGAGAAAACAGATGGGCAATTTATCAATATGTTAAAAGCTGTTTCTCCCCAAAGCGTACTCTTCTCATCACCAAATCTCATTTTTCAGAGGTACCACCCTCCTAAGGGAGGGTGCACGTTTGCTCTCATTTCTAGACTGACTTGCATTAGCCAGCTAACATCCCCCCAGAGCTGCCTTGTCATTGAGCTGCTCCAGGGCAGTGCTCCTCTGCTAACACTCAACTACTCAGCCGTATAGTCAAGCTCAGAATAATTTCATTTATTTAAGCAGCATAGCTTATCTCCTTATGAGAGAGAGACAGACTACCCTGATTTAACATGATTGTTTACATGATGGTCTACAGGTGACATGAAGAGCTTGTTTGTGGTCACGTAGGAGCCAATGTTCCACTAGCAGTCAGGTTCAGAAAAGCCACGCTATTCTTACGAGTAGAAGGTTTGCCAAGAAATCCATTGTGTAACTAGGAAATGGCAGGGTTTCTGGGTAGGGTGCTTTTATTATCCTGTTAAGTGGAACTGGCACTGTGACAAGCACTTCAGTCCCTAAAAGAGCTGAAACACAACACAGGTGAGAAAAAATGTGATTCTCAACTGATGTAGCTGTATCATCAGGAACACCTAGTCCAGAAGTGTAGTGGCAACACTGCATCTTTATTATACAGTGTATTTCACTTTAGGGGGCCAAATAATGCCAGTAACCCTGCACTGTAGTAAGATAAACCACATATGGATGTCTAGAAATATGTGGTTACACCTGCAAAACTCTGCTAGTGCAGATTTGGCCAGTTAGTTGTAAGGCTTGAATTTGGCAGCTTTCAAATATGTTACCTAGTATTTAAGTGCCTTAAAAATGGATTCCTTGAATTTTGGAAAATCCTCTCCACCTCCAAAGACAATTATTAAAACAAAATCACCTTATAGTACCTAATGACAATGCCCATACATTCTGAACAACACTTAATGCAGGATAAACTCACTTGTCTGAAATGCCTCAGTACAGGAGAGCTGTCACTTTAGTGCACTGCAATTGCCTTTTGCACAGACTACAACAGACTGAAATTATCATCATACTTGAATTTGTTGACCTTTCATAAAACTGAGAATGAAAGTTGAAGGCTTTCAAAAGTCCACTTATTTTACACCTAAGAATATCCAATTATTAAAATGAAATATATCACTCGCTGCAAATCTGGGCCAGAAGAAAACTGGATTTCAGAACGAAGGGGCTGAATAAATAGGAGGAATTTTGTTTCAAGTGTTTTGTGGGAGATGCTATCTCCTCTCTTTGCCAAGGAAGTTGCCACTTACTTAGTGGTCTGAGATCACAGATTTAATTTCTTTTTGGTCATATTATGTATCATTTGTAAATTACTCCCTTTACATTTTCACCATTAACATGTTTTTTTCTTTTACTCAATAGCACTGTTATCTCTTTTTGCTAAGACTGCTCCTTTTGAGATTTTTCTGTTTTGGGGGAGTAAGCAATGCAACCAATTCAGCAGGATGCTATCTTACCAAATGCTAACATTAGATGGTTGTATTTGTTATTTTTGCAAGGCTTCATGGAATGTTATAACTGAAATTCATATGAATAAAACACCTGACCAAACAACAGAGGATAAAGTCCTTGAGGCATTGTGCAGTTCCCTATTCTATACAGGAGATTGATAAAACTGGCCTTCATACTATGGTTTTTTATTTATTAATCTAGTACACTCCTCAGTCAATTGATTTTATTTTCTTGGTATAGAGGACTTCAGGTGGCAGAAAAAAAAAAAGGGAATTCAATGTAAAAAGCCAGGTCTTCTTAAACAGTGCAGGAATTTTGTCTCAAAGAGAGCCCTCGAATTTACCTGGCTCATGGAGGTGCCAGTCCCTGGAAGCACTGTAAAGCCATGGGCTATTTTTCTATCATTAGCCTCTGACACCAGAAGCAGTGCCCAGGGGAGGGAGGCAGGATGAATGCCAGCAAATTCTCAGCATGGCTCTCACATCTGTTTTGCTTCCCCAGCCTCCTCCTCTGCCCGCCTTGGAACAGCCACCCTGCCTCTCCACCTCAGGGGCAATGCCTCTGTCTTGCCATGTCTTTGGCTACAGCAGTGATGGAGCACACCACGGAGAGATGAACCACCTTCCTCCTCTTAGAGGGAGGATAAGGCACTAAAAGCCCCAGTTCTCCAGGCATGCTTGCAGCCTCATCACAATGTACTAGATACAATGGCTGAACTGAAATTTTGCAATAAAATGGAAGCTCAGTAACAGGTACAGGGTAAGAGCTAACTCTCTGGAAATTTAGCAGATTAGTGGAGACAAATAAATAAATGCGGGAGTGGTGAATAGAGAGAAAACGAAAAAAGTTGAGGTAACACAGCAGTTGCCTTTTCATAAAAACATTCTCCTTGTTAAATTTCAGGTTAATCATCAGAAATACATAAGTGCCTTGGCCCCTTGTAAAAAGTCATCCTATGCTGCAGCTGAAAAAAAGCACACTTGTAATCTTAGACACTTCTGCCTTTTCCCATAGATGTATCAGTTGCTGATTGACCCATTCAGAGATGCAAATATTAATGGAAAATGTTGAAAACCTACTTTTATGCATCCACTGGAGGAAGCAGTTGTAAAAGCATTTATTCCAACATGGAAGAAATCTCATCTGACCTAGTTTGCTACCCAGTTTGTTACCTCCTGGCTGTCTCATCTGAGGTTCCACCTGCTGTTTCTCCATCTGCCAGTCTTTTTTGTATCAGAGGAACCTTCTGAGTTCTACGTTAAATGTCAGGCAGGCTGGAGAAAAGTTATTTATGTCTGCATTTAAACAGATGATATTTTCCATTAAAAATGCATAATGGAGCCAGCTAAAGGTTAAGATCTCCTTTGTTTTTGGTTACCACAACTCAAGGACAGGTCTACTTTTGTGAAAACTGATGCTATTGTTTCATACCTTTGCATATCCAAGCTGAAAAATGTCTTCTGTTGTGCTCCTGGGATAATTTCAGCCACTAAATGGATGGCTCTGAATCTTCCAGTGTCCCATCTCCTGGAGGCAGAGGTCTCTACTCTGAGTTTGCTGCAGCTCATTGACCCACTGTCTGTGTCTGATTTTTCCATATGAGAATCCCTGAGCCTGGACTGCCCACACTATGAAAGGCAGGATGAATAAAATCTGCTTCCTGATGAGATGCAGGCACGTTTCTTTTCTTTGAGGTTATGACATTGCAATTTACCTTAACTTGCCTACAGCTGTCTTGAGGGAATGAAGGAAAAGTCTTGGTGGGGAAAGGAAACAAAATGACTTGAAAGTCATTACATGAAAGGCATGTAACAGAACTATTAACACCATGACTTACAGTAATAAAAACATTATTACAAGTTGTTTAATTAGGAGCCATTATAAGACCAATTAAAGTTGTCAAAATAGAACAAAAACGAAACGTGTTTTTCCCCAGAGGACTAGGATATGGTGAGGCTTATTACTAACTCTTAATTTAAGAACAGAAGACTGCTTTTAGTTTGAGTTAAAATCCAAGCTCTTAAGAAAAAAAGAGCTCCAAGATATATTCCTCTCTGGCAGACATTGTCTAAACAAATTTTATCCAAACATTTCTTAATTCCCAGAGTAGAGACATAAAAAAATCTAAATGCAGCAGCATCTATTTAGTTCAGCTTTAGCAGCCAACACAGTTCTGACATTTGCAAATCCACATGTCAGTATTCATCTCACTGCAGAAAGTAAGACAAAATGGCACATAGTTTACCTGGAAAGGATGGTCAGACAGCCCTTAAAGGAATCTAATTCAAATGCAGCATGTTAGCAGAGCAGTGCATCACATTGTGCTGCCATAGTAACCAGGGGTCCCATGGACTTTTGGAGCCATCTGAGGGCATGTTTGCAAGAGGCACAAGAACTAAACTGATCATCTATGGGACACTTTAAATGACCTAAAAACATGAATGCTAACCAACAGAAGAAATTAATTAGTTCTTACATTTTCAGACAATGGACCAGTCTCAGGAGCAGATTTATTCTTGTTACTGTTCTTTATGACACACTGCTCCCACACAGCTTATGTAAGAAGTGCACAACTTACTTTGCAACATGTGAGCAAACCAGTTTAATTCGATTCCCTAACAGGGAAATGACAGAGCAATGAAGACCTGTAGGGCTGTGAAAGAGAAGACGGACAACAGAAACATGTATTCTGCTTAGGTTGCTATTTCCGGTGCTATTTTCTGAATTATCAGGCATGAGACTGGTCTCAGCTGTTGCTTTTGTTGGATGAGTTCCTGCTGCCATGCTGGCAAAAAAATCACACTACAGCATTGGGCTTTTCTTCCCAAATCTTTCTCCCAGAACAGAAGGATCCTTTATCAACATTAATAATTACAAGAGCAGCATCTTACATTGCGCCCTGTCCTGATTTTCCAGGGATGCAATCAACCGATTTATCACTGAAGCACTGATTTTTAACAGTAGAGATGTCCAAGTCATGGAATTCTTTTGACAGGCTACTTGTGAAGGAGACTGCAAATTGTTACTGGGTTTTTGCAGGCTATCATGAAAGATTTCTGCAGAAGAGCACAGGACTTTTGGCTCTATTTAGCAAGTAAACTATTCATGAAAATACCTGCAAGTTGTTTGGAATTATCAAGAGGATTTTTAATTGCTTTGAAAAAGATTTAAGAATTCTTCTGAAATAAATTAAATTCCTTAGAAATATGGAGTTAGGACTGGGGAAAATGAAACATTGTTTTTCTAAGCATCATGAAAACAGCATGTTAGTGTGATTTTAGCTCACAGTATTACACCATCAGCTCCCATTGTGTACAGCTGGGGTGGGTACAAACTTGGAAAGATCTATTCCACATCAGGCATGCTTATACCAGGAAGGTTGCAGAAAGCCAAAAAGGAGCTCGACTCAGGAGAGTTCGGCCTCCATGGGTTTGGTTCTCTTTTTGTGTATAGCAGTGACATGCATTAAGTGGTTGTTCATACGTTTCCACATTTACAAAACCAGGCAATGGTATTTAGCTGTAAACAGAACACTGAAAACACTTGCTGTAAGGGATGTTCAAAGTCCTGCCCAAGACTAGTGAACCTTAAGCACAAAACCACTTGAGGTTAGAGGCAAAATTCGATCCAAAATAGCAAATAATAAAACACGATAGAAGCAAAAATATCTCACCTTTAAATCTTCTTAGTATATGGAAAAGTATCCGGGCAACATAATATCTAAAAATTAGTGTGGACTGTCCTTTTCCTAATTGGGACTTTATATAAGACAAATTCACTGTGACAAATCCATCACTATATACCTCAGCACTTTAACAACCTTGAAACAGTAACTCAGGGCCTCATGACTTCCTGATCATCTGCTGCAGCCCATTATTAACAGCTTCATTCGCTTTCAGGCTGTCCTTACAAGAGAAATTTTACTAGCTCTACAAATTAATTTCTTTTGTCAACAATTTGCACCAACCAACTGAGGTAGTAGCCCTGATGTTCTCATTCTTCATCTTGGTTTTTTATACAGACTAGGCTGCCATTTGCTGGTTTTGTTCTTCCAGTTCCTTCTCATGAAGCAACACAGTCTGAATGCTTTAACAGGGGCTTTGGATGGGAAAGGTGGTGTTAGGAATCATCACTAATTTAGAAATTCATTTTTAATAGGTTATGTTTTATTTGCTTCAGTTGAACACCATTATTTACAGACACAAGTTAATAAAACACATCACAAAATGATAAAATTTCAACAGCTAATATTTATAGGTGCATAGTTCATGCTCAATTACTTTTTTTTATATGTATAATACATACACATATATATAAAGCTCTCACAATAAGTCATCTCTGCACAGAAAGAATGGTCATAGGAAACAAATAAAAACTGTATCATAAACAATATCAAATTACTGACAGCCTGTCAACAAAACATGTACAGAATTAGAAATATGCAGTAGACACTTAGGTGTTTTTACTTAATATTTTCTTTTTAAACTTTTAAACTTGAAGCCACAATATCCACAGCACAACAATGACCCTGCCAACTGGCTTTCATTTCAGCAGGAGGGAAATGCTGAAACAAGGTGGATGCAGTCACAGATACTCCAATCATTGCTGATGGAAGACTTCAAAATACACCGTAAAAACTGTAAAAAAATTTTACGACTGGGCACATTGGAACTCAGCACTTGTACAGAATGGGACGTCTTTAGTAGTTAGTAGATTTCAGGTGATATAAAGGAAGGAAAGGACTCTCATGCTTCAGGTTCATAGTCTTGATACTCTTCCTAGTGAGGAGAGCAGAAATCAGTGCTACTAGGATTTTAGGTAAGTACATCCTACTTTCACTGGTTATTCTAGTCCTGGTGGATTCAATGCCAAATGTCACATTTTCCAGATCCTGTAGCTCACAAGACATAGTACTTAGAGGAGAATTAGACTTTTAAAGAGATTAACACATCGTTCAGCTGATGTTGTCAGAAACTCCTGAGGCCACCCATGACAAATCACTTGGAGAGGGAGGAGGACTACCTCTGGATCCAACAGCACACCAGGTGCTATAGATCCTCATACGAGTCAGTAAATCATTTAAAGGAGTGTTTAACTACAGACCCATGAGCAGCATCCATAATTTCAATAATATTCAAGATGTTACATTCAAATGTACCTTTAAGTCTTTTACTAGATCATGGCCCAAATTTTTTATACCTCTCATTTTCAGTCTAATTATCTGTGCAACTGCAAAACTACTACTCCAAATACCAATGCATTATGCCAGACACTGTAGTGATATTTTAGATAGCTGGTTCATAAAAAGCAACAAAATAATTTACTCCCACAATTGCATTAACTTAAGACCATGTTTTACAAAGCATGATGCATGGGTAAGTGGCCAAACTCCTAAAACAATCTATGAAGATGCAGTTCATCCTGCATTCCCTATTAAACATGAAAATGATTCAAGTTTACTGTGAATTACTCAGAAACTCAGGCACAAGTGTTTTGAAACACACAGAATATTTTCCCATTTAACTTCCTTACTATCAATAAAGCAATTACTTTTCTGATTCCCAGAAATATAACACTGTACCTCTGGCAGATTTTGGCCAAAGAGACCACATTTCTGCTGTGCCCTAACAGCTTACGGTATCAGTGTGTGCCAGGCTCACGTAACTCACACACGCAGCCTCCCTTCTCTTAGTCCATTCACTGCAAATACCAAAACAGACTTACCTCTGGAGGCATTTCATAAGCCTCATTCTCGGGATCCACAGGAACGTCTGTATTATTCACCATTCCCTCCTGCAGGAAGCCTTCTTCATTCTACATTTAAAATAGCAAAAGAAAAGTGACAGTAACTGCTTGCTTCACCACTTATGCCAAAGCGTGGGTTTTTCCCCCATCACTGGTTGATTTCTTGGCCTGTTCGTTGGTTGTGAGATACTGCCAGGGGTTGTAAAGAGCTAAAGGACATTAGTTCCAGAGAGATCTTCTCCGTGTTCCACAGGGGTATCTGTGGGAATGACTACTATCATCTGTTTGAATAGCTGAGATACCATTTCTCTCTTGCCACAGACAGACTACGAAGTCAATCCTAACAAAAGAACAGTACCACCACCAACTTGCTGAATATCTTTGGAAAATATTTTAATCCCACAGAAAATGCTTTGGTCAAGTCACAAAGCAAACCAAAACAAGTTTTTTAGAGCCTGATCTGGGAAACAAAGTCCTACACAAACTGTTTCAGCAATTATCTATTTTCTAATGTTATAGACACATCCATCCTTTCATAAATCATTGTTTATTTTAAAGCTTTAGCCTTAAACTGCAAAGTGGCCAAAAAAGGGAAAACTATTTTAACTTAGATTATTATATGCTGGTTTTCCCTTAAGTTTTAGAACCTACTTATATTGGGAAATGCTTTTTTCCTTTAGTGGGTCGTAGCTCTCTGTATATGCTTTCCTATGTCACCTAGCATGTTATTCTATGCACTATTAGCATATGATCTATGGTATGATACAATACCTGTAACCTGGCTTTTTGCATTATTTTTTTAATTACAGAAGCACTACTATTTTTATACAGCAATTTTAATAAGAGCCTCCTGGAATTAATGGGACTGCAATGGTGTAAGGAATAACTTGCTGAGAGAGATTATTAAAGTAAAATTATTATTGTCCCAGAACTATAGATAATATTTACCATCTGAAACAAACACAAAGGAAAAACCCCACATTGCAATTGGGCCAATCCTCATTGTAGTTGTTACTACAGAAGTTCACAGAGAAGAAATATGAGTTCTGCCAGAGCAAAGATTGCTGGAGTTCATCCTGAACTGCAAGAAAATTAATATGAAAACAGGCAGAGTATTTCAGTGGAACTATTGTGATCATGCTGATTTATACCAGCTATCAATCTAGACAGAAATGCACTAAAGCACAATTACAGACACTCAGAAAGAAATTCACTTTAAAACCCCCCCTGCAGGCTGGTAACATAGATAGAAATACAAAGTTAAGTAAGTCACAAACCAGACTAATGAGGTAATTCTTCAAAGTCTACAGTTCATAGGATAGTGGTGCTAAATTAAATTTAAGATACAGACAAAATGAGGGTAAAAGAAGCTAAACCTGAAACTCACCTCTGTAAGTTTAACACAAAATAGAATATAATACACAAGTTCACCATTTGCCATGTATTGGCTTACTCTCTGGTTTAACCAGGTGACCTTAGTCATAATGCTCTGTTCCTCACTTTCTGCACCTCCCCAAGCACAAATTGTGACTTTATCTGCCACACTAACCCTGTCGTTCTTCCTCGGATCAGTCACCTTTTCTGATGCGTATGTGGGTACACATATTTTTTACCCTCATTATCAAAGTCTGTGATGTGCAGAATTTATTTCCATAATATGGATTCTTCTCTCCAGCTCTCATTTCAGACTTCACAAGGTGCAGTATGAAGATATCTGGTCCCATTGCTTCTCAGAGGGACCAGACATGCTTCTTCCTTTAGAGAACAGTACAGTGCCAAGTTCCCCCCACGCACGTGCCCACTGAGTCAACACCCTGCACTGCTCTACAGCATAGATAACACAGACAGATTCCAGAAAGCCAAGGGACACCAACAAATAAGGTTGCATATATCTTCATTTAGGTATTAACAGGTACCTGTGTCTCCCAGAACTGCCAATAAATTTAGGTTTTCAACATGAGAGGTAATTTTTTTTAAGCATGAAACTATCAGAAAACCAGGCCAATTACAGCCCTGCCTCAGCTTATCAAAACATCTGAGCTCCTCAGATTATTTCATCTTCAGTTTTTACTTACTCTAGCTTCTAAACAAATTTTTAAGGGTATTTATGCTTATTTACTTTTATGAGAAGCAGCATCAATCCCTAACAGTTTTCACTGAAATACCTAAATAGTGTGTGTGATGCATATTTTAAAGCTGTTACTGTGCACTTGATCTAACATATCAGTTCTAAGGACCTAACGTTCCGGTCTCCTGCTCTCCTGCTTAATCCAAAATATAATTTCTGCTTCTCCAAATGTCTTTGTTTTGGAGGGAAAAAACCAAAATGTTTACCTACAAATGGAGGAGGGGATTCCTCCACAATAATCACGTCACTCTTTATCAAATTTAAGAAAAGGAACTTTAATCAGAAAATAGATATAAGAAGGATAACTGTTCTTAACTGATATATAAATATATATGTAGGTATAGATATAACTGTAAACAGACCAGAGCAAAATGCTTCCCCAACACCACAAGAAAAAAAACAACAAAAGAGAACAACCCCCAAACCGGTAGGTTTCCTCCTGCAGAAAAGTTATACTTATGGGCAGTGTTCTGTGTCACAGCCCGACTGGCTGCAGGGTGAGCTCCCAGTCCCTCTCCAGCGAGACAGAGACGAGTGGTGAGCACTCAGATGAATTCTGTCTCTCCCTCTGTGTCCCTTGTCCCAAATGAAGAAGGAAGGTTGGAAGTGAAGAACCGCAGCGTGTCCCGGGAAGCTGATGCAACTCCTCTCTCTCCCAGGTCACTGCTGCGGCCGGGGTGGGCAGGCCACGACACTGCAGGCAGTGGCGAGACTGGAGTGGTGACCACGGCCCCAAATGCCAAACCAGGAGAACAGCTGTGGCAAGGAAAAAGGAACCAGCTCACCAAAAAAACCCCAGCAGCAGCGAGGAGCAGGAGGAAACAGCTTCTCCTCTACCGCAGCACACACACGCCGCTCCTGGGTTCAGCCGAGCTAAAAAATGGAATGCCCCCAAAAACAAAAGAGACAGCCTGCCACCCACCCAAACTATCAGGTAGCAGTTAACTACTTCTTTTGTTAACTAATGGCATGGGCAGTTAGTGGCAGAGAGAGAATTTACATTATAATTCCAAACTACAACACTCAATCATTAAGGAACAGCTTCAGCTAACAATCAAGTAAAACTGTGCCCAAAACAGTTGAGGTTGCACAGGAAAGAAAGCAGGCAGCTGAGTGTTATCTGCACTAGGAAAACAGATGGCAAGTGAAACTGCCAGGACCATTAGGAACGTAGAGACTTGCCAGCCGAATTTCAAGTAAGAGCTTCAAAGTTTGTATGCGGTTTGTTAGGAACCTCTGCCATGGATCTGGACTGTCCATCAGGGTTAGAGATACACAATGCCTAAAAGACTTCATCATCTTTCCAAGTTCCTTGAGTAAGTTCAGGATGGATATTCCTCTATAGCTTCAGATAAAACAATCAGCAGCAGTAGAAAAATGCAACATCAATCACAACACCATTATTTTTTCAAATGAAGCAAATCATAAGCCATACCAAACCACGCAGGGAACTCTTTGCCTGGGAAAGGTTTATCACCTTTGCCCAGCTGCAAACAGCAACATAAACCCCACCCTCCATGTTGATGTCACTGCAGTTCAGATGAGGATGACATTACTCAGGGTCATGTGTGTTACATTTAAATGCCGAGCACAGGTGACCACAGCATTTTTAATGCTGGTGCTCTCTATTTCTGATGTACTATCCCTCCAAAGTCAGGATATCACGAAAGCAAACCACACCCAGTAACACAGAGCCTTATACACCTTACTCAACTTATAGTATAATTTACCTCCTTTAAAATAAAGAAAAGCAATTTTACATTCTCATCATCAATAATTCCATATCCTAATTCAGTTATGGAGGAGGAAAACCTCCATTCCTGTCTTAGCATGAAAGACGCATTTTTCTCTAGAAGCTGCAGCCTCTCTTAGACCACATCGAAGAGCATTTCCAGAGGGAAAGATTTTTATTAGATGATCTGAAAAGCTCAACAAAAGCTTCTCAGAGATAAAGTTGCTGTAAAGCTCCAAAATGTTGACGCACCCTTTACTATGGGAATGAGTCCTTGCTAAGCTCTGTGCACTTTTGCAATAAAATAGTAATCAAACTGATTAAAAAGTACTCCCGATGACCCACTCCTGTTAAAACATAGAGTATTTGACAAAACTTCAGGACTATTCCTTTTATGAGGAAAACGTCACCAAATGGGTTTCTCTTATTTCAGTGTTTTGACTTAAAGCCACACCCCATTCTTTCCCACCTCATAACACTCCTGGTGGAAAGCGATAAGACTGTTTAAGATTCCCTACACATGGAAAACAGACCAAATGGTTGTCTCATGGTACTCCTCCTGTGTCAGCACCAAGTAATGAAATGGTCACCTTCAGGAGTGTGTGTTCCATCCTCTCGATTACGTGTTGGAGTGTCAAGTTATTGTCATCAGAAAGAAAATTTATCTTAAGTCACAGACAAGAGCAACTTCAAAAGGAAGCACTGTGATTGCCATTTAACAGGTGATCTAAGCATTATAATCTACTACCTCCCTGGTTAGTAACATGTGTTTTCCTTCCATTATGAACACTGAAGGAGTCTTAGAGTCATGCATATTCTTATCATTACTGGAGACTAATTCCTTCCAGGGCGATTTCACATTCTGAGATAAATAAACCAGGCCACCAAACTGTGAGCTCTTAAAAAGTTTATACTGGCAAGAGGTGATCACCCTGGAAGCCACTAATCACAGAGACCAGAAGACACCTCTAGAAATTGTCTAGTCCCCCTTGAGAGGGTTGCTCAGGGCCATATGTGCTCAGGTTTGACCATCACCAGAAATGGAGACTCTACAATTTCACTCGATAACCTCATACAATGAAAAACCTTTTTCTTACATTTAAAGGGAATTTCCTGCTTTTCCATTAGTGCTTACTGCTTCCTGCCCTTTCACTGAGCACTGCTGGAGTCTGGTTCAACCTCTTTCCCCACTACCCCCACAAGGTATTTATATCCATTGATAAGCTCCCTCCATATACTTTCGGATTCATGTTGTTTCCCATTTGCATGTGAAACAATGTCAACAGTTTTCTGTCTGTCCCTGAGACGCCTATAAAATTTCCCATGCACATATTCTAGGAAGACCTTTTCTCTAGTATAAAGCCCTACTGCCCACAATCAATTACATACATAAAAATCAGGTGAAGCTTGTCTCAAACACCTAACAAGTTAATGTAACATGAGAAGTCATTGTTAATTTCAACAAAATAGATTCTTATAAACTCAATGAGCACGGATCACACTACATCACTTACCAATCTGTTCCTGCGTGTTTTATAATTATTGACTAGCTGTCAACCCAGGTTAAGAGGCACTGTGAAAAAAGTGGTAAACTAGAACAGGGAAAAAGCTGGTTTACAAAGTAATTTTGGTTTATCTCTTTTATGAAGACCTTTAAAGTTCCTTTTGGAAAGTCCTTTAAGATTGCCAACAAAACGTTCCATGCAAAGCAATTTTAACACAGTCCAATTTGTTGTACACCAGGTGTTATATGTACCAGGTGGTACATGCAGGAGCTCAAAATAAAAAAAAATACACATCCAATAGCATTATTACCTTGCAAAATGATCATGTACTGATATATTAGAGTAATAGTAGGATTGCTTTATACCGTACTAGCAAGCCCTGTGCACACCATGGACAGAATCGGCTGAGAGGTGGAATATGATGCTTGGTGAAGAAAAAGAAACTGCTTTCCTGACTCAACAATTGAACAGACAGTTTCATCAGGGAATTTGAGATTTCCTGAGCTTGTCAACTGGTCCAAGTAACTTTTCTGGAGAAGTCATCCTTGCTTCCAGCCTGCCTGCCAGCCATGGTCATGTACATCTTTGTGAGCCCAGAGATTAAGTCTAGCCCAGCATTAGTGAATTATTGAATTTGCTGTTGTTACAGTCTAGATAATTGCACCAGTAATCTGTCTTTATCACCACATCATTATTTAGAGATGAACTGTTTATCCCTAAAGCCAGGTCTTATGCCTGTTATTGCATCCTAAACCTGTAATTCAGCAGGACTGCCTCAAGCCCTTACAATGGTAACTCAATATCCCTCCAGCCTGACTAAATCCATTTCATTTTGGTATTACGCACCCTGTAACAACTTTTTTGGGACCTGTCAGTCAGTATATGGTGGAGTGTGAAGAAAAATTTTGGGATTCCTTTTCTATACCCTCAGTGCAGTTCTTACGGTAACTATACAAATTCGCCTCTTGCTACAGTAAGCCGAACAGCAATTCAATGTGCCAATGGGCTTAAAATTCCTGTTAAAAAGAAAATAATTTGTAATTCTTCTCCACCAAATATACTCTACCAGCACATGCAGAGCCTGGATATTGGACCAAAGTGAACAAATAACTGTCTTTACCATTTGGTAACTTGTTTTTTTACAGGTATTTTGACCATAAAGCCCAGCTTATCTGGATCAGAGAAAAATTCTTGAATAAGTAGTTCCAACAAGAAGCAAAACAAAGATATGCTAAAATTGCCTCAGTTTATTTACCGTTCTAGTCCTAAGATACTAAATTCATGGAGCTGACTAGTTATAACTGAGTTGCCAAGTCAGCTTAGGACGCTTTAGAGCTCCTGCTCATGCATTGCAACAGTCAGTGCCTCCAAGACTGATCTGTGAATGACAAACAATTATCAGCAGCCCAGTGGGTTTACTCTGGAGATATAGAGATGTATCTGCACACTAGCTAGAAATGATTCCTGTACTGGATACCTAAGTGAAGGAAATTGTGAGAAAGCATTACGTGTGAAGTAGCTGTTCCAGTGCACAACTCATTCACAGTACCAATAATGAAATGAGACTACCACCCTCCTCCTTTAAATGGGGAGCTGACATGAAGAAGAGACATTTAATTAAACAAATAAATACCAGTGCAATTGCACAATTCCAGTGAAAGGCTAACATAGTTCCTGCAAGTGCTGCAGGCTACATTTTAATTTGCCTTTGCATGCCTTTCAGTTAGCAGTGACAAAAGTGAAAAGGAAAAAGGCTGAGGCCTATGGAAAGAGGAACCAATGTGAAGACTAAGTGTCTGTGGTTATAGGTCCATCTTGGTGTTTATAAATAGCTGGAAACAATTTCTGTTTACAACAATTTACAAACTGTTTCAAATTCCTTGAAAAAGAAAATTCCGTACAACATAGACTGTGTATATTTTTTCTTTCCTTCCTTTAAAACTCCCCAGTTAGTAACACTTGCAAAGATGAGACTCAGTTCAGAGTACAACAGGAACATTCATGTGAGGAATCAACTTTCCTAAAACTCAGATTCATGTTTGCATTAATGAGGCTGGTAAAGTACCAAATTAGAGCTGCTGATATGATGCTATTTGCTGATAAATGGGGATTGCATGGAGAACCCACTAATCACCAGGCCAGACCAGCAGGTCATATGAGTTCCACAACAATGGACATGTGTGTTAATTACAGGTGACTTTAAATAGGAGATTGCCCAGGGGCCACGTCAATGTGACATCAGTAACGCATGAAAGTGCATCCAGAACACCCAGTCCTTTCAGCTTCATCCTTTTAGGCTTCCGAAATCTATGGTGACACTGAAAACTCCACGAGTAGGGAAAAGCAAAAGCTAGGACTTATCATTTGGAAAGACGAAGTAATGTCTAATCGCAAAACAGTGGGAATGATACATGCTAACTAGATGTCACATCAGATGCAGTCACGGATCTGCCTCTCTGGACATTCTCCTTTAAAAGGCTCAAACAATAGCCACTATCAACTTTGTGCATTACATTCTCGAAACTGAAGTTTCAGAGTAAAGTTTTACAGGAATCTTGAGTCAAATAGTACTACTAATTTCAACAAGGATTTGGAAGAAGGGCCAAGAACTGCACTTAACTGTTTGCTCAGTCATTTAGAAGCAAAAATGAACAGCCTGAGTTTATTTTTATTATTCTTACTACGAAATTGAAAGATACCTTGACAAAATTGACTGAAATATGTAACATGAAGCTCAATAGGAAAAGGTGTTAATAAGTGACACTTAAGCCCACCAAATCAAAGATGAAGGGCAAATGGTGCCAGGAAAAGAATTAGAAAGTCAAAGAACAATATAAGCCAGAAATGTCATGTTACTGAGAAAAAAAGGCAAGCCATTCTCTCACATATTAACAAAGCTTGTGAGATAATCTACGCGGTCTAATCCAGCCCAAGAGTGCCTTTTCCTGAATACAGAATTCAGCCTACCCAATGCCTTGGCTTGGGATGTTGGGAGATCCCAAAGCAGAACAGCAGGAACGATCACATCCCAAAACAGAGAGGAAAGACGAAGGAACTTGTATGACCCTCTGTCTGTCAGGACCTACATGGGATTGGCTAAATCCATCTGTCCCCTTGCTGTAATGGAGGATCTCCAATCTGTATGAACCCATCACCAGGAATGACCTCCAAGGATGATACCTGAGCTTCGCCTTCATTAAATTAAACTAATGTAATAACATAGCGACACAAGATCTTAACAGATCACATTAACCAGAGGATTGGTACACATCAGCTGGCAGTCAACATAGAAAACAGCAACCTTGTTCCAATTTGACTCCATTAAGTCAGTAAAGAAGATTTTAAACATCATGGTCCCAATCAAAACTGCAAGATTATTTTATTATACTTTATTTAAAACAGTTTGAATATCATAATCGCATTTCAATGTTACATAATTTACTAGTGCAGATGAACTCCAGAACTTATTACATAGACTCCATGAATATATATTCTCTTTCCTAAAGGCAAAAATAAAGGATAAAAATAAGTTTCCTCTAAAAATATTCTCCAGTTACATAAACAGTTCATTCAGTGGTGTATTAACCAAAACAGCAATCTCTAAACCACAGTTATTTCTCCTACTTTTAGAAAAAGTCCCCTACACAGAACTGCAGGACCAGCCACACCCTAGCATGATGAACAGCATGAGTTCCCAACTCGGTTACACATGGCCCCAGAAAGATGCACATTTCTGTTCTGTACCCCATCTCGTGTGACTGTATTCACAAAGCAATGAGCAACCTCACTCATTCCTTAAAGAGAGAGAAAGATCTCTCTACAGCTTGTGGAAAGAGGGCAGGCTTTCCTCCCTTTTGCTTTTCCCCAGAGCATGAGAGGACAAGCTAATGGAATAGGCATTGACTTGTTTGCTTTTACTCTGCAGTACATTGAGCTGTGGGCTCACAAGTGACTGTCCTGCCACTAGATCCCCTTCAAAGCCTGTAATTGATTGACAGGATGTGCTGTAAGTGAAGTAGCTGCCCTTCAGTTATTATTAGTGAGCATTTCTTTGAAGCATTCCTTCAATTCCAACCTACTACAGCACTTCACCTAAATGGGGATTTTAAAATATTTTTCTTGTAAGGAGTAAACCAGCAATTACTCTGAAAAAAAACACTTGCAACAATTACTTGAATTATAAAGGTTTTGGGAGTATTTGCTGCAATTTTGATCTATTCAGCAGCAGATGAAACACTACAAAAAACTAGAGAGTCAACTTGACTTAAAAATTTATGTTCCCGAAGGAACACTCTTCATCTAGAAGCAAGTAAACAGCTACTAAGAGCTTTCACTTGTATTGGGAAAGGTTTGTTAACAGTCTGGTGCCATGAAACACAAACATCATGAGCATCTCTTCATATTATTTTTCCCCCATAGAAGAAGAAATAATTCATTTTAACTAAGTGGAAAGAATTATTTAGTAAGGTTTACTTAGTAAGGTGTAACAGGCAAGGAGACTCATAGAAGACTAGTACCAAAATATATAATACTTCAGCATCTGTGTTTTCTTTTCCTCCTCCCTCAGCACTGTTACTGTTATCTTTGCTTTTCACTTCTGCCTTAGATGCAGACTGAACTCTGCTACTGTCTACACTGCATGAGAGTGGGGTTCAAAGCAACACAGCCTTTTCCTGCCCAAGTTCTGCTCTTTCTGTGTAAATAAAAGCCTGGTGTAACTCTGCTCCTCACTAGACCATTTTTGTACTTATGCCTGTATGTCTGAGAGCAGCCTGTGTTTACGACCCTCTCTTCAGACATCTGCTGCTACTTCCTATATAGAAAATCGTAAGAGTGCAACTTTGAGGAGCCACCCAAGTTGCTTTCTCCAATTCAATCCCAAGAGATATCCGGAAAAGCCACATCAAAAGCCTCAAGTTACAAAAATTCCACAGCATGCCCAGGCAATCTATTCCTGCACTTGATTCCTGGTACTATTAGCATCTCTCTTGGTGTCTAACCTTAATCTCTCTCACTACCACTTAGCACCAGTATTTCTAGTCCTGTTCCTAGCTGACACAGTCTCCCTTCTCTCTGTAGCAAGGATTTAATCTTGGAAAAAACATTACCCTGACTCACTTCAGTCTCCTCTGGGCTAAGCCAGCTCATTCTGTCCACACGACATAGTTAGGAAAAACCTACTGAGCATCCACTACCCTGTGTCGCTGGTGCTGATTTATGAGAATTGCATGCAAGGTAAATCTTACTAGAGTTGGGATATGACTGCTTGGTGTTTGGAACAGAGTCAATCAGGGCAGGGATACTGCTCATCATGTTGCTGATACCTCGAGGAAAGGAGAGCAAGCCCCAGTGGTGCCTGAAGTCAGAAAACTATGTAAACCAGTGTGGGCTGATGATGATCTCAGCCATGGATGAAGCTTCAAAGGGGAATTGTTACTGCACCATTTTCACCACAAGGAGCCTTCTATTAATAAACTCTGTTAAACTATTTGAAATTAAAATGCAGTGCTGCTTTTAAAGGATCAAAGAAGCATCAAGTGTTAGTTATCAGAATTGTCAAAATTACAATTTTCTTCTGGTCCTTTCTTATTATTAATCACAGCAGCTCTCCAAACTTCACCAGCTAAGCAGGGGCTGCCCTCTGCACCCAGGAATGCACTTCAGGCACAATGAATGTATCACTATAAATTGCTACAATTCACAGGACACAGTTGGTCCCATAGCCACAGGGAACACAATGAAAGGGAAATACCATTTTTCACATTTACTATTATGATTTGAGAGGGCACTCTAATCATACTCCAGCCACTGCTGCATTTATATTTAAGCTTACCAGAGGAAAAAATGACGCATACACACCATAGAGGTAGCACACACAAAAAAGGTACTAGAGATAAAAGTATTCATCCTGTTCACAACATCCAGAACAGCAAGTAAAATCACAATTCTGTCAGGAAGTTTTGAGTGATGCACTGCTTAGTAATTGCACTCATTATACTCTCTGCTTTGGGGATAAATAGGAAAAACCAAGCCAAACCACTTTTCTTCAAATTCATGGCGAAACAGTTAGCTACACGTGATTTATGGAAGTTCAGATGAACTTGAGGAAGAGCAATCTCAAGTATGTCATGCCAAAGAGAATGATTATCAACAAAGTTTATTCTATGAGAGACAAGGATGCTCAATTAAAACAGAGGAGGAGAGAACACACATCGCAAATCAATTACAGTTGATACAGTTCTTTTGCCTACAAGCCACATTTACAGTTAGTGAACATCAATAAGCTACCCAAAGCAATACAACATTTTCTATGAATGTAAATGCTGCTCTTTTGTATTTTCAGAACTGAGGATGATACAAGAAGACTGTCAGGATTAGTGCATGCTTCAGAAAAGGATGTGTATTTATGATTCCCTGTAGTTTGAAAACAACAAAAAACCCTATCTGCTACCAGCCATAAAGATGTTTCTCTATATGTGCTGCCTGGTTAACATTTAGATAAGAATGAGAGCCAGATCTTGAGAATCACCCATGCAGACCTGAACACAACTCACTTGCAAGATTGCCACAGCCAGATGCCCCACTGTTTGCAAATGCTCAAGCAGCATCAGTTATACATCCAGCTGGTGAATTTATGTGAAAATGCTATTTTAGAAATGATCTGCAGTAGGAAATACTTCTTTGGGATATGGCGCTAGGAGTAAATCGAGTTTGACATGAACAAACAAACTAAATGAAATTCAGCAGTATGCTGTATCATCATCTTTTAATCATGATTTCTAAATAATTTTGTTTCAGTTATCTAGTAAGTACTTGCGCATTCACAGGATGGGGTATTCCACTGGCTCTTATTAAAGTATGATAGTTTTTGTAGCTAAAACTACTGTAGCGTAGCGTGTAGTGTAGTGTAGTCTTTAGCATAAAGCCAGATTACGTGGTTACTATTTCGTAATAAGCATTGTTCAACAAGCGGATTCCATGAGGAAAAAGTGACGTGCCAGTGAAAATAGCAGTGATTTCTGACATACATGTGTATCATTTCTGTAAAATCAGGCAACAAAATAACTGGGTCCTTGTTCTCTGGTTTAGTTGCCCATCTGCCAGGAATTATCCAAGAAAGGCAGTGGCATCAGAAAACGCAAAGGTTGACTGCTCTAATGTTACTAATCTCTTGCCTATACCTGTAACATGCCAAATGAATATATGCAAAGTGTGGACGCTTAGTGGGCTACATTCACCTACACATAAGACTCTTCAGCCAAGGTGTGCCTTGGACCATCTAGCATCCTCAAAAAACTATTTATAGAAGAATGACTAGTATCTCGAAGTATTCAGAACCATTTTTCTGAATGGATTATTGCAGAAAAGCAGTTCAACACACTCTTTGCAACAATAGCAACAAATGTGTACCATATTGTGTGGCTGTGTGGTACTTGGTTGCCAGCTGGGCTTAAACTACAACATGTATGTAAGCAATCTGATAATGGAGGACTAAAATAACATTACTAACAAAAGCTTAAAAGCTGATCTCCTTCAACTTGAATTACATTTAAACATTTAAATTTATCTAAACCCTGATTCAGCTAAAGATTTTCAAACATACACTTAAGGAAGTAGTTAGTTTCACAGTAGTCAAAGTTTCTATCTAGGTTTGATAGTAATGTAACACTGTAGTGAATCAAGAATGAACTTCAGAAATCAGAAGTGTTTCAAGTGTCAAAAATGTAAACTACTTAATACAGTAAGGTATGGCATCTTGGAAATTTGGTGCAAACCACTTTTATCCAGTGAGATAGACAGACTTGGCATGTACCCATCTGTAATTTCCCCAATTAAATCAGTGACAAGTGAGCACTTCAACTTTACCCTCATTGCAACAGGAGCGTTAAGATTTACATATAAAAGAGGGAGCATTCAAGCCAAGTATGTTCCTAACATATGTTCCAACAAACTAGTGGAAACCGAGACTTAAGGCAAAGCAAACTTAGGAGCCAATATTCCCCCAATGACTATTCACTGCAGAAACAGAACCCCTTCAGCATTGAAGTATTTTTTATACTGCTGCTGATTATCCTGTGCAAAAGAAAAATGCTCTAGGGGCTTGTGTTGTGTGGGTGATGCTCCCATTTCCCAGCTGAGTTTGGTCCAACATTTATAGAAGGGATAAAGTATTCTGAATTGGCTTCTATCAGTAAAACAACTCAGTGATCACTGTGCAAGTGGGAGGACTTCAAGCACTTGACATTGCTTCTCACATTCTTGCTGTCACAAATGCAAATGTTAGAGAATTTAAACTTGTTCTTGTCTTGTCATTTTAAAATCCTAAAGGGACCTTTGATCATTCAGCAGCCTGTTAAATATTTAGTAGTCAGGAAGAAAAGATTTTTTTCCCTTTCATGATTGTTTAACTGGTTTTAAATCTCATACTACTTCCTTCATGTGAATACAAAGTATGACCATTACTCCACTATTTTCTTCAGGAAAAAAACCCCTCAAATTATAAACTGATCTGCCCTCTAAACTAATGAAAAAAAGAAGACAGAAGCAATATAAACAGATAGAATATAGGGCCGTGAACCCCACAAACTACATAATCTGCACACACAGAACACCTGTACGTATGGCCAGGCTTCACGAACAAAGATTTGGGAAGAGCTCTCCTCACATGGGTGTGCCCTTCCCGCCTGCACAGTGGATTTTTTAGGTGAGGCACAGCATGCACGGAACTGGCCCCACCATTTTAAGTCCTGAGGTTCATCTGCCATGGCCAAGCAAGGTGGGACGGTGACAGTGAAGTCACCTCAGGACTGGAACCTACAGCCCCCGGTATTCCCAGGAGGTCTCCCATCCAAGTACTAACCAGGGCTGACCCTGCTGAACTTCCAAGATCTGACGGAATCGGGTGTCAGGGAGGCATTTAACTGCCTACACAGAACACGTACATCTTGGGGGTTTCTATGAAATAAATTTTATTTACTGTGTCCCCCTTCAAAGCCATGTGCCTTGAGAACAGTAGCTGGAGAGACACTCAACTTGTTGAACACACCATTAACATTGCCCTTTTCAAAGGTCCTGAAGGCACCAACACTCTATGCACTTGAACCTGTTAATCCCATTGAAGCACATCTGATGGTTTGATATTGTAATATTAATCACACTGTACGAGGAGATGTATCTCTAACTTGTGATCTGAAATTAAGCACCTGGGAGCACTGAGATGTACCCAGTCCTGCTGCTCTGGCTCTACTCTGTAGCAACTAAGCAGAGATGACTCTTCCACCCTCCCACACAAACCCTCTCCCGTGCTTGTTAGTGTGTCTGTTACATTAATGACTCATCTACATCGTAAAGCACCAGCTCAGACTTTTCATTAATCACCCGAAGCGCACTGCAGTTTGCTCAGAGTCCCCACACCATGAATAATTCAGGAGTCAGCATTACAAACATGGGGAAGGAGTTTGTCAGGCCCTGCACTTCAGCAAGGACTTTGGAACTTCACAGAAACTACTTTATGGTCAGAACTCTCTGTCCAGGGTTGGGTATTCCTGGATATTTGCAATGAGCCAAACACTGCCCTCAAAATGTGGTTGTTAAAATCTGTGAGTGTGCGGGCAGGTCACTGCTGGGACATTCTCAGTGATAGGCTTGTAAAGAGAGTAAGTCCTGTACTACAGCCCAGCCAGCCTTTCCTGTAGAAAAACCACTGACTCGCTTGTTCAACACTATGAAAAACCTAGAATAAATAATGAATGCACTGTAATGAATAATGAATAAATAATGAATGCACTGTACTGCAAATTTATTTACTCTTCAGGGGAAGAGAAAAATTTCCCTCAAAATATTCTGATAAAGGCTCTCCCTGTGTTACGAGAATGAGAAAGCCACAGAGAAGAACTGCAGGTTATGGAGAGGAGGCACTGATTTTTAATGGATTGCTGGCAATTTCTTCTGCATCCCAGATCACTAGAGTAGGTTCACAGCTCCTTCTTTGCATCCCCCCAAACTGGCAGTGTGTAAGTGCTGTAAAATTAATGTCCACCAGTCACTTAGCCTGTCAGTTTTTTCTCTTATAAAACGTCAAACCACCTGCCAATCCTTCTAGCAACGTAAGAGGCTTCATCACAGAAACTAACAGAATAACTCTCCCTTCTAACTTCTTACACTGACAAGTGTACCATTTGATACCAAGATTAGAGCACAGACACAGCAGATATGAATCAGAAAACTGACAGATACGTAAGTAATATAACAAGGTGGTAACTCTCCTTGACATACCACTTTCTTAAAATACACACTAGAACCACATATCTGGCAGATTTATATATGTCAGAGCAGTTGTGCTGACTTTGGACCCCATGACTGATAATTATCTACCACGACAGATTGCTTATTGACCAAGACCATTTCTATCTTTTGGGGCACCAGTTCCCAGAGAGTTGGTTAACTTCAGCTAAAGAGGTGGCTTCATTCAAGCTCAGGCACAGATCTGCAGGCACAGATCTTCATGCACAGCTCTTTCCACAAGGGAAGGGGAAAGCTTTTTCCCTGACTGCAGGTGCCAGATTGAACCCACAAAAGGCTGTAATACTACTAGGGCTGGATGTACCATGCTAAGTGGATAATTCCCTAGCACTCATATCTTGGAAACCCTACTCAATTTCCTTCCACAGGACAAGTGGCTGCCACTAACCTAAAGTAAGTGTTTGTTCCTCCTCTTGCCTGCCTACAAGAAATACCTTTCTGGCACAGATGTAGTTAAGTACAGAAAACAACCTACTTTTAGACATGCTACACACAAGCAACACATTTTGCTGTCAGACAACAGACTGAGACCAGAGCTCACAGCAGCAAGGGGCAGCCCACAGCTGACAAAACTCCCAGTCCAGCTGAACTCATGTCTCAGGGTATCAGTGGATGGCGAAGCTGCAAAAATAGAAGCGCGGGTCTTCAGCTCCAAGAGGCTCTATGGCCGAAGGCTTGAACTAATATCAGCTCCTTTAGGAAGCCTCTTGAAGCCTGGGATGGCTCCCCCCGCACCCAGCCCAGCTCTGCCCCCCAAGAAAGGACCACACTCAAGGTTAAGTGGCAACAAAAGAAGCCACTTCATTGGAACTGCAGGGTTTATATAGGGTTCTGTGGGGAAGGTTCTGGAAAAGAAGGCGGTACCAAGCTTCCCATTGGTCCAGGGGTATGCAAATGAGGGATCAAAATGGACCAATGGAGAACAGGGGCGGAACTTCGTAACAGCCAATAACCAAACAGGGATAACAACCAATCAACACACAGGGATAAAGACCAATAGAAACACGGGACTTTAACCAATAGGAGAGAGTGGCAGGAAAGGAGCCCTGAGGGATTATGGGAAGAAGAAACTGGGATAGGAGTGACTAAGGGAAAATACAATAGGGAAGACATGTTTGTGATGCGCTTTTAATTCAACATTAGGGGCAATCAAAATCCAAGAGTCCACATTCTCATAGGCCCAGTGCTTAATCCTGGGTATTCTCCCACATAATGTGGCTTTGCTTTTGTGCCTGAAATACATTTTGTTTCCCCTTCTGCTTTAGATTCTTTTTTGGTTTTGCACTTTAGGATCACTAACTGCAAACCCAGCAGCCATGTGTTGCTGCCTCTCAAAGCCCCAGCTCCTCTGATCCTCAGCGAGGACCTCACCCATCCCCGTCTCTGTGCTTTTCATTTCGGGCAAGAGCAGTCCTCTATGGCCAGTCAGCACTGACCTGTTGTAAGGAACAGTCTCGTGCCGTTACACGTGAAGATGTCCTGGCCCAAGGGACCAGACTTTTGGAAGTGATGCTTTTTTCCTCTGTGTCTCCAAAGGACCACCTCCCTTGCTCCACACCCTGGTTGTTGCCAGATGGCTGTCCGCATAACTCCTCCAGCATGCTGGCTCATTAGTTGAAGACCACCAAATTGCAGTACTGACCAAACCTGTAACACTGCTCAACACTCCAGGCTGGAGAACATTGATGCTGCTGCTTCACCATGTTGATTCTACAATTTAGGTGACCCAGAGACTTGAAATATCACTAAATCATCCAGTTGGTGTCTAAGTGTCTCAGCACAGTAAGAGTACTCATGAAATATGAAAAGAGCTTTCCAGATGAAATAAAACAACTTTTTATTCCCTTCCATAATACATTACTTTAGTCAGGGAAATCTTGACACTGTTCAAAAGCCCATATTTAACCAACAGCAAATTAAAAGTTGTCTTTCTACGTGGGAACTTAACAAAGTAAGCTGCTTGTGAAAGAAACTTCCCTGCCTGACCATACCATCCAACAGCTACTCTGGGAATCACACTTGCAACACCTGAGCTGGGACCAAGGCCCCTTCAAAGCTCCACATCCACACTCACACAGTCAGACCAGGTTTCCCATAGCAGGGTCTCAGATGTCCTGAACCCTAAAATAATTTAATCACAGTGCCATAACTGAATAGCTCAAACTGGTGCTTCCGAGGAAGGACCCCAAACAAAGGAACTCCTGGGCTTTTATATCAACACAGTGTAAGCATAGGAAAGTCTGGAGTCATTTGTTCTTGCCTTCTCTCTGAGTATTAGGGCACCCAGACTAAGTTTCTACTGCAAACTTTTGCTGTATTAGTTGTACATATTGGGATAATGAAACCAATCTGTCTTCACTGATGTGTCCATACCAGCACCAGCTCTTGTAATGCAGTTCTTCTACCAGTATAGCATACTCTGAAAAACTTCCTTAAACTTTCTTGGGTTTTTACTATAAAAGCTTTGTTGACATTTGGGATGAAGTTCCTCAGAGATCTCTACCAATATCTGTCTTCCTTCTAAATACAATCTTTCCTCAGACATCTCCTACAACCTCTCATGATACACAGAGCATCTGTTCAAGCTTTACATACAGTCAGGTTGAGGACAGTATAGATGTGCCAGTGCTGTTCCAATGTTTCTGTCCTTTCCCATCAATTATGAGACCGTGTAGTTACTTTACTCTCAGTGCCACAGGAATGCTCAAAAAGAGCCTATTTTGAAGTTTTTAAACTTCATAAGCCAAAAGAATCCCTGTGATGCCTGTTCTTTAGAAACTGCACAGCAGGAACCAGATCCCAGCCCCTTCCCTGGACAACCTCTCCATTTCCCAGCCTGCTTCTTGAGGTTCACTTGGAAGTGTGGAGTGATGAACTTTGTCCTCTAGAAAGCAAAATAATCCCAGAGGTTTGCCATGGGTTTGGAGTCAAGGGCATGCCATGTTTACTTGCAATTTTTACTTTTGGTTCCTTTGGGAAACTTTGGAGAGAAAAGATGAAAATAAAATGCCCACTGCTGATACAGAGCAGTGCCTTTCAAGCACAAACAAATTTTGTATGCATGCAGAGGCACTCCAAGTACCAGATGTGACCATAACAGAGTCTCTGCTTTGAAAACATGATTATTCTCACTTTTTAGTTTTCTTTTTGTGTGTGTGTGTGAGAGAGAAGGAAAATGTTTAAAACTCAGGTAATATTCTTCAAAGGACTACATCTGAGAGGCAAAGATAAGCAAAGCACTCAAAAAATCATGAAACACCATCTGCTCTCCTTATCTTCTAATGTCCATCAGCATCGCCAGTGTTGCCAACATTAGTCACCCTCCTCATGATATTGGGTGTTTTTCTTAGGCTCTCAGCTCTCATAGTCAAAGTTATATAATTACATTTTATTTAAAACAAATGAAAAACCCTAAATCCACCTGATGCCTGAGAAAACTAGTACAAGCTGGCAGCTCAGAAAAGCAAGTTAAAACTATTTAGACAGATTTGGACCGCTAACATTTTTTATGGTATTAAGTACACTCCAAGGACTATTTTTCAAAGTAGTTCAGCTTCCACAGGGGTACCAAAGGGATAACCACACTTAAGATCTAGGGTAGTAGATTGAATTTCTCAAAAATCTAGTTTTAACTATGACCACAGAATATGAAAAATGCTGTTGCAAGCTGCATTTTCACATAGGCACAGACCTTGGCAGACAATTTAACTGAACTTTCTGCCTTTGGAAGCCAGGCAACACTCAAACATCAAGCCCCACATCAATTACAGTCTCATTCTCTCCTCATCTGTGTGTCTAAGAGAATGAGTGCAATCTCTGTCTCTCCTGCCAAATTTACACTATCAGGATTACGGGTTACTCAGCTGCTTCATATGGGTTTTATTTTTACATAAAGTGAAGAAGGTTTTGCTATTCTGAAACAGAAAGTATGTCACTGCCACTGCCTGCTGACATCAGCTCACGACAAGTGCTGTAGGCACTGGAGAGATACCAGCACACCCTTGGCTGGCAGGTGGAACAGGGCAGCCCAAGCAATGCTGCTCACAGGTGTTTTTCATGTGACTCAGCACAGCTGCAGTGAAACCCAAGGGATTTGGGCCCCTTCATCTGTAGTCGTCCCCTGGGAAATATATCGGGTATGCCCTACTCTCTCTCCACTGCATCCCTAGCAAGGTGTCAACCAAAACCTCAGCCTCTAATAAGATCCAAAGTCTTTAACATTGTTATCCTACTCCCCTGAACTGGAAATGAGGGGCTGCACTACGTAAAAGTGTTCCATTCTCTGCATGCTAAACTATAGCCTGCATCTCTGCAGAAGGCTCTGTGACTAATACCTGACTCATGCAGGACCTGTATCACCACCAGCACTGATCCACAGGCAGAAAATAGGGTACTTGCTCTCAGGTTAGCAGCTATTTTAAAGCTATGTGTGTTAAAGAAGAAAGAGGCACAAGCCTAGGCAGCTGGTGCACAGAGACTTGAAAGAACGTGATGTTGCCCTGATTCTCCACAAGCCTCACAAGACTAAACTAGCCATACTCACAGCTCAACTTAACTCAATGACAACACCTTGACATCCCAGTCCCACTCAGGATTTCTACATATACACACTTGAGTTCATGTACCCACAAAGAAGAACAAACCCAAGCACACATTCAGTCCTTTACATGACCAACTCCTGATGGTTTTGGCACTGTGATTTCTGGGAGACATTTTTCAGAGTTTCATGTCTTTTGCTATTTCTATTTTCCAATATGAAATAATGGAGTTAGTTATTTCCTTACTGTTACAGCTTCCCCCACCCTCAAGTGAGCAAGGCAAAAATCAAGATTTCAGGACATTTGAGTATTTCTTATAGAGTCACCTCCTCCTCTCCTTTGCTGCTGAGACTCCAACCTCAATAAAACAAAGCCATTCCTCCACCACATTTAAAACCACCAAGTTCATTAACTACCTAGTGAATTTTGTGCTTTCCTGCTGCACAAGTGGCAATCCTCAGCCTATTTTCCAAGTAACAACTTTCTTTAGTTGTCATTTTTAATATCCAGTTTTGTGCACAGAGGTTTCCTGAGAGCCATGTGGACTGAGACATGTTTCTTCACAGCAAGACAAAGAAATTGATAGAACAGCAGTATTAAAATTAAAACATTTATTTGATATGTCAAACAAAACTTATAACACCAAACCCAGATACTCCTTACCATATTACAAGCAAAATGTGTAAAATATACTGGAAATGGAAAATTTGAAATCTTATCTGGCATAATATATTTAGCAATATAATTTAAGTGCACAGTAAAGCAGAACTGCCTAAGCATTGTACATGTATATCATTATAGTTAATCCACAAGTAACTCAGCTAGTGGAGACAAGAATTTGGAAGTTGCCTGTAAGGAATTCTTTTGGATGAATTATCAGAGGGAGGTTGAATAGTCAAAACAGGACAGCTTTTATTAACTTATTTCTCAAAAAATACCCTATTTAGTTAGTCCATTCAGAAAACCAGGCCAGATTTTTAATTATATATCTGTCAGTACAGATCACCTGTATCAATCATTTAAATTATATTTACATTTTAGACATCAATTTTCAGAATGAGAAGAAAGAGGACAGATCATAATATGATCTGCTTGGTTGATCTCTAGCTGCTACTGCCAGTACACCTATTAGGGGGAGAGCAGACCTAGGTCTCATACATGCAGGAATCCATCTTTGAAACTACTACAAATTAGATCAAATGACCACCTGGGCAGCATTCAACAGCTGCTATTAGCAGTGGTCACTGAAAAAAGGAATGAACTAGCAAAAGCTATTTTTACTAATCCTAATTCCGTGGAATTTTCTGAGGAAAAGCCTCATGACAGCTTTGATAAAACCATTCAGTCCCTTGATCACTCTGTTTCTGTAGAGTTTCTGATGGGAAATACGTGAATTAAGTGAGGAAAGGGATCTCCCAACTACTCAAACCCCATAAAGAAATAAATAAAAACAAAACCCCAAAGCTAGTAAGATCACTCCAGACAACTTACACTCAATCCCTATTTCCATCACTTCCATATAAAGCTTCAATTTTTCATTTTTTGTTTTTCCTAGGTTTACCATTATGACAACAGCTATGTTACCTATGAGCCCCAGTTACTCCCCCAGGGACTCCATCTTCATTCACTTAATCACCTCTTGGACAATAGATCGTTCAGCACAAAGTAGCTAGGATTAACCTGTCATATAGGAATGACTTCTGGGAAGAGTGGTGCTCAAGGTCTGCCATGGAGCTAAACTGAGATCAGACAGAGCCTATACATCTCTATCAGCCATAAATTTTAGCACTGCTTTACTAAATAATGAATGTTTTACTAAATACTATGCTGATGTTTACCTCTTCAGAAGTCTTCCACTTGGCTACATCATGCCAAGCTCTTACATTTTACATAGATAAGAAACATACTACAAGCTCTGCAGGTAAGGAAACAGACATTAGATTTTCAGTGATTAAATGCAAAGCAGCAGGAAGTTTACAACAGACTAGAACCATTCCTCCTACTTCTCCAGCAGCCTGTGTCCATGGATCCAAATTTCAAAGTAGATCAAAATGCATCCCAGGCATTTTAAGTTCTACAGTTAGAAAGTAATTTTGCCCAGCAACATGCCCTTAAGGTATCTTACTTTCATGGAACTTGTTTCAGTGATCATTTTTGCTACAGAAGGAGCTTGTGTTCAGTATCAGCCATTTCATTTACAACTGGTACTGAGAACACCTGGAAAAAGCTTCATTTGATCTATCCAACATTGAATTTTCTTCCCTGCTTCCTGTGCTAATCCTTAACCGAGTATCACTATCCCCATTCCCAACAGAGTAACAATTCATGGAAATTACTTTTTTTTTGAGTACAATACGAGGGATTAATTTCTGATTTTCTCTTGACATCTGAGCACAATTCACTTTGGGGTCACTAGGTGCAAATAGCACTTCCCGTATTTTTGCAGAGTTTTTCTTGACTCCATGCTTGTCTGCCATCAGGCAGGTGATCCTGCATTATTGTCAGTTCCTCAGACTGCTTGTTTCCAAGCACAGAACATCTAATTGTTAATGATTACAAGCCCAAAATTAACCAGCTTCATAACTACACTCCAGTTCAACTAAAGATGCTTTGACGAAGCCTTCACATGTTTCATCTTCCCCAGTTTCACCCTTTGAATAATTGCTCTTTGAACTCCTTTGTCTTCCATGAAGAAAACCCACCTGTGCTTCACACACACAGTTCCCTCCCAATCCCCAGTAAGGAAAAGGGACGTGAATGTTACTTACAGGAAAAAAGTGTTCCTCCTTTAAACAGATGTTCAGTTGGACCCATATGAAACTATATGTATCACCCACATAATGTTGTTCAGGATAATTTTCTTTTTTATTTTCCCCCGAAAACATGAATTGATGCTGAGAAAGAAGCAGCTTTAAATCGGTTTTCAGTGATATTCGCCACATTGGATACCCTGCTGTGTCTTCGCTGATCACTTTATATGCTGACATTGCTTTTATTTATTTTTTTTTGCTTGTTGAACTAATGTATTTTTATTTATTTTCACATGCTGTCCTTTGTAATAACACAGATTGTGTCCCCAGAGTACACATCTCGCATCAGTACCTTAGCCACAAGCTGCGCGTATCTGTTCTGGCTGCAGCCCCTCGTTACTTAGTTAACTTAGAAACTGATATTCATTCAGCTCCCATGCTTTTAACCACAGAGAAATGGACCACCAGCTACTTGTAGGAACTACACTACGTCATTCCTTCTGTAACCCCTGGCACCTCTGTTCATCATGCTTAAAAGAAAAGAGAAATTAAGGTGGAGATGATGATGTGGGTTTATTTTCTTTTCCAGTAGGAAAATTGGAAGTTGAGTCCTCATAGTGTAGCTAAGCATATCACCTGTGATTTGCACATTCCTCCTTGGGATATTGGTGGGCATTACCACCAAAGCAAAGCCCTAGGGCCAGGTAGCTGATGCTGAGTTCAGGTTGTTCACAGCAGGATGATACTGGCAGAACATGCAATCAGAGGTTCTAGTGGTGCTGTGATTTTTCCATCAGTTTCCAGCAGGAGTCATAATTCACTAGGATGTTCACAGAAAAGTTTTCTGACACATTTTGGCCAATTTCTATTTCTCTGCTATCCCCATTCTACATCTCAGTTTGTCTTAATTCTTTTTGAGTCAAAATCCTTAGAGTTACACAGGTCGATCAAAGAATCACCAAGAACCATAATAAAACCACTTTCTTGCAGAATTATATCTCAAACTGTATTTTAATGGGGAACAAGTTAATTGAAACTTAAAAGATGCTGAACTCAAAGCAATGGTATGGGAAATTATTAAGGCAACATAGTGAAAAACACATCTCCTGAACTTCCCATATAGAGATGATTCCTTCTGCCTAGTGATTACAGTGACAGCCTTCAGAAAAATGTCATAATTTTGCATTCTCTTTGCTCTCTCTCTGTCAGTCACTCTGTGGAGGTAAAACTGTTAGTATTTAAGATTTGAAGGGTCTGTCTAAGAAGTTTATCTTACAACATTCCTTTTGACTGAAAGGTAACAGTCCATGATGGTTTCCAACTCCCCATTTCTGAGGTAGGGAGTTCTGAGGGGGAGACACTGTCCCAATGTTCTCTCACTAGGATCACAGTGAACAAAGTTTCTGTCTGACCTGTCCTGATCTGTACTCACACTGTTATGCACTTGTATCCTCCATACTCTAAGACAACTTTGTACCACATTTGTTTTGAACACAACAAACTGACATCTTTCTCAGGGGCCTAAACAAATAAAACCAATGATCTTCTTTCCTTTTCTTCAAAGGAGCTATAATTTCAGTGTGCTGCATTGTAGTTGGTAGAACAGTATGTCTCACAGATTAAACAGTGAAAAACAGCATTCCTAACATCATTCTGCATAATGCAAGACACTGAGATTTACTATGTTATTCACGAGTCTTAACATACTGTACTCATCTATTCACAGAGCACTGAATCCTCCGTTTTAGAAAGGGCTCCTACATGTCCCATGCTAACAAAGATGACATTTACAAGTTTTACCATGAGTCTTTTTTCTCCTCAACTAATTTTCTCGTGGTAGGAGTATGTCACTTATTTATGGCACGCATTTGGGTGGAGTGCGGGGTTTTAATCATCAACTTGAGGAACTTTAGTTGTTGGACTTTTTGGCTAAGTCTGCTTTCATTTAAGAGTGGTTCAGAATAAGTAACACTGAAAAGCCCAGTTAGAAGCACTTTAAAAATATCTATTTCAGGACACTTCTAATTAATCTCAAATTAGACACCCTGAAGTTAGAATCTTACTAATGGGTCACTCAAATATTGCCTTGGGCAGTGACCTAATTTTTAATACTAAAGTGACATCACCTATTTTATTGCTGCTGGAGAGGAAACAAAGTAATTAGTTGGCGCTTTTTAACACAACAGGACAAACAGCAATTTAAGTTTTCTTTATAGGATAATAGCCTAAAATTGCAGTTATCTGCAAATAAATCTTCACTGAATTGCTTTTCCACTGCCAAGAATAGGCCCCCATTGTACAGAAAGCACAGGCTGATGGGACAGAACTGCTTCACTAAAAAGCTAGAATGAGTATGTTATTCCACTTTCTCAAGCAAACATCCCTTCTTCTTTTGCACAGCCTTCGAGACAGAGTAGGAGCATTCCATTCGAAGGAAAACTTCCCTCCAGTTGCTTTAGAGGAGAGAGTAAAATAACCAGTATAGGCCTACAAAACACACTAAAAAAACCCAAACCCAATCCCCTAGAAGTTAAATACTATGTTTTTTTAAAGGTCTGGTTACTCTCCTACCAAATTTTTTATCAAATACATGACCAGATTTTTGGGTGGTCCAAAATAAGCACTGATGAAAGCCAAGTGACAACCACGGAGAGCTGCATGGTGCTCCGGCACTTCATGAACAAAAGTATGAGCAGCGTAGCGTGGGGATTTGAGAACCACACCAGAGGCACCCAAGCTGCTCTCACAGAGGAGATCAGTACTGACTCTTCTGACTGCAACACCCTACACTACACACAGCTGAAAATCCTGATCCTGGAGGGAAACAGGATCACGAACAATAAAATACCGGAGCAAATCTTGCCTGACAAGATTCCTACTTTTGCTCAGAATTGCAAAATTAGTGGATTAAGCATGCACAGTGAAAAGAATCTAGTTAGATTTTAATCGAGCAGCTGGGGTTGTACTTCAAAGTCTTATTTTAAAAATTAATTCAAATTGATCTGAATAAAAACAAGGCCTTTTGAAATGAAAGTGAAAGACTGAACAGAAAGAGTAACAATAAATGACAGCATTTCAGTTTGAAGGAAAATGTCTCATCAGTTACTAAAGGGATTTTTTAAAAATATCTTCCTTAAGGATCTGTGACAGAAAAGACAGTGTACAAGTCACATATTTAGAAGTGGTAATGAAGTGGAAGAAATTCTGATTACTGACAGCAGAACAGGAACATGAAAATCTAAAAACTGAATCTCAAGCATAGAACCTCCAGAATTTAACCCAGACACAATTTGTTCATAGGCTCACAATTTTACTTAACCCTCCCCCACAATACCAGTTATTTCTAGCAGGAAATCTTGAAAATGTGAGCCAGATGTTACATATGTATGTTCTGAAAAGCCCAGAAAGACCCAAAGACAGCTTGGAGATGCCCCATCTCCCCCTCTGCTTCCAGCTGTTAGGTCAGAAACTTAACAACAACAACAACAGTTTAAAGGCCAGCAAAATTATCTCAGTTAGTCTAGCTACAAAACTAGCATTCAGCTAATGCCCATACATACCCACAATTTGAAGACAATGTCTTTACAACGCCTATTTTAAAAAGTATCCACAAGAAGCTGCAGTAACACTAAGCCATCACAAAATGTTCCAGAATACTCATAAAACACAATTCTTATAGCCATTTCAATTGCATTCACCATTCTTTTTATTTGCATTCTATTATCATAAATAGGAAAAGCCACTGCAAATACGGATGCAGTAATTTATATGCACAGTTCCTTCAGAAAGGCTTTGTGAGCTTGGAAGACTTTCTATCCAAGAGCAAGAACATTCTGTGCAATCAGTGACCAAATGCACAGAACAAAATAAATTGCAAACAACAGACAGAGCAACTGATTGGCTGAAACAGCCAAATAATTTTGAATAATGGACAAATTAATGGAAATTGAAATCTGTTTACACATTATTTATGGATACAACAGCTGAGATTTATTTTCTTCATAATAAAGTTTTTAAATAAAGCATGACAAAATGTACTACAGGAAAAAAATGGCTACTAGGACCAAGATGGAAAGATTATCCTTTTTTTTTCCTTTCCCAGTTTCTTTATAATAATTCAGTCTAAAACAAGAAAAACACAGCTATATTGAATGAGCGAGTTTCATAAAAAATAGGATTTCCTCTGCTTTCCTATTTTATTGTAAAGTGTGCATTTTTTAGGAAGTGCAAATAAAATCCGAAACTCAGTTAACATCAAAAAATATCAGGATGAAGAGCACCTGAAAAAGCTCAAATGATGTGGTTTTTTGATCATCAACTTGACCTTTACCTGCTAAACAGCACAGAGATGATAAGGAATGATAGATCAGCTGTCTTCACAGATGAAAACTGAAGGACATAAAAAAAAATCACTGGTGTCACAATCAAAATCTTACAGTAGGACACTGGCTGCAGAGGGTGATGTGGACTCAAATAACTGCTGGAGAAGTCAAGGGGTATCACAGAGAAACACAGCACTTTTCATACAGCCTCCTGACACCTCTGAGTTAGGCAGTCCCTCAATCGCAAATCCCTGCTGGCAAGGGAAGAATGAGACACTGTCATGCATGTCCTGTGTCTTCTAGATAAGATTCCCATGTCACACCAATGTTTCTAACTCTTCTGAAGTTAATGTATCTGATGCTTTTATAAGCAAAAGGACCAAAACACCTAATGCTCATTGCCAAGGTGGGGGAGGGAGGATGGATACCTGTAGCAACTACTCATGTTCCTAGGAAATCAATGTGACTTCTTAAAGATGGAAGTTTTCTCCTAGTCCATAGGCACCAGGAAGGGAAAAAAATGTGGCCAGTGAGGGATCCCTTACACAGAGCAATGTGTTCAAAGTAGCTTACACGTGTGGAAGGGAAAGTACAAGAATCCAGAATGTGACAAAGGCCTCTTCTGTACTCAGTGGATTGGAAAAAAAGAAAAAAACCCACAACACAGGATGATTTACAGCCTTGTGGCTTTTATCTCCACCATTAGACTGATTTCCATTATGTTGGAGGAATATTCTCAAAAAGGTAGGGACTGCTCCAGGTGTTATTTTCCTTTATAATTCTCGTATCTCCTTGAAGGTGAATACTTGAAGGTAAATATTCATACTATTCATGCTCTTGAGAGTAATTTAAATGCTTTTCTGATTTTTTTTACTGTAATATCAATGTTTACTCAAGTTAATGGCAAGTGAAGTCACAAACAGCTTATTATTAAGTAAGAAAAATACCATTGCTGAGGATAGAGAAGTTACAGGAGACCCACCACTATTTTTTGTTGTTGTTGTTTTTTTTGTTTTGTTTAGTTTCAAAATTCTCTTCTTTTTTCTCTGAGGCAGAAAATTATTTCCGTCCTTAATGCTCACTGCTGCCATTCCCATGAACTATTTACATGTTTATAATCAGGAGTTAAATCATGTGCTCTTCTGTAGCAACAGGATAGTGTTGCCTACTGAGTACAAAACATGTCTCATGTTATAAAATCTCAGTGTAGATAGAGGGGTTTCTCAGCCTGCTATCACATCCCAAATTGAATATACCTTACTTTGATTTGGTTCACCCCAGAAAAAACTCAAATCAGACCAAACAACCTCGCCCCCCAACACAAAAATCCCCAAACAAACAAACAAAAACAAAAAAAACACCAAAACCCCCCAAAAGCACACTAAGCCCCAAACCACCAACCAACCAACCAAAACCACCAAAACCCAAAAATCCCAACAGTAGCCTCACAGGATAATTCCCAGACAAACTGATGTATATTTTTAGACATTTCCAACCTAAGAAACAAAAAAGACTATGGCAATACATGTACACTGAAGTTTCAGCCATTTGAGTCCTGTTGATTCAAACAAAACTTAAACTAATTTTCTTTGAATTCAGATGACAGTGTAGAAGGCCAAAGCCCTTTTTCTTCCAAAAGTCAACAAAATATTAACACCATAAGAAAACTTCAAGCATTTCAATGATAGTTATAATTTCAAGAAGCACTATGAACAATTGAAATCTACATTGCAAATCTGGCCCAAAGCTGAACACTGAAGCAGCAATACCAAAAGATGCAGCTCTAAGTCTGGACAGCTCATCTCAGTGCCACATTTGAATTTCATGCCACTCTGTGCGACTCCTCCTTCCCTTTGTATTAGAAGCTTTTAAATAGAAATGTTGTTCAAAGAGATGCTACCAAGTTTTGCTTCCATGTTACTATAAGAAACTCAGTCTTAAAAAAGCTGAAGACAGTCATCACCCAACTAAAACTTTAATTAGTTCAAATTTAAGAGGACAAGCAATTCATCGGGGTTGGGCTGTGCTTGACTAGACAGATGGCGTTAAGATTTCTTTCAGTGTTCAGAAACTGTTGACAGCACAGTTTCTAAAATGCTCTAGGAGTGCTGGCATATATTAACTAGTGTAAACAGTTGCTGGTAAAGGCCCAGAGGATTTTCCAATAAGCCATTTAAACACTACCTGTAGATGCCAAAACCAAGATAGAGGCAGCAAATTGATGCTTTCATGTCCATGTTTGGCAGACACTTCACTAGTTCAGGTTAGCACCTCCGACATCAGCATTACTAATAGGACTAATTAATGTAGCTTAAATTCTTCTGCTTCTCAAACAGCAAGAGCTTCCTGCCTTGCATTTCCAACGATTAGAAGCATCTGTTCTGAAGATAAAAAGTGATATTTGGCTTTTAAGTTCTTTGAAACAATACGCATGCTTTTCAGAGTGCAAGGACTAATGATTTTTGTCAGTTGAGATGTCTGAGGATTCTGTTCTAGTGAGCTACATTTCTGTCACTTCCAACCGCCCCCCCCCCGAATAAAATACAGATGAATTGCCAAACAAAAAAGCAGTACAGCTACAAAGCTTCGAGAGGTGTATTCCTCCATCCATCCCAGCTACACTCTTGTGGATATAGTGTGACTTCAGACAACCATTATGGGGTTCTTCATCCAAATATTACTAAAAAAACCTGCTGTGCTCTACTTACACTTCAGATTGTGTTAGAGAAAATTCGCACTGGGCCTGCTTAGAGGGCAGTTCCTGTGACTGGGGAATGAAGTTTTTGGAGGTCTGGTCCGGGATTTGAAGCACAGCAAGAAAAGTATCAACAAACCAACTTCAGGCCAACACTGGCCTGTGTGCAGTCCTCCTCATGGCACTCCATTAAGACAGAAGGCAACCTCCTCCCCAGCCATGCAAGAGGTGAAGTGATTCCCTCTCCGTAGGGACTGGTCTCGAAGGTAATGCAGTTAATGTTGAGAGACTGACTAGGACTTATGGAGCTCACCATCTTCTAAAATGGAGTAAGGCCATGCAAATCCAGTTGTTTCTGCAACACCCGTATCTATTGTGTCTGGACTGACCAAAACAAACCATGTATGAGCTCAGTGTCGCCAGTTCAGGTTGACTGAATACATGCTTTTTAACAGTATCTTTAAATATCTGACATTGAACACTTAATTAAGTTTCCCCTCTCTTTTCTCAAACAGAAATAGACATTTACATGTGGCACTTAAGCCAATCCTGTCTAAACTATGTGACACAGCAGAAAGACACTGCCGAGAAAAGCATGCGCAGAATGGTACTGCTATCACATCTCATGCTACTGCATATGTGATTTGGTAGGAAACAATTGAAATACAGCCCAAGTATTAAGATAACACTGAAATCACAAGGAGGAGAGAATTAGTATGCACTAGAAGGTATGGCAAAAATAAGCAAGGCAAAATTCTTTCCCTGAAATTAAAAGTGTAATTACTTTGGTGTGAAATTTCACACACATCTCACTGATATTTTAACAGCTGCAGGTCTGTTATTCTGAAACATCTCCCTGTTGTAAATGTGTCTCCATCCTTGAGCATTACCAGGAATAAGATTGAAAAAACTTCAAATAATCCAAGCTGTACAGGAGCCATAAAATTCCCTTTGCTCCATTTCCACCTAAACACCTTTCTTTGCAGTTACGGACATGAAGGACAAGGACTAAAACATATGGTGTTCTACCGTTCTGTCCTCGTAAGGTAGTGCTTGAAAACCCAAAGCTCAACAGATTGTAATCACAATCTTGTATCAAATCAAAAAATCCCATCACCTTGCAGTAATAGTCTGCTTCTCTGGCAGTCTGAAGAAAACTCTAATAGCTTAGTGTATTTCAGAGATTATGGCAATGAAGAACCAAACTGCTCGAGCTGGGAAAGGTGGAGGGGAGAGCAGTAAAAGAAAAAAAAACCGGATAGTTCTAAATTATTACTACTTCCCTCAGAGTTAAAAAGTCTGTGTACAGAATATGAAATATGCTGGTATTTCATAAGAGTAAAGAAGTTAAAAGGCAGTGCATGCCATCACTGACCATGGGACATACATAACACTAAATGCACATTGATACAATAGCACTTCAGGAAAGCAAACACGTGGCAATCTGCCTGATCTGTCCAACAGCACAACTAACATCTGTGCTATTTTTTTAAAAATTGTAAAGACCTTCTGTGCAGTGCTTGACTGGACATTATTTTGTATATTCACAGCTGAAGAACCAGCTTCCTTCTGACAAGAACATCCTGCTTCCTGGCTTTTGTATTTCCTAATCATTTTACTAATATCACAATTATATTAGTAATGATGATCAAGAAGAATAATAAATCATTCGGGAAGAAATACAGCCATGCACCAAATTATCTCAGGTTCTCCAATGTTCAGTTTGCACACTCTTGAAAAACAAAACTATTTATATGGCATAATTAAGTACTCAAAGATCAGAACTACCTTGAATAGAAAGCAGAATAGACAGCAAACACCAAGAAAATGGAACAAGTTTTCTTTGGGTAGGTTTGACTGACAACATCTTCCCTTCCTGTCTTGGCTCATCCTTCTTTGCTGTACTCACCTCAAAGAGTGTCAGGACATGCTGAGGTGGCTGAACAAATAGGGAGATAAAAACTGTCAAAGGAAGTAAGAAAACTTAATTGCTACTAGCTGCCACTGTACCAGCCTTACCCTCTTGTCCTTAAATTCTAGTTTCTTTAAAACCTTGCCAATCTAGAAGACATGCCAAATTGATCAAAGAAACAATAGCACAAGATAGAACTGACAGCTGACAGGCTCATAAAAGCCTTACTTCATGCAGCCAAAGGCATGTAGCAAATTGGAATAAGGGATAAATTTAACAAACCCCAATGCCATTTTGCATGGTAAGAATATGGTGTTCTTTGCTGCTCTGTACTGTTTGGATGTTATCCACCTACAGCTTGATGTCCCTGGCAAAGCATCTGCCCAGATGACTAATGCTGACCCCCGCAGTAGAGAAGACAACACTCCAGATGCTATGCAAGAATAATAAAAGGAACAATGAAGAACAAAATATTTTCGTGTCACATTTTCAAGCCAGAAAAATTACACATCCCATTTATTTCCACCCTCTAAAGACTTCTTTAATCATTATTCAATAATGCCTTGTGGCAAAACTCTCAGGTTTTTCGGTGTTTTGTTTTGTTTTCTTTTTTGTCAAGGACAATTACTATAATTTCTCTCTTCTATACAACTTTAGCAGATGATGGTTGAGATTACTAACACAAATTTGAACACTGCAGCATGCGCTGCTCCAACAGTAAAAGCTAAAGAGAAATGAGTCAGAACTCTTCTGAATACAGAGTCAAAAAACTCCCAAACAATTATGGAAATATCCCAAGGGCTGACTTCGCTTGATGAAACTATGCACTCCTTGTAGCCAATATCCTTGGAGACATGACTGAGAAAGCCTACTGTTAATGAGAAAAACTACAAAATCATATACTATCATTGCTAAAATACTCTAGAGTTCTACCTCACCACTTATATACGTATCTGTGTATGTACTTTAGATTGTTTTGCTATCAGTATGCCCATTCACTTCTGCTTGTTTTTCTCACAGTCTCCTGTCAAATGCTGAAACTTCTCTGTATTGCTGAGTAGTGCCACTGATTGCAGTTCAGTTTACCTGCTCACCAAAGCACTACTAAGTCGCTGAAGAATAGAACAGTCCTACCCTTGATGCACTGTTAGCTTTAACATTAACATATTAAAGCACTTGAGCCTGTTTAACACTCCTGAACTAAGACGATCATGAGAACCATGCGCTCAAACATGAGCCTGTTTCTTCAGTGGATGATTCTCACACATACCCCAAGTCTCTCCAGTGTTAGTCCACAGAGCATCCAAGTGTTGGACTCTGGTCTCTTGTCCTTTGACTTTGGAACTGAAGCAAGCTGTGTCTCTGGAGACAGACAATTCAATTCATCAGTCAAAAGAGAAGCTTCTTAGTCCGGCTCCCTCATTCCTAAACTTGCTAGCTTGGATCCTGCTAGCAGGCCTTCCAAACCTCTGTTAGTTACTTATTCCAAAACAAATGAGGGAGCTTCTTGCAGTGCCTCATTGTGAGGAAGACAGCTCCTCTTATGCAAAGATAAATGGTATTCCTGCACTTCTCTGCCCCCCCTTCTCAAATCAGTCCCAAATGGTGGCCACGTGCAGAATGACATTTTGTCAAAGCAGGATGTGTTCTTCTAACAGAGAGCCAGTGAGTAACATGTATTTGGGTGTTCTCAAAGATAGGCCACAATGTCTGGGGATGAGCCAGCCAAATTCTTCCCTCTCTTCCAGAAGAGATTTTAAAAAAACCCAGAACAATGCAATGCATCTCAGGTATCACAATCTGAAATTACACAACAGTCTTAAAATAACAGATGAGATATTGTAACACAAAAGCTTTTCATAAATAGGCTACAAACAGTAGCTTGAAACACAGTCATGATTTTAACAGCTACATTGAAGTGATTTTTGCAGCAGTGGACAGTTCATGTCAAAACAAAAAATACAAATTATTTCAAGCTTTCTTTCTTCTAAAGAATGCTTGGTACATGCTATGACAGGTGTGGATTTTTTTCCCTGAATGCTAGATACTCTCAGCTAAAAGTAAAGAAAAATCCAAAAATCACCCTGAGCTCTTACTTCTCTCACCATATTTTAATAAACATGTTTCTGGCCAAACTATGCATTCAATTTCTCCTGCAGAGCCTCTGGGATAAAAATCTTGTACTCATTTACACATGGGCAAGCAAGGTAGCCTTCAACAGAATTACATAAATGAAGCTGAACATTAAGGTAATAAAAAGGCTGGCTTGAATTGTACATTGATGATTTGTAAGAAAAGCAGTTCTGATCTCCTACCAGTCTACCTGGGAGGTCGGGGCAGGAAGTGATTACAGCTCTGGTATGCACATAACAAATACCTTGTGTAAATTCTTTACACTTTGCTGAAATTACTGGCATTACCTTTGAGTGTCAGCATCATGCCCAGAGTTGGACAGTCAGTCCCCTTGATATCCAGGTAAAGGGGAGATCAGTGTCTACCAATACAAGGTAGTCATCTCTACTTCCTCAGGATTGCTACAGAGATCGTGACAAAAGGGTAGGGAAGATAATGGCAGGGAGGTCGAATAATGGCAAGTGAGTTGGAATTACATGATTTTTAAGGTCTCTCCCAACCCAAGATTTTCTGCAAGGATTCTGTGATGACACAATATGCTGTTGTACTAGACTGGTGAAATAGCTGGTCGAACACTGTGCATGCCATGCAAAACAAAAGGACAGGTCCCCTGCACAGGACACAGAGTGAGAGAGACGGAACTAATGCCCAGTGAGAACAGACTATAACTCATCGGACATTTTAGATTTAAAAACTTGGATAATTTATAAGCACTTACAAAGGCCATGGCTGTGTATTTTTCTGATACTCAATAATTTTTGCTCCTTCTTTCATGCATAATCTCCCCTTCAAATACAAGATCCTCAGAATCTGATCGATTATGATAACTTCTTGTTCTTGAGGTAAGGGGTATTAATTAGGTGAGCTAGTGAGATATCAAAATACAAAGTCTAGGAACACTTGGGCTGATGTGATGGTTCGCACACAGCTCAAAATAAGCCTCAGGCACTGTAGGGTGGAACAGGAAAGAGAAAAGAAGGATGTGACATGATGGACTCTGGACAAGTACTTTCAGATAATTTGAAATCTCAGCTGAATCTGTGTTCCTGAAAAACAATCACTCACAAGCCCTGTATTTCTAAACTAAGTCAGAACATGCAAAACCTCCAGTTGTCAATGCTAGGATGCGATATTCAAAAGCAGTCAGCACTCATCAAGTTCCACTCCAAGTAAGTTTCCTGGCAATTATCAAAGAGATCAACATTAGGACTGATGCAGAGTGGTTATAAAAAAGAATCTGAAATATAATGTCTTCTTCCCACAGGATTCATGTTCATTACCGATGTTCACCAAAAAGGTTGAAATACTCAAATTCCAGGGCACTTAGACTTCCAAGCCACTATTTTGCCGGCAAAAAAATAAGCAGCTGAGTGTAAGAGAAAGATAGAATCCATTGCACATTCCCTATCACAGGCTGAGCCCTTCTTCCCTGTTCCCAGCAGCAGAAACAGATTTCTGGAGGGGAAATTCTGTGCCAGCATCCCACACCCCAAGGAAACAGGATTAAGAGGCTGCCTCATGATGCTTGAATGTTAGAAGAATACAAGAACCACCTTCTCTCATACATGGCCTCTCTTTTCTCCTCCCTCTGATTCCTGATGATCAGATATCCTCTACCTAGTCTTTCCATCCTTCCTGAACCTAACTCATCCTCTCCATCGGCTTTGTCTCCAAAAAGAGACTTTTGCGAACTAGAGAATGCAGAGAAAGGCTGGGTTCAAAACCATCTCTCCTGTTCAAAACAGTTGCTGTTTTCTTAGGCCAATTTTAAATTCAAGATGAACAGACAAAACTTGAAGTAACTGAATGTCCTTAAGTGTCTGTGGAACATGCTGAATTGGAGACAATACCTTTACCAGCTACAATCATTCATTTTATTTCAAGTACAACCGATAGTTCTCCATGTTTTCTTCACGTGGCCTGCATAGTAAAACAAATTGCCAAGCCTGATTCTCCTTCAGGTGGCCAGCAAAGGCTTCTCTATAGTTGCTTTCCTTACCATTATGTACCACATGTAATCTAGAGGCCTTAAACTGAGCTCAGGAAGACAGAAGCTGGGAAAAGACGAACAAACAAATCTGCTACTCCCATCTTTACTGTCATCGAGGTGTTTATATTACTCCAAATAGATTCCAAAGGCAACACCTCAGCTTTGCTTTTTAACTTGATTTCATTACTTCTCCCAGACTCTCCTATTTCTCAGTTTGGACAACAGCTGGCATTTACAGCAGTCCAACCAGATGTACTATAAGGCTACATCCGAAATGTAGCTGAGGGAAAAAACTGCAGAGACAGCTAAGACTTCAAATCTCCATCTCATAGATGGTGTGTAGGAGGTGGAAAGAAGCACTGCTAAATCTGCTACCTTTCCTGTGAAGGATGAGCACACCACCCTTTCCAAAAATAGACTACGAAGGAAACATTATGCTGATGACTGTGAAAAGCAAGTTCACTACTCTGGCTTAGACATTAGGTCAGCTGTATGTGAACATATGCCCTCCTTCAAAGATATTAGAATAGCTGTTACTTGTTCTTTAAAAAAAAATAAACACCTGGAATCTATTGGAAATAATGATGCTTGAAAAAATATATCCTCATTTTAAGAAGCTGTTCTACAAATTCCAAGCTAACAAAAGGTAACAACTGACATAAGGCTCCTCGTAGAAGTTTCCATCTTCCACCTGTTGGTCTGACAACCCTGTGCTGCACTCTGTCACAACAGCCAGCACTAATGAATGCCCCCTGTCTTCCCCTTTCAAATTTCTGCTATACAAATACATGCTTGTAACAAGGCACTACATAGCCTGTCTCCATACTGTGGACCAGGAAGAGCATTTAGGTGGTAAATGCATTAGTCCAGCACCATCAAACACAACGAATTCACTTCAGAAAAATTTCTAAGACCATGGTACAGATGATGAAAGGGGAAATCTTTCTTCTATCTAAGAATCCATGCAAAACACATTCACATTTACATTCCCTTGCCAGTGACTTCACTTTTGACCTATTAGAATAATTTTCTCCAGAGAGCGAAATAATCTCAGCCTCCAGCTCTGTTTGATCTCTGATCTTTCTCTACAAAAAATTTACATACAGTATGTCTATCTGAACTCAGACAGTTATATCTTGAGGGATTTGTAAGATCGCAAGCACAAAATTAAAAATGACCCAACCATTAAAACTGACACTACTAGGAATCTGAAAAGAATCATTTGCTTAGATCAACTGCATGAAATATTAGCTAAGTCAGACAGGGGTTAAACAAGCTTTTTTGAGTGCAGGTCCTACATACCTAAAATATGCTGGGTGTTAACTAATGAACTGAAGTGTTTGATGCCATCAGTGTAATGTTATTACTTTTAATTGACATGAGTATATTCATTAGGCAAAGCGTAAGTGCTTCATGCACACATTATCATCTCTAAACTACATTAGGGATATAAATTCTACCAAACTGGCCAGCGATGCGTAACATCCTTAGAGTTAAACCACACATTTCTACACCTTGAAAGTATTACCTTATTATAAATTATTAGCTTAATTAATTACAAACACTTCACATTAGAAGCAATCAGAGGCTCATAGTCAGTTCTCAATACTAGAGCCACTAACAGGTTTTACAGCTTCCAGTCTCCTTGCTAAAGGCTCACATAAAATCAAAAGAAGCTGCAAGTCTTAAAAATGCTTTCTAACCCTGCCCAGTTGCCCTTGTAATTTCCTTCCCCAAGCATATTCAGCATTACTAGCTGTAAAAATTGGCTTTTTTAGATGTGATTGTTTCAACCACCACTTCTTCCCATCTTCAGCTCAGACCCTCCCTGTTAGAAATCTTGTCTCTATGGATAAGAAGACACTTCTCATGAGTGACACTGACCCTGACACCCTAATTGAATTATTCCACAGCTCCAGGGCAATGCATGTCCGTTCAGACCCTTTGGGCCCTAAAACCATCACAGGGAATTAGTAAGTAAAAAAATAAAATCCATGTATCTTCCTTACACATAATAGCACAAGAAGAAAGAATTACATTACACATTGGAAAGGTATAGCAAAGGTCAGCCAAAAAAAGCCTAGAGCCTTGGCCTTGTCCCACAGCTCCAGAGAGGAAATATGCACGGCTGACATAGGACCAAGTGGAAGGTTGGACCGAGGGAATAGGCAGCTTCAAAGCACAAACCCTGTTTTTTGTGTTTCTGAAGGAGAGAGTTACAGACAGCTCCTCTTTCCATTCATGCCAAACCTACTAAGCACAGCAGAAGTTCTTTACTGGCTCCATCTCCTCAGTTTCATTTTGACTTTTCTGACCCAAGCCTGGCAAACCTCCTGAGCATGTGCTAACAAAGCACAAGGAAACAGCTCTGAAAGCTAACACCAAAAGGATGGAGGGCAATCAATATGTCCAATATATTTCAGAATCAGACTCTCTGCCTGCTTCACTTTTGCAAAAAGCATGGGTTTTTTTGAGGACAATTTTAGCAGCTTACACCTCCAGTTTCCTCACAGGGAATATTTTGCATTAGACTGGCAAAAAAGACATTTGCAATCTAGATTTTTGTATATATTTCTGAGACATTCAACGTAGCTTTCTTCCAGAGTCCAGAGACATCATGAAACACTACAAGACAAGTAAGTTAAAAACCGAAAAATTATACGGGCCAATTAACTTCCTCTAAGGGATAAATTTAACACAGTAAAAAGCAGGTGAGAGCCCCAAGGTTTAGTAACAGTTTACCGTAGAAAAGATGAGTCATCTCTTCTCTTTTGTTACGTGTTAGCGGCTTTGAAAAAGTCCCAGACATCCACAGGCTATGTACAAGCTTTTATCTATCACTCGATAGATTCTTTAGGAAGTTTTATTAGTGATCAAAATAGCCACCAAAATGCTGTATATCATATGCCACAGGTATTTGCTGATCACCACAAGTATTCAGATATAAACCTCCTTTCTAATAGTAATGACAACACTGACAGTAATTAGGTAGTCCTAATAAAAGCATCCTGCCTTATTTCTTTCATTCTCCCTCTTAACCTACAGGTTTTCAGGGTTTTTGAGGAGCTGACATTGGACTGACATTCTGAAAACACTGATTAATCTGTTTCTCCACAGAGAGGTATTTACTCCACACTTCAATCCTTGAAGTTTATACAACCCTCATCAACACTTCAATCCAGGCCCCCAGTTTGCTATTCATGCCTATTAGGCACACCACTGCAGTGTTTTGCTGAATAGACTGGCAGACAAACACACCCTGCAGTGCTTTGCCAAAATGTCATTTCAACACCGTAAACTTTCACTGCTAGCTAAAAAAATCTGCCAGCTGCAGTGTTTGGTTTTTACAACATCAGCAAGTCACACCAGCTACCATCACAAATCCTCTCAAGATAATGACTTCCAGATAGGCACTGAATGAATCATATTTAAGCTCCTCACCATCCAAGGCTTACACACTCCATCCTGGCAACAGAGAAAAGGAGCACTGAAACATGGCAGAAGATGCTAAGGAGGTAAGTTATTGTAACCTGGTAATGTTTGCAAGCTTATAAAGCCTTTACCTCAGGTTGTACAAAAATGCCACTATTAAGTTTGTCCAGCTACCATGGGTTACATAAAACTATTTCCCATCTGAAACAGCCAACTCTTTTATGCAACAGTGGGCAAGAACAGGAATAGTTGGCATGAATATGAATCATCCCCAAACAAACTTACAAGTATTCCTCTCAGCAAGTAGCACCTTCCTGAATATTTAACATAGATTGGCAACTATTTAGAGCAGGGAAAAAGAAATCCTTTCTGTGAGTACTGCATGAAATCCCACAGATGGATGCACTGGAAAGACTGGGGCACTATGAAAGAAGAACCGGTCCCACAGCCTGAGAGAATCCCATAATGCAATGGCCATACATCCGTTCTCAGAGCAGCCTGGAATGTGTCATGGGAGCACATTAAGTTGGTTAGAATGGAAACTGTAGACAGAGGATATAGGAGGTGGTAGAGAGACCATAGTAAAGAAGAGGGATGAAACATCAGACTGCAGACAAGCAAACCCTTATAATAAATGCAAAAGGCACTCTCCTCGTAAAGGGATGGCGAGGGTCTTTTGCTTCTCCCTCACAAGTTAAAGAAAAAAAAGAAAAATTGTGTTCTGTTGTCTGTAGTTATCACAAATATTATCTCATTATCGTGACATGAACAATTCCCAATGGAGAATGTGTTCACCCTTCTGCCAGCTGGCAAACAATTCTTGTTCTTGGACACCAAGGGAGATTGTCACACTCAGTTTAAGATGGGGGTACCTCATTTCTCTGGGGTTGAAGATAAATCTGTGGTTCAGCAATTGCTAGAAAACAAAGAACAATATGATGCCATTCCAAAGCTCCTTAACTCAATTTCTCCACAGGTCATTAGGAATACATTACGGTCGGAAGTACTGAAGGCAGCAGGTAGACCCTGAACATCAGTCTGCACTAAAATGTTATCTCACAGCATGAAAGCCATTAGGAAACCAGAAAAACTTGCAAGACCTTTACATTAAACTGATATTTGTTCCTGAATTAATGCAGAGCAATAACCTTCAGGATATTTTGATAACAGTACACAAGTTTTTTCCCTCATGTTCTGCTTAAGTCACAGATATGAATGCATGGAGGTGCTCTGACAGAGAGACATGGTCTTCCTTGAAATACTGCTATTTTGCCTCCTGAGAAAAAATACTGGAAACTTGTCCCATGGCAGGAAAGGTATTTTCTCTGCCAACCAGGGAGGCAAAGCACAAGCTGGCCTACCAAAATCCTACCAGCACTTCAACAGTCTCTTCAACAAACACAAAAACTCTAGCACTCCCATCTGGAATCACTGATCATCTGCCATTTGTTTTCCCCCCAATTATTGTTATTTTCTGGGCATATTCATTTCTATCCTGCCCATCCTAACTTTAATTATTTCAAATGGTGTTCAAAGTGAAATAAAATTAATCTACTTATGTCCAGAAGTGCTATCAGAACATGCAGACACCTGCTGAGAAGGAAGTGACATCTTACATCAACATTGCTCAGGACTGAATCACCGAGAGCCCCTCCAACCTGCTTGCTCTACAGTGTCTACAGAAAAGCATCAGCTCCAGAAGTTAATTGGGTGAAGGCTATTTCTGCATTTGGCACATCAAAGTTTTATTGAAGTTTCTTTGCTTAATTCATGGCTTGAGATTTTGCTCATACTAAGTGCTGCGGGAGATGAATAAACCTGCTTATTCCAACCAAAGAACAACTTTTAAGTCTCATATAACTTTCACTTACTGCCCTAAATTTAGTTGGAATCTATTAACCTTTTGAGACATAGCTGGCTAATTGCAACAAATATAATGCAAAGGTGGGAAAACTGCTTAATTCTCTCTCTGAGTAAGGAAATTGCCTATCTTTCCTCCCTAACTTTTCCTTTGTGTTTTTGAGATTAGCTTATTGAGATTAATTGATTCATCTACAGACTGGAAAGACGATGGAGAGCTGTGATCCTTCAATAGTCAGGCATCTTGTAGATTATACCGAATATAAAGATGGTCAGAAAACCAGGAGATTCTCATATTCTATCAAAATATGTGGTTCCACCTAAACTCAAATTTTGCTCTCAATAGACCTATTTCTGGAATCTTACTTAAAAAAGAAGTACATTAAAAATGAGATATAAAAGTTTTGAAAATTTTCCATGTGGCATGTCAGTATTATGACACAGCAAGAAATAAAATACACTAAATAGATCTCAAAAGAGAGAAAGAAACAAAGTGAGAAAATGCTCATTGGAGCTTTTTCAACCACCAAGCTAGGCATTTATATGGTATGCAGTAGCAAGAACACTAAAACAGTGTTGGGCTCCAGTGTTGTATTCAAACTTTTGGCACTGATACCCAAGATAACTTCAGTATGAGTCAAATGCCAATCCTAAATTTGTGGTTATTTCTGCATAAGACTTCTGTAGAAGTCTATAAACTGATCTCTGCATTTTTAAAATTAAAAACGTAAAGTACAAATTCTAAAGATTTCATATTCAACTTTTCGTGGTTTTTAAACTACTGGTGGTAATCAAAACTTCTTTAGGAACAATAGGAATCTTAGTTTGCAACGAGACAAATTGTAAGTCTTTGAATGAATAGGTATCACTGGCATTTTTAAAAAATCAGTGTTTAATAAAGCAAAAAGAAACCTTCATTCTGCCACTGAAAGACAAATTTTCAGAGGTACTTACAGGGTTTGAATTCCTTCTACTAGTAAGATTTCCCAAATGAACAAATAATAGCTGGCTGGAGCATGCTCTAATGCTTGATGTCTTAATCAAAACTGAGTTGCTCTCATCTCATCAAAATTAAAAAGTATTTCATCATGCCTTTATTCTCAGCAATGCACAATGTCCCATGGAGCTTCCCTGTAAACAGCATGAAACAGGCTCCTACATATTTGTATATTTGATTATGGTGATTCCCCAAAGCAGATTCACCCTGGCTCTAAACAATGTATAATGGTCCATGGAAAATGGTGGTGGTTCATAAGACTAGCTATTCTGGACAAGAAAATTAATAAGACAGAAATACTCTATGCTTGGGATCCACTGCACTGAATATTTCTGCTGTGACATAGGAGTGCCAGGAAATGCAAGGGGTGGGGAGGGGGAGATACAGCCAACTTGCCATTGTTTTCATTCTTCTATATTAATTTTCATATAAAAAGCAATTAGTTAAAATATATTTCCTTTAGAAGAAAATGCCTAAATTGGCAATCAGCCTTTTTCTCTGAAAGTTTGTAATTAAACCAATGAGTTATATTACCTGCTATGTAAGTATATTACCTACCTACATGCTGTCTGCTAATGTAGTTTTATGTTTGTGTTTACAGTGCTAATTACTGCAAAAGTGTTAAATTAAGAGACACTAGAAAGAAAAAGGATTTAGCACATATAGATACTAAACACCATCATCATACAGATCATATGGATCCCAAATATGATAACGACAAGGCCTGCTATTCTATTTGTTTCAGTAAAATCTACAGCACATGAAATCCAGGTGACTATATAATGACACGGTATGCAGAGAACTGTGAGGTTTCAGCTTCACTGAGGATGTTGGTGCTAGAATAGTACGAGTAAAATTATTCACTGCAGAAACCATAGAACTTACCAACTTTTATTCTTGAGATGCTACAGAATCAAGTGACATGAGTTAAGTGAGGCTGAGAAATTTAATTTGTTAATTACCCATCTGAAAACAACAAAATTTATAATCTGTGTTTTGTCTTCAGGCAGTATTAGACAATATAGTAACCCTCCATGATATTTGGGTCCATACATTCATGCTGAGCTGAAAACAGAATATTCAAATTGTAAAATCCTTTGGATTTTAGTTGGAAATCCTTTGGATTTTACAGCTCTCTTAACTCAGGGAAAGAAAACCATATTCATCTCTACATTAAATGCCATCATCAATGACTTTTCATTGTTTTTAAACTCCATTTATTTAAAAGCATACTCACACTGTATACAGAAATAAAACATGTACAGGCACAGAGTGTTTTGTCATTTATTAAAATAGTCCTTGTGGCACGTTAGCCTTTTTATAATTAATTCAAGCCTACTACTCTTGCTGTGTTAAGCAGTGAGTCTCTGCCAAAGCACAACTCCCCTGGGCAGCCCTCAGATTGGCACTATCAAGTCATCCCTGCCTTTCACTAGTTTCAGCTGTCACTCTGCACTGCCTGCTGACACCAGCTGCAGGGCAGGCAGGTGACAGTGTGGTGTGACAGCAGCCCTCCAGCCTGGCCTCAGTTGGATGGTTAAGTCTGCACTTCATGCTCCAAAGCACTCCAGTATTAAAGGCTGCACTAGGTAAGCTTGGACAAACTTCTCAAGAAATCATTTTACCAAGAGTTTTCTTAGCAATTCCTTTGTGTAAGTATTGTTGTATTCACGGGTCAAGAAAGATTTTAAGTGTTTTCAGTTGGTTGAAAGTCAAAACCAGACCTCCATCGTGGCACAAGAAAAATGCCAATCACCACACAAGATGAAGGCTTTCACGCAGGCAAGCAGACCAATAGTAGCAGATCCCAGCAATGACAATTAGTTCAGGGGGCTTCCAGAAACACGTTTGGAAACAGCTAATCCCTGCAAGGAGCAGAGAGTTGCAATTGATGATACCTGAGTCCCTTCCAACTTGAGATATTCTATGATTCCATATTTATTCCACAGTCCCTGATACTGTAACAGATGGCAAATACACAAACCCTTTCAGCTGCATAGAGGTTGAGTTTATAGCATTTCACAGGATAACTCATGTTGGAAGGAACCTCAGGAACTCACTGTTTACTACATTCAGTTGGAGAATTTGGACTAGATTACATGCATCCATGTGAACTGGAAGAAATACTTTGTCACAAACTTAGAAGCCAACTAAAAATACCAGATCATTGGCTAACACATTTCAGCCCTCTGTGGAAAAACAGTCTGTAATCATGGTTCTGTTCTATCTGCTTTGCTTATATTTGCAATTCCCGGTTAAATCAAATTACTTGCCCTGTGTTAGCAAGCAAAATGTTCATCTCTCACATGAGATACACAGCCATTGGCCTTAGAACAACTCCAAATAGATGTCCATAGGAAGAATAACCTGTCAAAAGCATTTGGCTAGCCACACTGAAGCTCAGGGAATGAATTTGCTAACCGTGGTCTCTTTTTCCCAGCAGACAAGCTGTATCACAGCCTGAAGTCACAACTTTACGTAGATAAAACACAAAGTTACATTGATACTTTCTTTCAATGAATGCCTGATTGACACCTTCTGTTATTTCACAGAAAGCCTCACCCTGTTTCCTACAAGGGACCAGGGTCCCACCAATATTCTGGGTGTCCACACCTGGTCTACCCAATTGTCACTTTATCTGGAAAATCCAAGCAACAATCTATCTCATGTGCCTTCGAGCCACAGAGGAATGCAAAACCACTAGTTTTTAAAATACTTTCACAAGATTCAATTTTGATATTAATGTTTTTTGAAATGCCTAGTCATTCCTTGCAAAACCAGCAAGTGACAGAGACCTAAGGGAGACCACTAGAAGTCACAGATAGGAATCAGCTACATGGCAATACTGCATAGATGACTGAGAATATCAGTCTAAAAATATTGGTATCAAGAATCAAATGAATGGTTTTACATATCTAAAGAACAAAGCACCAGTTCAGAAAAATGTTGCTATTTATAGGGCTGGGGAATAATATGCATGTACATTATGGATGTTCTTTCATTTCACAGATGTGATTTTATTCTGTTACAGCCATCATGACTTATATTTAAGCTTAACAATATACAGAACAGATTTAAATGAAAATCAGAAGATATTTGCTTTATACTTTATAAGGAGATATATATATATATATACATAAAAACATTAGTTATGGCCAATACTAAAGTAGGTAATAGTGCATTAAAGCAATGATGATCCTTACTACACTGGGTTTGAAGAGCTACAAATTAATATTCTCAGCACAAAACTACAAAAGAGCTTTAGCAGAAACGAAGGGCACAGATTCCTGTGGCCTTGACAAACTCATGTATCCCCTGGCAGTTCATGGGATACTCAGTTTTGCAAACCTTCAATGTAGCTTTTACCAAGGACGATGTACACATCAAAAGGAACACTTAGAGCTGAATAAAAAGAACTAAAGAAACCTCCAGGAAAACTGTTTTGAAAGAGAATAAAACCGCTTTTGAGATATTTTCAAAACAATCGACCACAGTGAAATGAATGACTACCACAATGTAATACCCTGTTTACTCCCACTACTAAAGCACCAATAGGATTTGTCAAACAGACAGGAATACAGTTCAGTAACAGATAAGGATAAAACCAAAAAGTTTTAAGGATTCAATTGTAACAGTTCCTCTGGATATTAATTGGAAATAAGATGCACAATAGAACTTCACACTCAATTCATGACACCAACATCTGTGTGCAAATATGAAATATCCTTCCTAACCCTATTTTATCTATCTCTTAAATGTTCATACAGCACAAAGGGAGGCATTTGTCTCTTCTGGGTTATTTTTCTCTCTGAACACTATACACCTTTTGAAAGCATCGTTCCCACCAAGTGGGGTCACTTTTCACCTATAGCAAGTGGAAGGATGTAACTACAGTGTATCAGCAACAAAAATGTAGTAACACTTCATATTCTGCAAATGCTTCTGTTTACCTTGATGCTGGATTAAAAATACCTACAAAATGTTTTACAGGATGAGCTAGAGCAAATTTAATCTGAAGAGTTCAGAATATTTGGAGGCATTTTTGAGAGTGTCACTGTATTAATGGAAAACTGTGACTCTCCAGCTAGATCCTGACTTCAGATGTAATGTGTCTAACCAGTCAATGGATTGGTATACAAACCCTTCTGCTCTTCAACTACACTGCATAAAAATTGTGCTGTTAAACCTGAGATTTGCTGTTTGACCTTTCAGCACTAGCAGGTTGCTTTTAAATCCCGAGATATTGGGAAAAACATTATCTTTCCATTCAGCTATACAGCTATCCTACAGTGACTGGCCTCCACTAGAGGTTGCTGAGTTCAGAAGCATCACTACGTCACACTTTAAATCATGGTAAAAATTTGCTAAGAGCTTTCAGAACAGTAAAGTTTCATGCCTAATCCTACTCAAATTCCCAAATTCTGCATTCACTCAAATTACAAGCTATAAACAGCAGCCATTTTCTTTTGCTGTTCATTTGTTTAGTGTAGTAATATGAATCATCCTGCATTTACACCACTGACAGACAGAAAACACTCCAGCTGCCCCTCAGTTCATGGAGAACTCTCATCGCTCACTTCTTCACCCGGAAAAGATTTTAAATAAACAAACCTGTTTGGCCAACTGATCCTTCTTCACCAGGCCAGTGGCTGCAGCAATGTTCCCTGCTCCTTCCACTGTCTTCTGGGCCACCGCTGTCACTCCTGTCACCACAGCTCCCCCAACATTGGACACCTGCTCTTTGGTCTTCTCAGCCACTGAGGAGGAACATACAGTGGAAAAACTCATTATGGCTCTGGGAGCTGTAAGTTTTTCAGAGAACTGTATTTATGGCTGACAGTCCAACGTCATTATATTTTCTGCACCTCAAGTGGATGGATCTTAAGAAATTAAACTATCCACCTGGTAGCACTGGAACAGCAGAGGTAAAAAAAAGCCTTATTTTTGGCTCCATTTCTTTCATTTGAAAGACATTTGACATTTTGGTTCATGTCTGGCTGTCATTTAGGGAAGAAAACTCATTATTTAAGGACCCTTATTAAATCTAACTCACTGTGTCATATATGCAAGTTTAAAAATGCATTCCAATTTGTCCACCAAACACTTGCTGCATAATACAAGGCATGGAAGATAAGATTTTTTTTTATTAGACTCAAAAGCATTGGTTATTCTTTTATTTGCATTTTTAAAAATATATTTAATTAAAAAGCAGATCTACCAATGCTCTACCAGATAATGTCAAACACAACCTTTATCAGATTCTCTGGAGATTTTTGCTCCAATGCTGATACATAAAATAGTAATCTACAAAAAGATTGAATACGAAAGATGCCAAAGCAAACTGGATTAATAGCTAGCTTCAAAGCCCCAGGGTAACAATAACTCATTTAGCCTACATATACATCAGCAGTTGCCATTCTACCTTTCATAATGTCACTGGGTTCTTTCTGCTCATTCATTCCCAAGGGCTCTTTCTGCCAGCAGCTTGAACTAAGAAAAGGGATGGAACTACTTCATGCCTTAAAGTTACACAGTCAAATTTTCAGCAAAAACCACATTTATTCATCTAAACAAGGGGCTGTTCCTCAAAAACAACCATATATTTTTGCAGTTATAACTAATCCTATACTTTCCTCCATGATAAATCCCCTCTGATGCATAACATGTATTTGTAGGGGGTTTTGCACCCTTTTTGAGCACAGAATAGCTTGGCAGTCAGGTCACCCTTCCTGAGTCTTTTTTTGGGAAGCACATACAAAAATTTGACTTTGTATGAATAAATTACACTTCTTTAATTCCTTGTTTAAAGAGTATCAGCTGTCCATCACAGGGCAGGCAGAATACATTGCTATAACTGACATTAAAAACAACAATTAGGAAAAAGCTAGAAAAGTAAACAATGCAATTTTTATTAAAGACCCAAATAATAAATATCTGCTGACTGAAAAAGGATGCAGATAATTTAATACTCATTCTAACTAAGTGAAAGGGAAAAGTTACTAACCAATTGAGTATGAGCTCTTTTATGAGCAGGAGTTTTCATTATAGAGCAGAACAACAACAGACTACACATTGTCTGAAACTAGAGAGAGTCTGTTCCACAACTATACATGCTAATAAGATAAAAATACATAAGAAATTTCATTGCATACATCCACTATTCTATTGCCATGCTTTTTCCAGAAAAAAAGTTATCAAAAATGGGTTTTGCTGAAAAGCAAATTTTGCCCTCAGGGAAGGTTTGACTTAATGCTAGCAAGTGCAAAAAAGACTTCTGTTAAGATGCCCCATTTGATTATTACCAGCTACAATCTACAAAAAGCTCTGGATTCTGCACATAACTAGTTCTTGTAAACACATATCTTAAGGCGTGTGTCCTACTTGCACATTGTGTGTTGCAAAGAATGTTAAGACTTGATTGTGAATGAAGACTTTCAGAAACTAAGTAATATTATGAGATAGAAATTAATTATCACTTTCAATATTATTTCAAATAGCAAAAAGAAACGTTCAGAGATGTAAAATAAAGTGGCACCTTGCAAAAGTAGGTTTAAAAATTATATTGTCCAAGAAATATTTAAATTAAAAAAAATAAAGAGGAGATGTGTTTTGGGTACGTTTCAATCTTAGTTTTTATTTTTCCTCTGTCTCACTCATTTTTTTGGAGAGATCCTGGGCTGCATCAAAAGTAGCATGACTAGCAGGCCATGGGAAGTGATTCTGCCCCTCTCGTGACTCCCCAGCTTGGGACTGCTGTGTCCAGCTCTAGGGCTCTAGCACAGGAAGAACAGAGTCCTGTTGGAGAGAGTCCAGAACAGGGCCACAAAGACGATTAGAGAGATGGAGCACCTCTCCTGTGAAGAAAGGCTGGGAAAATTGGGATTGTTCAGCTTGGAAAAGAGAAAGCTCTAGGGAGAGCTTACAGAAACATTCCAGTACCTGAAAGCAGACTGCAGGAAAGGTGAAGAGGGACAAGGGCACTTATTGACTGGGCAAGAGGGAATGGCTTCAAACTGAAACAAATAGGTTCAGATTAGACAGAAGGAAGAAATTCTTTACTGTGAGGGTGGTAAGGCACTGGAACAGGTTGCCCAGAGAAGCTGTGGATGTCTCACTCCTGTAAATGTTCAAGGCTAAGTTGGACGGGGCTTTGAGCAATCTGGTCTAGTGGAAGGTGTCCCTGCCCATAGGAGGGGCTTGGAACTAAATGATCTTTAAGGTCCCTTCCAACTCAACCCATTGTATGATTCTATAAATCTCAGTACTTTGGTTTGGTTTGGTTGGGTTGGGTTGGGTTTTGTTTTTGTTTTGGTTTTTTTTGGTTTTTTATATGAAAGTGACATACACTGTTTTGAAAACTTCTTTTTTCCAAAATAGGTTGAATGGTATAACACATAAAGGACAAACTCCACAGGCTTGAATCTGACAAAGGATCACATACTCAGTGGCCCTTAAGTAGACTCTTCCCTTCTGACAAAATGATAAAACATGGCTGCACTGTGTTCCTTGCCAATAGTCATAATTAGTTTCATTATCTCAAAGTCTTAAGACAACTGCATCTCAAAAGCAAAATATCAAGAAATAAGAGTGGAATGGAGTGCACTGTGGATGCTTCAGTAGAAAACACCTAACTCCTGATGCCATTATTAAACACACATTTCTTATACCATGTTGCCATGGCAAGTACAACCACCCACCAAGAGCAACTATGCAGTGGCGGCTGTTCCCACTATTAGTATGTTTTGGAAAGGTTCTGCCTGAAGTCTCTTTTCTCCTCCCAGGAACACATGGAGAGGTTTAGTACATGCAAACTAAAATCAAAAAGGAAAGAATCAGGCTGCTAACACTGTTACTGGCACTGCAATAAGATGCTGATAAGAGTAGTAATAAAAGCAGTGTCTTTAAGATGGCTTCTATTTCAGACTGTTGTGACTTAACCCCTGCTGGCAAATAAGCATCACACAGCTGCTCATTCACTTCCTCCCCCAGCAGGACAGGGGGGAAGAGAACTGGAAGGGTGAAAGTAAAAAAACTCATGGGTTGAGGTAAGTACAGTTTAATTGAAATAATATAAGAAGAACAAATTGTAATACAAAGGAAAATAACAAAGAGAGCGATGAAGCCCAAGAAACACCAATGATGCAAATTAAAATAATTGTTCACCACCAAGCAACTGATGCTCAGCCAGACTCCAGGCAGCTGCCCCTCACCAACCTTACCCTAGCTTTATTGCTGAACATGATGCCATATGGTGCATGATATCCCTCTGGTCAATTGGGGTCAGCTGTCTTGGCTGTGTCTCCTCCCTACTCCTTGTGCACCCCCAGGCATCTCATTAGTGGAGTGGGGTGAGGTGAGAAGCAGAAAATGCTTTGATGCTCTGCAGTAACTAAAACCTCCCTGTGTTATCCATGCTGTTTCCAGCACTCATCTAAAAGAACCCCATACCAGCTACTATGAGTAAAACCAACTCTACCCCAGCCAAAACTTGCACACAGACAAAGCACGAGAAAGCTGACACAGGAGTCACCATGAAAGATCTCTCATACCCTGCTTTAGAAATCAGAGCCATGAGGTAGATCCAGCAGACTACATACCTAGCCCACATTAGCAAAATCACTTATACTAGTAAGGAGTCTTCCTTCCTGTCACTAAGGAACACCCAAACATCAAAGTCCTTGTTACTGGAGTGACACTGATAATTAACTTTAGTCTGGTGACCCTCCAGCTCTGAAACCCCAGCAACATGAGAAGAAAAAACAAAAGAGATTTCCAGTTCCATGTATTTTATTGCCTACATTAAGTAGTAAGAAGGGAAAAGCATTAACTGTGCACAAACAAATCAGTTCAGAATGCAGGGGGTTGATTCCAACTAATTAAATTAGTCTGAATACCAGGTTGCTTAATGATCTTAAGCATTTAAGTCTTCATAGAGTTGACACCTGATTTGCTCCACAGTGTTGAGAAACAGAGTAAATCAGCTTCTGCAGAGCTCTGCTGTGCTATGGCCTGATTACCTCTGTCTATCTCTGCACAGACTGTCTATTCCATTAAATGACCGCGGGACAATGTACAACAATCATGCTGAGGCTAACTTTGAGTTTAAAGTTCTAATACTGACTATAGCACTGTGCAAAAAATTGAAGCTTTCTTTTCCCTACTTATTACAGACAACTGGGTAACATATGATATCAATATAAAACCTTCGGAGTAATTCAAAATGGTAACTAATTGCTTTCAACTTTGAACAACAAAAGTACATGAGAATCACAGGACTTCTCTGAATTAGTGACATTATTCTTACTAAACATATTTTTAATATGTATTTCAGATAATAAGTTTGATTTAAGTACTTATAGAATTAATTTACAGAGATGCCATAAATACATGGTGATTCTTTAATTTATGCAATTTCTCTGTAAGATACCTGATGGACCTAAACACAGCAGGAATACTAAAGACTAAGAATCTTAAGAAGAACAAGAATGATCAGATAAAATCATCAGGCAAAACACTTAACTGTTGCTCATAACTTGATATTGTGTCTACACTCAGTTTCAGGAAACAACACATAGTTGAAGGACTAAGGGCTTTTTGGCCCTGATCTATTTATAAATAGTGCTTTATTTTGAATATCAGGAGATGGACTTTAAATACCTTTTTCTTTGATACTGTTCATTTCTGGATACTTATCCCTGGGAGATAAGCAACATGGATGAATTATGCATTTACAGGCAAAGGTCAGGAGACATTAATTAGGAAGGCAAGTGTAAAGACAAGCAAACACCCCACAAATTCAACAAGCACCGTGGCTTCATCTTTGGAAGTTCTGAGAAAGGGTGACTTCACAAATAACAGGCTCACGATATTCCTGTGAAGCATAGCCTCGTATCCTCGTTTCACAGTGTCTTGATGCCACTAAAACTGGTACAATCAGGTCACATTTAAAGCAAGAAACATCTCAGTCCAGAATTTCTGAGTTTGAAAAGCAGTTGACTGAAGAGTGTATTTAGTTTTTATAAACACTTTGAGGTGTGTCAGCTCACAGTCATTTCACCAGCATATGGCTTTAAACCACAAACTATGCAAAAATAGCAGAACTAGCAAGGTTTTGGAATTCAGAAGATAAGAAAGGACTAATTGCACAACTGTGAACACACTCATTTTGATCTGTGATTCTAGTTTGCATTTGACTGCCTCCAAGCTCTCCAACCTTTTTTATTTACATAACAAAATGCTTATTTCACCTCAGGTTTCATCTGATGCACTGAGACATTAATATCATAAGATGACTAGAATTTGTGAAATCCCAGTCCTTTGAAAAGAGACAAGTAGGTATTTACAAGTGCTTTAAAGGGCAGTTTTGTCATATCAACTTTAATAGTGTTGATTTTAAAGTATTTGATTTCTACAGCAACTTCACTAGCAGTTCTCAGTGTCTTCATGTTATACCTCATAGCATCAATACACTGAGCCCAAATCTGGTTTTATGTACCTTCTCTGCTGGCCAGAACAACTCTTTATAGACTTGCAACTATTTTTTATTCTTAAAATATGACTCAAGCAATTTCTCTGTTCTTGCACTACCAAGTCTATACTGTTTCATTTTGAAAATGATGCTCGCTAGATTTTGCCTCAAGTCTCCTCACAGCCACAGTTCAACTTGCACATCCCCTACTCATTTTCTATTTTCACTCAACAGCCAAACTCATTTCAAACAGTTTAATAGGCCAGAAGGAAGGAAACCCCATTACTCACAAGCTCTAGGTGTTTCACTTTGTGACACCCATTTCATCACGTGTGTGAGGAACAACCACTATTCTGCCTAAAATCGACAGTGACTTTTCCAAATTTTCTATTCACAGGCACAGCATGTAACAGATGTGCTCTCCTTATGTTTGGCCTTACAGTTTGTTTTGTACCTTCCAGAACAAAATTTAACAACTTCTCAAACCTGTCAAAAATTCTATTCATCTACTTAAAATTTCCTGCCTCACTACACATATTGCAATCAGGTAAAGAAAGATACTCACAGCATTTGAGATCAGTTGTTTCGTTCAGGAGAAGGGAAAGAAGTCTCCCAATGAGCAAGGCTACTTGAATCCTATTGCTTCAGCATGTTTCATACATGCACAAACACCCTTGAGTTGGATTCTACCACAGCCCAGCTTGGTGTACATCACCTCTATTAACTTACTTTCTACTGTTATTGGTTGCTGTTCCCACATCCATGATGATATTAGATATATATGCCTCAAATCTCATTCTACTGCAATCCTCTGATGGTAAAAGTAATGATCCCTGTGAGTATTTCTTTTAATTGAGTTCTAACAAGCTGTAATTTCAAACCTCGTAATAACAGCATGCACACTCAGCCTGAGGGTAACTCTGAAGGACTATCATAGAAGTTCTGTTCAGTTTTGTTACTAGAAATACTCGACTGACTTTTCAACCACTTACATGGGTTGTGATATTAAGTACTGACATTGTTTATGAACCATTTTTCCTTTGCACTAGTGTGAGCACAGGTAAATAAATGATACACTAGCTGTACCCTAAGAAAAAAGAAAACCTTTTCTACCGCCTTATTTGTTTTCTAATTTCTAGGGGAAAAACAATGTAAATTTCTTGACCCTGCATTTTCTTCACATCTCCAGAAGTCTCATATTCTACAGCAGAAAATCACACATTCTATTCAGTGCACTATGACCAGCTAAGGCTTTCTTGCTCTCTGTAGATATCAAAGACTTTCATTAATTTTGCCTCTTCAAACAAACTATTGGTTACTGGTTTCAGTTTATACATAAAACGATCCCTGTAAATCAATTTAAAACTCAAAATTTACTCTTTTTTGGTGTAGAAATGCTATTTGAATATACATGCCTGGCATTAATTTCAAAGTCTGCAAGTGCTCTTGCTACTGAGAGATTGGAGTTCTAAAAAATATCTCAAAACACTCATAACTGTGACAAATTCAAATCAGTTGATCAAAACTCTGAAATTTGTTTCTTCCCTATAAGCCATTTCTCTTCAATGTCCCCAACCAGCTCTCTCAATTTTCTTGTGTTTTACTATCTTTCATAAATTGTAGCATTCTCAAAAAAATAGAGTTTTAGCAGCTCAATGTTTGACTAATCAAATTCAGGAAAGAAGCTGAAATTGAGAGATAATTGTCTTACCTGTTGTGACACCATGAACAACTCCTTCCTTGGTCCTGGAACCTAAAAAAAAAACAGTATTAGGTTGAAAGTTCATATTTTTAGGCACTGGTAAAGATTAGACAGATGATAAAGAAGTAATAATATATAGATTACATACAGTTGCATACAGCGTTTTCTAAGGTTACAAACAGAAATTAAGGAGAATTTCACTCTAAGGGAAGAAGCAAAACCACCAATAAAGAACAACTGCATGGATGTATATTGATTGTGGAAAGGTGAGTAACCCTGGAATCACTTCTGCAGTTTATTCCTTGTACATACTGACCTCCTTCCCATTTTCCTAACAGCCATATTAAGCCTCTCAGTTTGCAAACTCATATGGTTGACTCTGCACACAAACCATGTTAATGTTAACATCTTAAGGAAGCTCATGCATACATTTGGAGAAGATCAGAGGCAGAGTTTCCAGAAAATCCTCAAGATTTCATCTTCCAACACTTGGCCAGATCTCAGTTTGCAGGAGCTGACAACCATTTCTGAGCTACAAAGAGACCTGGAGGTTTAAATCATGGGGAGCTGATAGTGCTAGCCAGATTTAGACATAAATTAATCCATAACAGAAACTAAACAGTAGATAAGATTGAAATATGAAAACATCACCCAGGTCAAACCCTAGGTCTGCTGCATCCAGTGCCCTCGTTGTCACTGGCACATGTGACAGCTCACATATGATTTAGGCAGCAACTCAGAACTTGTACTAGAATGAGTCATAACACAAGACCTGTGTGACCAATATAACTGTCACCCTGAACACCAAACTGCTTTTTGGAACAGCCATGGAATGAACACTGTAAGTTTTTACCATGCTGCATCAAAGGGAAAAAACCTCTTGTGTCTTCAATGAAAGAAGAAACAAATTAGCACATACTGTTGTTTAAAACTAACTCTATGCCTTTTTGCCTACCAGACATTACTTGTCAGGTTTTATAATTTGGCTACATCTGAGGGATTATTATCCATCTGCGGACTATGATGCTTATTAATGTGCAATTAAGCATTACAAAGAGAGTTTATGGCTCCTAGTTAATCATCTTACCTAGTCTGCCAGAGGTTAGATGACTTATTTTTATTACCAACACAGAATTACCTTATTCGTAATGAAATTTCCTTTCTCTATGTCATTCAGTAATTGTGACATTATAATTTATACTTCTGCCTTTAAACTTCTAACTTAGATAAAATCTTAGCTTAACATTATAAAAAACATATACAAACTGGTGTAAGTAGAAATATACTACAGGAAAATGCATGAGCAGAAAAATATCAGAAGAAAAACTTATTGTTAAAATAATACAGTTAAACACTGAAATACAATACAAGTTCATTTATCAGTATGTCCTACTTGATACTAGTGCCCATTTATGTAACTTTAGCCATCTATTTATGGCATTATTAGATTGATTACAGTATTGAAAAGGCTGTTATCTATGAGAAAGAGCAAAATAATAATCCATGACAAATAAAAGAGAAAAAAAGATTACATTAAGTAAAATTACATGTTCCTTCACCTAGGTAATCATGAGGTTAAACAGCTGAGAAGTCTTTTTGCCCTCTTTATTCTAATTTTCTCTTTTAAAAAAGCTTGTTTTGACTCACTGAAAATATTTACCATTGAAGAATCATGAATTTCATTAAATGCAAGGTGTTAATGTTTAAGGATGTGTTTTAGGACTTTAGTTCTCAATCTTGTGGCACCATCAGACCTGAAAAAGCAAAGCACTTTGAACACGTGCTGGAATTCAGGCCAATGACAGTTCTACCAATTTCTAGAAAGAGACTAAACACTATTGCAAGCTCACAGTGTGTCTACTGGAATACCTTATATTAAGCATATGCTTTATATGCATTGTTAGACATGGTCAATATCTCCTTCATCTTGTTGAACTGACTGCCTGCAAGCCAAGCTATAAGACACAAACCTGTGAATTATCAAGTATTCAGTTCCCTTAGACCAGCAAGAGACAACTCCCTGTGGAACTCTGCAATGAATCAGAACTCCCTGAGGACCTCTGCAATGCATGCATCTCCAGAGGGACCTCTGCAAGTTGATTCTTACTTCACTTGCCCTGACGTAAGACTACTGTAACCACAACTCACACAGAAATGCTCTGTGTGCCCACTTAGTGGAAGAGAGGCTTCTACTTAATGAAAGCTCAGCTCACAGACTCATACAGAACAGTGTATGTATAGCCAAATCCATTAACTAGCAAACAACTAGCCAGTTGGTGTTCCAGATCTTACAGCATAAGTTAGAGCTCAGTACGACTTGCCCCACTACTGCACACTTGCGTGCAAGTAGCTGTTTCTGCCATCACAGCTACATCAGCATCTAGAACACATCAGGAGCTGCCAGAACAGCCCTCTAAATAACAACGGCTGAATTCAGTAGGACGACTTCCGGCTGGCCATGAAGGAAATCTGGTTGTCCACATTGTTCCTGAGAGAAACTAGCTATCTTTCCTTCTGGCATTCCCAAAACATCAGTAGTCTTGCTTGTTGTACCCTACATAACAAGGGGAATCAGAGTAGGGATAATATGAAGACAATGAAACCTGATTCTGACCTAAACTATTTACAAGCAACAGTAGTCCATGGTAATGCTACTTTTCCTAGCTATAGTACACATTTGTGGGAGGGGAGGGAGAAGCCAAAGCAGAATTTTTGCCTTTTTGCAATTATAAAAGTTACCACAGACTCTCTTCATAATTTACTATCATTACTGCCATTAAACCAAAACGGAGTGTACCAGCAGTTTGGAAATATACTCATTTCTGGACTATCTGAGAGACCAACAGATCACTCATGTTGCTCAGTCAGAGCTTGTTAAAGACAGATAGATTTAAGCCCAAATTAGGGGAAGACTAAACTGACATTTAAGGAAAACATGTGCTTCCAAGTTCTGAAGCCCATCACTCCACCAGACAGACACTGAGTCCCTCAACTACTCTGCTAGCTTTTCTACTACCAAAGGAAAACAAGAAACCTCATGAAAAGAGAGTGCAACAGAGGAATTTGGATGGTCCTGCCAAATAGGTCATGACTGCACTGTTATACTCTAAGGCCACGTGCCATCACAGGGAGTAGTAAACAACTCATCTGTTAGCAGCCCTGCAGCTGATGAACTACTCCTTTGTTGTGCTAAGAACGAATGGACTGGAAGCTTCCATTCCTGAGCACTGAACATGCACTCAAGAATCAATTCAGCAAAATCCTCAGCTCTCTGGTAGCACACAAAAAGCTCAGTGGACATCTTGAACACTACATCACCTACCTCACTTTGGTTTCAAAGTGAGTGAGGGTAAGTATTGCTGCTCACTTCCTCACTGCTTCACACTCACAGCTCCTGAAGGATACAGAGAGACCCAATTTTAAATTTACAGCATACACGATGCAGCACAGGACTGCTGAGCCTCAGTCCTCCTTTCTAAGCAATGATCAGGCCACTGTTTGACATCAAGAAAGATACTGATGTACTTGTATGAGTCAAAAAGAGCCACTGATTTCAGCTGGCCAGTGCTGAAGCCCATCAGCAGCGGAATTTGAGGGGAAAAAAACAACAAGTCAACATCTGAAAGTATAAAAACACATTGTAGACTCTATTGTAATGTTTCTTAAGAAGAGTGTAAAGACAATGGACTGAGGCAAGAAAGAAGGGGCTTCAGCACAGACAGGGAAAAAAATCCCCAGTTAATCCTTTACCAGGTAGAATTATGTTATAATCTTTCACATAATAGTTAGCAGCAGCCTGGACATAAAGGTCCCGATGTTGTCCATATTTACTCATATTCCACTGATTTCAGTGGGAGACCATATCACCTAGGGGATCTGGAACAAAGACTTTGCATCTTCTTAATTCTCCAGCACCAATGGAAGGCTGAATGTTATGAAACTAAAAACCATTAGCATGTCCCCCAGCCCAGTGTTGTTAGGTTCTTTTTTGCAAGATGTCAGGCAGCTTTCACAGTATAATCCGGCTGTGAAACTCAAATCTGAAAACCCAACTGTAGAGAAAGGGAGGGAAAAATCTTCAGGAGCTCTGCTGCACTGCATTGCTCCTCTTCTCTACTCATAAAGGGGTTTCACCACTTTTGCACTGCAACCATTATCAGCCTGCAGAACTAGAGATTATCACACCGGCCTTTGCCAACGCTGTGCAGTAGAAGAGCCACCTTTGCTCTGTGCTTAGGAAGCAGACATAGAAACACCCAGCTCCCCATTTACCCCTTACCCTACTTGAGCCTGTTGAAACATCCTGCACGTATGGGCAAGAACACAAGTCTAACAGAGTTCCTGAAGACAGTTTCCAACCAAGGCCTTTTTTACCTGCACAACAAACTGTGCATATAGCTCTTTCCTCCTGAAAAGGAGGCATATGGCATGAGAAGGATACTCCACCATTACTACAGGCACAGGTCCCTATCATGTCTTAGGGTTCTGCTGTACTCAGTAACTTATTCTTGAAATAAACAGCAAGCCTGCTCTCCAAAGTTCAGCCTCAGCAAAAGTGTCTCTGAAGTCAACAGGAAATCTGTTGCCTTTGGGAGCAGAACTAGGTTCAAACATCATTACATTTGGAGAACAGGTCAAACACAAAGATTAGTTCAGCACACAATGTGGGTTTCTAACACAAAGAAAGCAATGACCTCAGAAGCATGGTCAGGATTACAAGGGTAGGAAGCCCCATCCCTGAAAAATAACTCCAACAGCAAGTACAATACACACTGAAAGAACATCTATTTTGCCATCTTGAAAATGAGCAGATGCTCATTTTAAAATAGACTCATCTTACAATTAGTGTTCAAAACAATTGCCATCCCTGTTGGCAAGAGCACTGAGCTTTGCTATGGCTCAAAAGGAGAGACGTATATTCCAAATGAGTAGTCCACACTATCTGGAGCAGAAATAATTTCTCAGACTGGCACTAGCCTGCAAGGGCGGAGGGAATCCTAAAAAGACAGTAGAATTGCAGAAACCTCAGTGCTCCCATTGAAAAGAAATGCCTCTGGTTTTCAGCTCTGTTTAACTTCTCTCTGCTATGTGTGCACATCTCCCTTGGTACACACAGTGTCCATTACAGAACTGACTCACTACAAAATCAGCAAAATAGAAAGGACCTACAGAAAAGGGTATCTTTTCACCTCCATTATATTATGGACTAGCTTTATTTGATAAAAAAGGAAAACAGATCCATAATTACTGGTTTTTTTAAGAATCACTTACTCAAATAGCCCTGGCAAATTACTCTTTCTGTGAATTTTTCATGGCAGCATTTGCAAGTCAGTTCTCTAAAGCCCAATACCTGCTAAAATGAAGAGGACTATCATGCATAAAAGTACCAGTCGGGGATTTGAAAAGAATTTTATCCCTGGCTCTATGCAAGACTTGTATGGCATAGAATAATACACTTAATAACTGCTTTGCTACCTGGGGGTCTACCTCATTAACTGAAGTGGATCTTCTTGGAGAAGGTATGAAAATGCTATGAATTTGCAATAGTAAGTACAGAACATCAAGTTAACTTCAAAAGATGAGGAAGGACACTTTGCCACGCAAAACGTTACTGTCAACATGCCAAGCAGTCAACATGTCTAATACTCAATTCCTGAATTAACTTCTCAAGTGTCTTCTCTTAAAATCCTATTTAAACCCCACATATTCTATAGAATGCTGTCAAGCTATCTTACCTCAGCTTTTACATTCTTTTAAATTTATTTTTACTGTACCAACTACTCCTTCAGCCTGAACATAGCAAACTTCTTGAAGTGAGTTGCCAGCTAGTGATCTGTACTGTAAGGCACCCTCTATGATACAAACTCATTCTGTATGGCATTACAGACGTGGTTTCACAGAGCAGTAACATGTGACCAGCACGTGACTTAAGAACCAACATTTGCCTTCAAAGAACCGGAGCTCAGGCAGGCACAACTCTCCTTGCTTGTTTTGCAATGGTCTCCTACGAATGATCACATGTTTTGTTTCAGAACAACAGATCTGATGAAGATCCACCTGTGAATGTCCGTGTACACCAACCAGCAGTGTGATTTCTGAGGCCCACCTACCCACATAGAGGACTCCCTCTTTCGTCTTTCCTGCTGCCTCTGCCACACCCTGCTTGGTTTTTTCTGCTGCTGCTACGACTCCCTCCTTTGCCTTGGAAAGCCCTTTCATGAACACATCCATGGCTGAAGACTTTCTTCACACAGCTCTAGGAAAAAAAAAGACAGTACACTTTCAGAAAGATTTTTTAAGATTTTTATCCCAGAAAGGGGAAAAGAATTTATTCCAACTGAATGGGAACATAATTCCTTTAAAATTATATTATTTATACCTCTATATTATGTAGCTATAGGACACAGAGATCCTGTTTCCACAGAATCCTAAGAGAGGTTGCCAGTAATGCAGTACTGGTTGGAAGATGGATTCATTGATACAAATCCCCCTTCCCTGTCTACCAAGGCATCATTTTTGCCAAAGGACAATTCTCTTCATGTGCTGATTGCAAGATTTAGCCTTGTGATTTAATGATACTCCACCTCTCATCCAGAGGAAAAAACTACTTAAAGAAACACCAGCAAACTAAAAAAACCAAACAGACCAACCTGCAAACCAAACCACATAAACCAAACCCCTTCCTAAATAACAAATGTTCACTTCTAGGAAACTGCCATTACAACCCAGAAGGACTGGAGTAAATAGAAAATGCTGCTCTGTCAGTTGTCCAGCATTTTGCACACAGTCCACGTCACTCTTCTGAAAACTGAGCTTTCCCAAATGGGTTCCTTGCACACATCAGGGCTGAGAAAAGATTTTACTAAAAAGCATAAGCAAGAACACAGGATTTTAAAAGCACTGCACTAACGCTACCAAATGAGTTCTGTGGCAGCTATAAAGCACAGCACTACACTGAATCCACTAAAATAGTAATTAAAACCAAGAATTAGTGTCCCTTCAAGAAATCCATTATCAATAGTCCTTTCTCTTCCTCCACCCACGCAGACAGAAGTGCTGCCTGTTATCTTCTCTTCTTTGCCAGAGCCTGAGTAGGAGGAATGGATGTCTAGGAAGGCATCTGGGCTGTCGCAGCTTTCTACTAGCTCGTGACGAGCGTGTGAAGAAAGGCAGCGTTTGTGCTCCAGCCAAACTGCCTACAGTACCTGTCACCCTGGGGATGGAGAAGAGCTTTATACACAGAGACGGAGGGAGGCAGGACCCAGCCCGGGGGACCCTCCGGTTCCTCCGCCGCTGGGGTCGCCAAGCCCTTCCCTGGGGCAGCGCCGCGACAGGTGCGAGGGCACCTGGGGAGCGCGGGCGTGCGGCACCGGTGTGTGTCACACAGGCACCTGCAGTGGGAGGGAGGGGAGGGCAGGGCGTCCTGACCATACAGACGTGTATATATACACATACATACACATACGTACACACAGAGAAGCACCTACCGAGGAGCGCAGGGCGGCGCGACCGTACGGGCACCCGCGGACACGCCGTCGGCACAAGGCGGTCACGGCGCCCCCGGCTTCTCCTCCCTCCCCCGAGCCCACACGAGGACGTTCAACAGGAAATATATCTATATATAGACATAGATAGACAGACAGACAGACAGACAGATAGATAGAGAGAGAGAGAGAGAGAGATAAGGTATATGTATATTCATACCCACATAGGCGCACCCCGCACAGCTCGACAGACACAGCACAGCTCCGGCAGCACCGACGCGCAGGGGGGCCGGTCCCCCCACCCGAGCCCGGAGCGGCCCCCCTGCCCCCGGGCCGGCCCCGCCCCGCCCCGCCGCTTACCGCGGGATGCTCCGCACCGGGCACCGGGCACCGGGCACCGACCCGTTCCGAGCAGGCGAGGGCGGCGGCGGGCACGGGCAGGCGGCGGGCGAGGCGCGGAGCGGCCCGAGGGGAGCTGCCCCTGCTCAGCACATCCCGAGGCGGGGGGTCGGGCCGGCGCTGCTGGCACCGCCCCCGGCGGCAGCCCCGCAGGAGGCGAGTGCCAGGGAGAGGCGAGGGCGAGGGGCGGAGGATGCGCCGCGGCAGGGAGGAGCTGGCGGCTCGCAGGCTCCTGCCGCGCTCACTGCCGGCGCTCCCAATGCTGGGGTGTGCGCGGAGGGGCTGCGCCCCTCGCCCGGCCTCCTGCGCCCACCCCCTCACGTCCTCCGCGGCAGTGAGGTGGGCGGCGTGATGAACTGGGAACACTTGTTCCATCGGCGTGGGTCAAGTGAGGAACGACGGTAAAAGGCAGACCGTACTTGGACCCCTTGGGACTCCGCACACTCACCACTCGTTCCAAGGGCTGGAGCACCGTGTCTTAGGAGCAGTGTAAGGAAGCTGTTGATGGTGACTGCAGTACCCTCATGTTTCACTTCACCAAAGCCATAGAAAATCTCCCCAAGCATCTAATTGCTTTTTCATCTACTTCCAAATCTTCGACCCTAAATGACTGCAGTTCAGTGTGACTATTGGCACAAGATTCGTGATCCCAGCTCATTTTTAAGCACATCAGGTGAGGCTCTTACACGTGTAATTTGAGTCTTTGTTGCAGACACGCAAACATTGGGTCGCAAATGAAGAGTAGTACGGCCAGACTTGCCCGACCTCTCTACCTCTAGTGGCATCTTCCACCACACACTGCATGGCCCCTTGCCGCTCAAATCTTAAATTGATGTATAGAAGTCACTTTCTCCCCACAAAGGGAAAGGTACCAAACTTCTCTATTCTGGTAACAGAATTTAGGCATGAAAAGCCAAGACCAGTAGCAGACAAGGCACTAGAACAGATGGACCTTCAGCTTCAGTACATCAATTCAAATCCTGCAAGACCTACAGAAACAGTTTGGGTTTATTGCACTTCAAAAGGAGAAACAGAACTTGGTATAGATGAGATACAAGGCTGTGAGCTGCAAGAAGCATCTTTCATCCATCATCCTGTGCAGATAGCTGATGCATCCCTGGTTTTATTTTCATTCTGAACACGTAGTGCAGAGTCTTCCTCTTGTCAGGTTTCTTCGTAAGCCTTAATATTTCTATACTGTTTGTTAAACTTTCTTTTGCTTCATTTCACCAGTAGTTTTAATCAACCAAGAATTACACAACAGATTTTATTTCTTTGTGTAAGAATGTACAGAGCAACAATACAAGTCACTCCCTCATAATTCTGCCCCTTAAAATTCTAAATAGAATGTAATTATAAAATATAATATTTATAAAATTTAATTTTATAAATTACATAAGGCAACTCGTCTCACTCATCCTGTGCAACACATTCACAGTTTGCAGTACAAGAACTAGATGTGATAGTTCTACTTTCTCCCAGTTTTGGGGAGACTAAAACAGGTATAGTTTCAGGTAGTAAATAAAATGTAATCAAAATTGTATCCTTTCCACATTTTGTTAAGTGGCCCAGCAATTTATGTACCTAAGTATGTAAACAGGCTCATTAAAAGCCAGTCCCTCAGTAATTTGCTATTACCATGGCCAGTAAACACAGACCCCAACTTAGAATTAAAGTGAATATTGCAATCCTTATGTAAGTATTATCTTCCAGATTTAAAGAAGCTTTTTGTCTTTTCTAGCATGCAAGTGAGTATGAGCATGAAATGTGACTTTTTATTATGCTGATACAAATCTGTATAGACTTACAGTGTTTAATTATGCTAGCAATAACAGAGAATCCAGTATGATAAATAACCTTATACATTTATGGCTCTACTTCTGAGAACTTTATGAGGAAGAGCTCAGATGTTTGCAACTCTTAGCTTTTGCAAGAATTCTTTTTTTGCCTTCTGTTTATCAAAGGCAGGCATTATGTTCTGCTGTTAAACAAAGTAACAGCTTGTCTGTTAACAAAATCATGCAGCTAGAAATAGAGAGGTAAAGGCAAGCAGGATTCAGTTGCCACGGCAGAAGTAAAACTTAAAATTTCATCTGTAGTATTCAAAATAGGCAGCTGTTAAAGTCTAAATCAGAGAGTAAGAGGCACAGTAAGAAAAAAAAATTAGAGCACAAATGGTGACAGAAGAAATTCTTCATTCTGAAAATGGATGGGACTGAAGGTGAAAACAGAATTAAATATGATAGAGAATTAGCATTATATCTGCAAGGCAATTTCTATTTAAACCACATTGTCTACAACAGCTGGTTGGGGTTTTTTTTTAGGTTGTCTCTTCAGTACTATTAGTATCACAGTAAGTTCTCCCCTGAAGCCTTTCCCGTCTGAAGAAGGGATAGGAGCAAGCAGATTGCCCACTGATTGCATTTAAAACAAATCTTTATTTAATGACACTGTTTACTTTGCATGAGCATCTAGAGCAAAAATCAACTAAGTAGTAATAAAAACTCCCTCAGTCCATCTTGCCTTGCAGTCTAACTTATTGGTTTAGTTGCTTGTGATCAAGTACATCTACTTTATGACTTTTTGCCAGCTCAACCCAAGACACTATGAAAAAAAGAATTACTGACAATTGAACAATGTTACAGAGTAAAACATCAGAATTTACTGTCTTTGGGTTAAAAAATTCAAATGTAAAACTATTCATATGGAAACACTGGAAAGTGTTCCCTTTGAACACAGTGAATTGACAGCTTTCTCCTGTTTATTCAAGGAGTGACTCACACAGGCTCCCTGTGTTACCACGGAACTGATAGGTGATGTTACTCACAAAGAAGGCACCTTTGAAAACCTGAAAGCTGCAGCATGGAGGGAAGCTGCCTTAGGGCAGGCTATTCACAGGTAACATTGATTATTCCTCTAGAGGGTCTTTCTACTGATTGCAGATAATCTGAAAATTGTCTTAATTTGGTAAATACATTAACTGTGTGAAACCATGCAATTTTTATGCAAATATATTAAAGTCTTTGGATTTCTTTAGAGGCAACTGGGAGTTCAGACCGTTTTCCTAGACTCTTGCATTACAATGTCTGTGTTTCTATTCCCACTCAAGTCTCTCTGTGGACAGTTGCTGTCGTTCCTGACCATGTGTAGGTAGGCCATTTCTGAGAACTCAAAAACATGGTCATTTTAAAAAAATTAATATGAGAGAGACCTCATCTTTGCTTATACCTTAGCCTGAGGTTTAGCCTACCATTATCTTAATACTTAGCATGCTCCAAAATCTTAGTGTAACACTTCAGAGCATGGATGGTGTTCCATGATACTCACTCAACTAAAAGTTAAGCACATCTACTAAAGCCTTGATACAATTAAGTTGCAACTTATCAATTCAGAGTTAGTCTCCAAGTGGAAGCATTCTATTTATTAATTTAAAATTAATATTCATTATTATGCAGCAGTTGCCATTTCCAGCTCATTCCTATTGCAAAAATTTCAGCTTGTGAACTGTTTCGATAGATTTACCTGCATGCTGACTGTGTTTGGGTTATTGGATGTCCACTATGATGCCATGCAACCATTGCCAAGAAACACAAATAGAACTAAAACAGATTTGAAATTTAAATTGATATTCTCTGTGTCTTTGTGAACAGAGTCTTTCATCTCGGGTCAAAACCTGAGCACAGATAGAACACTTCATAGAGGTCAGAGACTGATAGAGTGGTTTGGGTTTAAAGGGACCTTAAAGATAAACTAATGCTGCATAGAACTCCATGACCAGACCTAGCTCCAGCCTTTACTCCTGTTGCTTCTTTGCTTCTGATTTACCTGCTTCTCTCTGAGTTGAGGTTCTTTCCCAGAAATCTGATTGCTGAGCAGCTCCAGCTGTTGTATTTGCCATAGTCAGATCAGACAACTGGTCTAGTCCTTCCTGTTCCCAGCTCATATCTGCACACAGCACAGCATGTACCGTTTCATATCTGAAAACTACAGGTCAAACCCTCCTCAGCTTCAGGCCAGAGCATGTCCAGGGCAGGTGGATGCACCAGAGATCTAACCAAGAAAAAAGCATGTGGGTGGAAACCGTGGAAGGAGGACTTCTTCTGTAAATCTTAACATTTGAACAAATTAAGCTGGAACTGAAAACATATCCATAATAACCTGCATGTAAATCTCAACCATTTGCCAAACCTCAAATTCCTTCCTTCGAACAAGAACAATAAAAACATTCTCAAAAGAAAAGTTCACCAGAATATTTTAGCATAGGTAAAGCATAAGATTTCTCCTCAAAATCTGCTCAGGCATAGCTCAGACATTTTGGGTTGTTTAGTATATGTTTGTGAATGTGTTCCTAACATGTCTCTGCCCATGACAGGGACATTGGAACCAGATGATATTTAAAGTCCCTTACAGCCCAAACCATTCTGTGATTCCATGTAATTGCATACATCTATGAGGAAGAATATTTACAAGTTATACATGTGTGTGTGTGTGTGTGTGTGTGTGTATACATATATATGTATATGTATAAATGTTTTGATACAGACATATACGCCAAAATACAGTAGTGGAGGCATGTACATACATGTGTACATATACATATATTTTAGGAAGATTGATGAATGTCTCTCATGTGATAGATTTCAGCTCATCTACACTAATCTTGTCATAACTACTCACCAGACAGAAGGTTTCACAACTTTATACCACCTCTGTTACAGGCAAATCCTGCCAAACCTTTACCTCCTTTGCTTGCAGTCAAGGGTGAAGTTACAGAGCCGTCACATCTTTCATAAGCAGTGGCAACATTTCATTAATTAGTTAATCTATCTGGGCTTGAAATTCTGTGATGAAGGGCAAAGAAACTCTGTCTGTTTCACCTGGAACCTTAAGTGAAGCTGTGCTATGAAAAGCATCATCTTGAGTGCCAAGGAGGCCATCTGGCAGCATGTTTCTACTCAGAGACACCCAGTACATCAGATGAGGCTGACCTAAGGGTGCCTGGCAGAACCAGTGTTGATTGTTCTTTGAGATATTTGCTGTTACATAGCACCAATGGGGTGATTGTAAATGAAAGAAACAATCATCTTCCTGATGTGTGATGCAACTTATCAGCACCTCATATAACTGTAAATGCTAATGCTACAAAAGTAGGACTCCTCGTGCAGAGTGAAGTCTAATGCCTGTCTTGTCCTAAGTTCTGTCAGAGTGGGAGGTCAGCACCAAATTTCTCCAAGGTCAATGATAAGACAGCATGCTGTAAAGAAGCCTACTCCAAATATAGGTATATGAGCCAGCACAGGCACAGCACAGTAATTACCTGGATGGCAGCATTTCTCAAGAGGTAGACCAGGAAGGCAGCAGCTTTAATTAGATACTAAAGTTAGTAACCAGAAAAATGTTTAAACAAGTGGAAAATCCAAAGAGGACCATACTTCATTCTATCAAACTCTCCTCTTTCTGTAATTTCTAAAGGGAAGTAGACATCACATAAAATAAATGTGGTGGGTTTCGCTCAGATCACAGTTTTTACATGGGAAGTACTGATAATCCTGAGGTGATAAACATATCCAAACACATGACTGCATCTTCACACAGAATAGTTTGGGGTTTATGTTGCTTGTGAACAAGTTTGCTTTATTGTACAAAGTCTGTTATCTGATACATTTAATAAGCAGAACTTATATGTATCCAGTGTTCACTAAGATTTGCCTGGCAAAATGGAGATTCTCTGGACCAGGAAAGGAGGTTCTCTTTTTGAGCATTCAGTGTGTGCAAATGAAAAAAAAATGTAAACAATAATATATGGAACAAGTACTTAAAGACTACATAGGTTTTTTGTTGGTTTTTTTGTTTGTTTGTTTGTTTTTTATCATATTAACCCACAGGGAAAACCTAAAGTCTTCTCTGGAAAAAGCAACACATGATTCTCTTCTCATTTCTCTGATTTCCGCTTGCAAGCTTCCCAGCCAAGTCAATCCCTTAGATACTTTTTACCAGTGCCACTCCAGCCACCAAATGCTCATGACACAGTCATCAGTTGCCAACACTCTTTTTGTAACACCAACTACAGGTCCAATTCAACTCTCATTCATGCTGACATCAAACTACAGATTAACTCAGAGGAAGCAAAAGTAAAAAATAAAAATACCAGTATGAGAACATTATTACCTGTTATGGTTTCTTTGGCTCTGTTATTTATTACATAGAATCACTTACTGGAATCATATATTAGGGCAATCTCCAACCAGCAGTCCTGTACCTTCTTGTAGATGTTTATAATACCACAAAACACATAGTCACTTGTCTCGATCTAAAATTCTTAACTTTAAGGCAACACCTGGGCTATTGTCATTTTTATATATGCAGTACTAAGAAGGGCACAGGTGACTGCAGGGAGATGTTTCAGGTTTCTTCACAAGGTGATGTATACTCAGGCTTGGGAAATGCAGACAATCACTAGAAAAAAATAGGTTACTTTTCCTCATAATCTTGTACAAAATAAATGTACCAGTAAATTTAATTTTAATTCCAGTTAAAGCCTCAAGCTCAAATCTTGAAAAAAACGTACCTTAGAAACATTTAATTTCTGTTAGGCTTTCCAATTTGTCTCAAGTCACAAGCAGTTTGAAGCATTCACATTTGCAGAGATGCCCAGGAGGCAGGAGAAAAAGACTTGAAAAATCACTTCAGTAAGGGACAAGATAGTTAGGTAAGGGACAAAGGGAAGACAAAGCAGCAAACGTGGTGGCACTGTCACAATTAAAGGCCACAGTGAAAGTCAAGTCAAATTTATTTAGGTATCTCAATGAGGGGTTTGTCCAGAAAGAAATGGCAAATTGTCAGTGGTCTGAGTTGAGATTTCTGGAGAATGATTTTTCATGTGTGAAGATTGGTAGAGGGCATGAAACATTCTCAAACAAACATGAGTGGTCAGATGCCACAGGCATCTGGCAGAAGAGGGGCAAGAACTGGCATGTTGGCAGCAGACAGAAGGTGGTTGGTTGGGAAGGACAGGCTACAGGGACCCTTCAGGTGTCCTGTCCAGGAAAGAGAAAGGACAGGGAGAACATGGTAGAAGCAATGTGCTAGGCAAATTATTTCTCCAGCAGTTTACTGCAGAGATACTGAAACAAGATTGCATTTGCCAAAGTCAGAGTAGGTGCTGTATTCGCCATAGCCTACAAGTTGTTAGATGATCTGATCATATGAAATGCCCCAAGTCAGCAAGGTCAGAGTAACAACAATCATGTCCTACTTCTATTAGGATAAAAGTTCCTAAGTCCCAGTTGTAGGAGTGCTTGCTTCCCAGGATGTTTGTACCATCAGTGCCTCTAAGACAACTCACTGTCAAATCGAGAGATATTCAGACATTAATGCTTGAGTGAGTGAAGTCTGTCACCCATAACAGCTAAACAAGTGGCCAGATTTTCAGCACTGTTGTCTCTAACAGGGCAAAATCAGTTTTCCTCCAAAACAGGGCTACTAATTTAGTTTGTCAAAATAGACTTGCAGGAGCACCTGATATGCTGTGTTATGCCTCAGACCTCTCAATAGTCACTCGCTTGCTATGTGTTCTCTGTAAGAAATCCAAATAATCTTTCCTGAAACGGCTAAATATCCACTTTTAAAACAAACAATCAGTTACATATATCACCAGAAAAAAGATCCTAATAGACTGGTGTGCTTTCATATTGGGCAACTGTATTTTCCTGTAGGCCAAAATGGAGATTTCCTTTTGTATTTTGAATAAAGATGCAGAACTTGTGCAGAATCAGTGTCTGAGGAGTACACCTGTTCCTCGTGGTCCTAATCTACAGGAAATACTCAAAATATTAAAAAAGTGACTTGTTTATTCCCTATCAATATATTTTTGCATTCACTTCACTCATAACTGCTGATGAATGCCCCATTGTGCTTGACATTTTATAGCCAATATTCTTGGCTCAAAAGGGCTTATTATCTTGGTTTCATGACAAGATACAAGCAAGGAGATAAAGCACAGATGAAGGATCTTAGGAGTAGTGAGAATGAAACAGGTGAACCATTCACAGGAACCAATATTCACACATCGTTGCCTTCCTAGGTACCAACTGCCCTGTGAAATGAGAATTTAACATCCCTGTAGCTGTTTTAGCAGTGAACTTTGAACACGGAGTGGATTGTTTCTCTTCAGCTTTCACTGTAATCTTCTCTGCTGTTTGCAGCCAAGGTCCACACATCTTTGACTTGTGGATAATAGACCACAAAATGCTGCCTTTGTTCCTGCATTTTCAAACTTCTCTGAAAGAGACTGATCTGCTTTGCTGTACAATTAGAAAATTCCTGGTTATGCCACTGCTCAAAAATGTCTGTGTCAGTATGCACTGAAATTGATGCATCCTTTTGTACACCACACAGAACCCATTCCATATCTTCTTCGTTTCCAAGCCATCAAGCACAGTGCTGCTGGAGTCAGGAGCAGCAGCAGCTGACCATTGTCCCTAATCAGGGCTCTCTCGCAGGTAACAGTTTATATAAATTGTTTATAGAGGGCTAATGTGTATTTAATATTTTAATCAAGTTTTAGTAATTACTATTTACTGCTCATGCCTAATCAAGCCTGTGGCATATACTCATCAATACTATTTTCTGCTGGCATTCTCATAACCACATTACTAGGTACTTCTGAAGCTCCTTTCAAATATTATACTCCTTCAGAACTACTTGAAATGGGCATAAATCGGAGTTGTAAAAAATTTCCTCTTGCTTTCATGAGCCAAATGCAGCTTTCATTATTCTATGACTATTCTGAATGCTCAGCTGAGGAAAGGCATTCCATATCATCAGCAAGCTTGAGTTTCAATTTGAAATGTGTCTGATGACATACTTTTAAAATGAACGTTCAGTTTCCTAAATTAGATTTATTGCTGTTCACTTAAAATCAGTGTGCTGCGCATCTTAAAGAAATGTCTACTACTATATTTCCATTTAGTGATTTTAAAGGACTGTGTTTCAGTCACTGCTACTTTTGTCTATTGTGAATAAAATAGCATTCACTCTGCGGGGGTCATCTGTGCTGCGAAGCACTAACAGCATGAATGAGAAAATGAGACCTTGACACTTCATTAAGCTATCTCTGGCTAAGAACAGCATTTCCAGTCTCCTTAACGTTTTCCGTAAGTCAGTTATATTGCTCCCATCCAGTGCCTTCTCATCACAGTGTTACAGTTTTTGCAGTTTTGACACATCCAGTGTGCAGTCACTGGAAACCATGCTCACCTGCTTTTGACTTTCATGATCCCCAAATGACTTTACCTGTCTGACTGGGGCTACCATTTACCCCAGGCCTGTGAAAAACTGATTCCTCATAGGGGCCACAGAACTAACCTCACACATGACTTGCTATGAGATGCTGAGTCAGCCAAAGCTTTGAGGTGGATGTGTCTTGTCCCTTTCCATAAAGAAGATCAAAACATTCAAAGAGCCAGGTATGATCTGAGGAAAATCTAGGCAAAGAAACCAAATTTACCAGTGAAGTCCAACTAGACCAGCCCAACTAATTAGCCCAGATGAAGACAAAAGTATTTTATACTTGACTTTGTCCTAGATTGCCATGTTCTGCCAGCAGCTCTTGCTTACAGACTAGCTCATCAACATTCTGAGTTGCAGCATGCAAGCCCTGCACATTCCCCATGGTAAGTTCTTCATGCCCACCTGAGGCCAGGGTGATGCCCTTAGCTTTTCAATGGGAATCCACAAGCTGTGTGAGCTGTGGGCTTCTGTCTGTAGGTGGTGCTGTATGGCCCAGACATAGCACCTTCCCTCCCTTAACACTCCACAAAAGAGATTGAAATCTCTTTCCACCTTCTAGAAGGTCTTCCTGACCCTGTCTTTTTGGGCAGGTCTATATTTATAAGCAGTATGGTGTTCTAGAGTGGATAATCCAGAGCATGTAGAATTAACTTGGAACAGAGGTGTTCTAGATGCTCTTATTTTGTCCCATGGACAGAATACCCATAAGTGGAGTGAGCACAGCCCCATCTAACATTTTTTTTCCCAAAAGGGAAAGTTTGCAAACTCTGAGACTTGTCTGTGATTCCACCAGTAAGTCAGGCAGAGAGGAAGGTCTGCTTCAAAGAGCTCTCCTGATCAACAATGTAGATGCACTGCAGTAATGTAGATACCCTGAGGTGAATCTCTCCCCTAATACAATTATGAATATAATAAATTATATTGTCATGTGTCCCAAACCAGTTTTGAATATCTTTGTCCAGCAATGAAACAATGGATCCATCAATGTATTATCTACAACTCACTTGTATTTTCTTTTGAGTTGTACTAATGTGCAGAGCTACAGGATGAGCAACGTCTCACTTTCTATCACTTAGAGTACATCTCTTTGTGGTCTATTTTGGTCTGTTGTGATCTATTTTGCTGTTAAAAAGGGGTGATTTGGATTGTAGAAGAAAAAATTCTTACATTGTATGATAAATTCAGTACACCTTTAACAAGGAATTTCCAATATTGTAAAAAACCAAAACTATTGTATGTATTCTGTGTCCTAGTCAATTTTACCACTCTTAATTGAGGAAATAGGGGTTAATTTTAAGGATTATTTGTATTTCTTATTTCAAATGTTGTGTAAAACACATCCCAAATGATCTAAAATTCTCAGTAACCTCTCTTTCCACATGCCTCAAGTGGATGGACAGCAGGATGGGGACTGGGTGAGCAAAGTTCCTCCCACTGTAATTAAAAGTCAGGTTCATGATCACCTGAGGAACATGAATGTACAAAAGTCTATTGGACCCAATGAGAGGTGTCCCAGACTCCGGAGGGAATTGGCTGATATAGTTGCCAAGCCACTCTATGATATTTGAAAAGTCCTGGCAATAAGGTGAAATCCCAGGTGAAAAAAAACCCCCAAACCCCACACTGTACTCATCTTTAGAAAGGAGGACCCTGGGGGCTACTGACCTATCAGTCTCACCTCTGTGCCTGGGAAGATGATGGAACAGATCCTCTTAGAAGCTATGCTAAGGCACATGGAGGACAGGGAGGCAATTTGTGACAGGCAGTAAAAAGTCCTGACTGACCAATCTAGGGGCCTTCTGTGATGGAGTAACTGCATCAGAGGACAAGTGAATGGTTACAGATGTCATTTATGTGGACTTCTGTAAGGCCTTTGACATGGTCATCACATCCTTCTCTCTGAATTAAAGAGAGATGGATTTGATGAGTGGACCTATAGATGGATAAGAAAGTGATTGGACAGTCACATCCAGAGGGTAATGGTCAATGGCTCAGAGTCCCAACAGATATCAGTGACAAGTGGTGTCCCTCAGGAGTCCATAATGGGACCAGTGTTACTTAATTTCTTCATTAATGACCTAGACAAAGGGATAGAGTGCACCCTCAGCAAATTTGGAGGTGACACCAAGCTGAATGATTCTATGATTCATAGCATAGGAAAAGCCATTAAAAATAAAAATCTGGTTATTCTTGCAGGACTAGATGAAGAATAGGGGTATTATAGACATGGATGTGACGGAAGCATTCCTTAAATATATGCTTATATAAAATAAATTATAGAGATTGGCAGCAGGTTGATGTTACCATTTTTTTCATCACTTCTTTAATTTCATCAGGTAGAATTGTTCTATTCAAAATTGCGTATGTTTCTGAAACATCTGGACCCTGGCAGCTCCCTCTCCTCCAACCCGTCTGCTTAACCTGGGCTGTGCTCAGTCTGCTGTATGCACAATAAATGGGACATTTGGCTTAGAGCAGTGATAATGCTAGTGCAATAATATGCCTTCAGATTGCTGTGGCTCAAATTATAAATTCATTCTAAAGAGAACTTTATTCGCTCTCAATATGCAATTTGTGCTTTGGTTTTAGTTTGCTACAGAGGGAACACTATTTCAATATTGTTTGATATAAATTGTCATGTTTTTTCCTGATAAACTGATGTTATGGGTTTAGCCAGGTAGGCCTAAATTTGGGCCTTGGAGTTCAGATTTGGGCCTGAAATTGTCAGCTGCCTTGAGCTGGGCCGGGCTAGCTGGCAGCTGACTTCTTCTAGCCAATGATGTTGTATTCCATACCATCTTACATCATCTCAATAGGAGTAAAATCCAGTGTGTGGGTGTGGCTTAGTTCAGTTTCCACTTTGGCCGAGGTACAGAGAAGACACCGTGCTGTCCCAGGAGGGATGGAGAGGCCCAAGCCCACAGCACCGGCTCACCATCATGTTATCTCAGGAAAGTAAAATGTTTGTTCTTAGTTCTTCTCTTTGCTTAAGTTTGTCTTTGGGGAATTGACTTTTTTTTTAGAATGATTTGTAGTCAGAATGGTAAAATCTGTGCTTATTGGGGAGTGGGAAATTATGTATAACTTGTGTGTGTTATATTGTAGTTTTCTCTTAATTTTCTCTTTTCTGTATATAAATACATGTAGTTAGTTTCAGAAGAAACCTGGCTTTGGAGTTATTTTCTCTCTCCCTCTTCTTTCTCCCTTTGGCTGGTTGGGGGGAGGAAGAACCCTTTTTCTCTGTTCTTGGGCAGTTGGCATTTTGCCAGCTCAACCCAAGACAACTGATCAAGGCTACAAATCACAGCATTACATTATGATGTGCCAGTTTTAAAGTCCCCTTTGAATTTCAGCTGACTTTCATAACATCAGCTGACTTGGGAGATAGGATATGGTTTTTAACATATATAGAAGGGAGATGATAAAATCAAATGTTATTAACAAGTTTCTTATGGCTGCTTAAGTTGATTAGTAGCTTTTATGCCCTTTCCTGTGTATTGCAACCATTAGGCTTGATGTGGAGCCATCATCACAGATGGAACAATACTCATTGTGAAGATGAGACTATATCCTTCATGTGACTGTAAAAGCAGACAGTTGGATAAATCATTTGCAGATAAATAAGGAATATGCAGCTGAGCCACTCTATTTCTCAGGGTCATGAAGGCACACAGTGGCCTTATCTGTACTGAGCAGCCTCATCTGACCCCACTGTGCCACAATCTAACCCCAGCCCTCTGAAGGAGTGATTCAGGCCAATCTTGTCCCCTTGTGCTATGCTGGTTGTCCCTGGGCTGGAAGGAGCCAGTTGCTGTCATTAGCCAGTCCTGCTCATCAGCAAGGGCCCTGACCATGATAGTGCCACCCTTACACACCCTATCCGTGCTGTGTGGGGCAGCCCCCATTCCTTCTGCTCCCTTATAGCGAGCTCAGGTAAAACTTTCAGCCCTGGAACCAAGCTTGCACAGGGCTCCTAGGCCCTTGCACAGATGGTATGGGGTGGGAACACCAAGTGAAGTTACTCAGGGTAGTTAAAGGTATTGGTGCCCTTAGGTCCATGGTGCTATTCTTATTAACCAAGCGAGCATTCATACAACCTCTTTAGGCCACCCTGAGATCCAAAATGTTTGTTCATTTAAGATTCACACCCCATTCAGACAGAGCTTTCTTGCACAGAGGCTACTGTGTTGTGTGCATCCTTGTAAATCTGGAGATATCACAAAGCTCAGATATTGAACTGAAATCCCACACTGAATAGATGGTGATGGTTTGAGCATGTACAAAGAAAAATATGTATTTTAGCATAGAGCATTGACCAAAGTGCTAATGGCACAGTCTGTTTGAGGCTTTTTTCTGCTATTGTGATTACAGATTTCAGAGGCAGAGCTGCTTGAGAGAATCAGGCTTCCTAGGAAAGCAATGCCTTTAGCATTCATTTAGCATTAGAAACAGTAGAATAGTGTTAATCAATAGAACAGCAGGATTCTGTTGCAGTATTCCTTTTTAATTGTAGGGAGAGAGAAAGATATTTCTTGAAATAAAATCCTATCTGTGTAAGTCCACAAAGACAGGCTTATTCTTTCTAGATGAGAATCTGGTGAAGATCAAATGTGTTTCTCTCAACATGTCTGTATAGATACAGGTAGGAAGATCTCAGTTTGCTGGAGAAAGCGAGAGCATTCTGGGAACCTGTATAGCAAAATTCAGCCCTGCTAAGAGGCTCAGTGTAATGTAATTTCTAGATCTAAGTACACATGCATGGAAACAAAAGGGTCCTCTCTAGCCAAGAGTACAGTACATTTGCAGGCTTAGCTAGGGAGAAAGTTACCTGTGTTGCTGCAGCTTCTATAAATGTCTTATTAAGCCTCATTTACAGAGTAGATCAATACTTCACCCTGCTTGTCTCCTGCATGTTAGTCTTGCCAACCTTTGCCTTAGTGTCACAGTCGGGCCTTTGTGGGCAGTTCATGATCACACAGTCACTTGCTCACCCCTCCAAAGTAGGATGGGGAAGAGAATTGGAGCACTTGCAAGGATAAATGCCATAACTGCAAATGTCCCCCCTTCCTTCTTCTCTCCCCAGTTTTTATTGCAGAGCATGATGCCACATGGTATGGAGTATCACTTGGGTCAGTTGGATTCAGCTGTCCCAGGTGTGTCCCCTCACAACCTTTTATGCACCCCCAGCCTCATCGCTGATGGGATGGTGCAAGGAGCAGAAATTGCCTTGATGCTGTGTAAGCACTGCTCAGCAATAGCTAAAGCATCCCTGTGTTATCCACACTGTTTCCAGCACAGAACCAAAACATAGCCCAGAGTAGCTATGAAAAAATTGAACTCTACCCCAGACAAACCAGTAGGCTTAGCTATGGTTGAGTAGTCTTTCAGTGCAGTTTGCAACCTTCCAGGCTTTCTTCCAAACACATGAACTGTGATTAAAGTTAGAAGCTCAACACTACATCTGTTTACCAGGCTCTAAGCTCTGAGATGCTCTGCTGTGTCACTAGCTCTCCTATCATCTCTTATAATTTGTGAATTACAACCTTGTCTTTCTCTTTTTAATGTACAAGACTTGCATACAGGGACGTGAAGAGCATGTCATTAAGTTGTGATTGAAGAAAGCGTTCAATAACTCAAGCAGACTCATCAACTGTTTTCTCCAAAGGATTACCACGTCTCTATATTTGACCTTTTGTTATATTCTTTCCAGTTTATAGATACTGAACTATCTAAGTTTTCCAAAATTTGTTGAGTTCAGTGAGAATTAGACTTAGATGAAGATTTCTGTTTGTTCCTTCTGATGTTACCTTAACAACCAGCATGTGTACTTCACAAGTAACATCTTGATCTGAAGTGCCTCCTTCCTCCACGTACATTTCTAATCTGAATATTCATTGAAAAAATATGCTGGAAATCAAATATTACACAAAATTTATATGTGTCTGTTTTCACATAGTAATTAAAAATGTCAGATAGCAAGCAGCTCTCCTGCCAAATTGTGAGGGGTTTTTTTAAATTGCTCACATCAAAAAAGAAAGCCTTCTTTTTTAGGCTATTGAACACCAAAGACAAGATTACAAAATGGATGAGATCAGTTGCAGGTTCCCCATTTTCTCATCAAGTTTTGGATAAGGATAGACAGGTGTGTTTCAAAAATAATTTCCTTGAGAAGCAAATAGTAACCAAAACAGAATTAATAACTGATCCTCAGTTTCCTCCTAAGAATAAAGTTCTGCATATTCTACATTAACAGCTCCAGAAATGGTAGTTTTCAGTGGAGGACTTCAGATTTTTTAGATTTTTTAAAAAATTAAACCCTTCAAAATTCACTTAAAGCTATAAAATTCTCAAAGGGAAGTAGTCCACAATATCCTTCAATATGGTAACACTTAAAAATGGTTGCATCCCAATAAATTTTTTATGGTGATCTGCCTGTATGAAATAATTTCTCAGTATGGGAACACTGGTAGTTCAGAATCCCCAGTTCAACATTGTATATCAGCATATTCTTAAATTTAAGATATGCCCAGGAGCAACCCAGACTTCATACATTTTTAATGCTCATTTATAAGCTCTGCTTCCAGCTCATCTCTACACCAACTTCTTTTCTTCCTCCATTCTTTGGAGTTTCTTCAGGTCTACACCTGCAAGAGAGTAGATTCAGACTTTTGTCTTCAATATAATTTCCGTAAATTTTTGTTGGGATTACATTTGTGCCAGGAAATGTGCTTAAAAGACTGTATAGTTCAGGTATATAGCTGTACCCCTTGCTGCTTATTGAGTTCAACTCTTTAAATGTTTCTGAGCATCTTGTGGAAAAAAACCTAGATAAACAAAAGTCATTGACCTCCTCTTATATTGCTGAATATAACAACTGATATAGTATCCTAGAATCATAGAATGGCCTGGGTTGGACAATACCTTAAAGATCATTTAGTGTCCACCCCCGTGCCTTGGAGGGAGTCTCCTGGTTGCCTACAGGTTGCCGTACTACTTTCCCAGCAGATGTCAGGGTACCGGAATTCCTCCGGCAGGAGAAGCATCTGCAAGTTCAATGCCTTCTGTAGCTGGAGCAAAAAGGCTTTGTCAGTGGGCTCCTCTTGGTCAGGCAGCCTGTGGCAGACACCACCCACAGAGTTCCCTTTGTTGTCTCTGTCTCTGATTCTTACTCACAGGCTTTCAGCCTCCTCATGGCAGAGACAGCTCTTCACATTCAACACACCTCTTGATGTAGAGGGCAACATCTCCACCTCTTCTTCCTCCCCTGTCTCTTCTGAACAGCCTGTAGCCATCAATAGTTGCACTCCAGTCATGGGATTCATAATGGAAACTAGCTTTCTAGAAGTGTGATGGCTTCCAACTCTCGCTGTTTGTTCCCATGTTGCATGCATTGGTGTAAAGGCACTGGGCTGCTGGCTGTGACACCTTCCTGGTAGACCATTACATTGTCAAAAACCCCCAAAATTTTGCTGGGGACACCAGCTGTGGAACCACGTATTAATAGACTCATCCCATCTGATTCTCCCAGTGTTGCTGCCTTCAACTGGAAGTGCAGAGGAGAATATAGCTTGTGCCCCAAATTGCCTTACCAAATGTCCCAAGGCCCTGAAGTCCTTTCTGATCCCACTCAGACTACATGTTGCCACTTCATCACCCCCTGCTTAGGTGATCAGTAATGGGTAGTACTTTGAGGGCTGCATCAGGCTAGACAGTTTCCTGGTGATGTCCTTAACACAGACCCCAGGGAGGAAGCAGATGTCCCCATGGGTTGGGCCTGGTCAGCATATTGGGCCTTGGAAGGCGATTGCCTACATCTATAATTCAACTTTTCTTCCTCTTGGAGTAGTTGTGATCTGGGGGATTGAGCTTTCTGTTTGGAGGGACATCTCTGGTGTAACTGGATCTTCATCCTTTTCATCATTTGGCTGGCCTTCCTCGTACCTATTATGCAGAGGCAAGAATAGGAAGAGGGTAAGGGTTCAAAAATTTCTTGGAAACATACTACTAAAACACGGCAGCTTGAACTTCTGAGACTCCCCCTACTGCTTCTCTTTGAGTAAATGGATGATTCTTCCTCCTTTTACCAACACAGAGTTAACCACACAAAATAGGGGAAAAACCCCATTGAAATGTAACCTGGTCAAATCAGGGGTCCCTTGTCACCTCCAAGCCTCCCCACCAGTTTTCCAGGGGCCCCAAGCAGGAGATCCAGTGTGCAGGCGGGGGGAGCCATGGGGCACTGCCACCCCAAGCTGAGCTGGATAAGAGTGAGGCTGAATGCCAACGCACACTGAAGGGAGCACACACAGATTCTGTGTACTGAATAAATTTATTACGTGCCTGCCACTGTGGGTTACTCAACATCATGATGCACGTTCAGTTGGGTGTTGCCATATTCTTCTATATACCGTACAGTGTCTATCTGGAGGCTTTATGAAGGCTTTAGCCTGCTACTTTAGATAAGCATATTTTCTTGCACAGCAACAGCCACCATCCCAAAGTAAAGCTATTTTTTCCACCCCTCCAACTCAGAAATGTATCAGTTAGGACTGATTGAAACACAGCAAATGTAGCTGGCAGTGACAAACCAACTGAGAACATGCAGTAATTGAAATGGGGTTCATAGAGAAAATTTTATTACTGCAGAGGGTGAGCATAGCTCACACACAAACATAAGCACTGATCTTAGGCCCTAATCCACTACCTGACAGAAAAATGTGTTGCTTAATTCAAGCAGTTTGAAAATCCAGAAATAGACCATCAATCATTTCATTTTACCATGCCTCGTAAATTTGTGAAGTCTGTATTTTCCAGCAGACCATACAACCCTTTTCATAGAACCATGGAGCTTCACAGGAAGCCAGGCACAGTCTGTCCTTCCCTGTTCTGTTACATTTTCTTTGGATTTTCACCAAAATTGCATGTCATTGACAGTGAGTCATTTTACCAAAATTAATCCACTGAAACTCCCTGTCCAGTAGCTGGAAACACCCCTGGTTAATGGCCCAGGTTACTGGCGAGGCGTGTGCTGGACTGCAACACACACTGGAGGGTTTTTCCCTGCTGTCTTCAGTCTGCTACTCCCCGAACAGATTCTGCTCTGCATGAGCTACCAGTTTGATACATCCATATAAAAGACTAGATTGCCTGAATTCTCTACAATTACACTCCACATTCATGAGCAAAAAAGGGGAACATACCTATGTGCCAAACCAAGAACTTACTTTTGGTTTAATGAAACTCCAAGCCATTTAATGGAATAACTATTTTTAGTCCAGTTGCAATGATACTTACATGGTTCTAATGAAATACAGTTTAAAATGACATATACTCAGACTTCCTAGAACCTACCTACATTTTTGGTGTTGTTCTCACCCTTGCACTTCTGCTCTGTATATGAAGGCTGATAGCTTCATGCCGTGGGCAGGGAGTTACAGCACAGTCAGCACCTCCTCTCGGGGAGGAGTGGGATGTTAATTCTCCTTTCTCAACCCAGGACCTATGGTTTGGATCATTTTTGTGTTTGGTAGCAGCATCTACACTGATCTTTTTTCCTTGGTATGTGATACCATGTTACACACTCATTTGTGAGTTTAACATGTTATAGACTAATTCTTTGTTCTCTTCCCTTACCACTATAACTAGTTTTAGCCAGTTGCCCAAGTTGCTTTCCTTTGATAATCTATTTGTACCATATTTATAACAACTGACCAATGCTGAGGTGTTCATGGTCATGCATTTACTGATATGATTTTTGCCTGTGCTTTAAAGCTCCTGCTTTGATCCCATGCCTGTGGTCCTCTATGCTGCATTTTATTTGGCGGTCACAGATAATCCATTGTACACGTAACAACTACTTGCTATTGCTATGTGTAAGTACAAATAATAATAAACATCACATCACACAATTATACACAGGTAAGCAAACACTAGAACAAGACCAGTAATAGCTACTTGGCCATTAGCTAATTACTGTTACAAAGAGAAAGATAAAATGAAGCTTCAAGAAAACCAAAACAAGTCCACACCTTCCAGAAATGCTTTTTGGTAAACAAAGAATGGAGAAGCAGCATCTATCTCACTTCCTTTCCTCTGAATGGAAAAGAAGAGTTCAAGGAGATAGAAATAATTTTTCCCCAAGGGTCTCAGAGGTCCAGCATTCTCCAGGAGTGGAAAGACATTTATACATGTGCTAGGATTAGTTGGAAAAAGAAATTTGGCAGATATTGAAAGAGTAGGACAGGATTTTTCTCTATATTAAAATGAGATTGGAAGAGCTTAAAAACTTGTAGAAAAGTTACTAAATCTTTCTCACCTGTGATATTCACTGCAATACAATATGTGAAGTCCAGGTCACCCCTGTCCAAGGCCAAGATACAACTGGTTAAATCAGTAGCTGCTCTGTTGTTTCTAGGTATCTGAAAAATCCTGGTGCTTACAGTCCATCAATGTGATTTCCAGTGAAACACCAGGGCTTTCTGTAATACATGTTTTATGTTCCCTCTTGAAAGGCAAATAGTGGCTTAAGGTTTAAACTGGAAGGGAAGTTCAGGCCTTGCTCACTCCTAATCCTTCCAGCGACCCAGTCCAAGACAGTCAAGGTTCACATTGGGCACTCAGTGTGGTTGTGCTCCCAGAGTCCCTTTGCTTCTCCAGTGCTAAGTCTAAACAGCACAGTTGTTTGATGCTTGGGAAATATCTTTTCCTGTTCTTTTTCAGTACCTGAATATCATGCAGAGCGCTTTAGCATGTCTCAGTGCCTTCCTGGGAAAGCTCAGGAAGATGCTTGGTCTTTTCATGAGCATTTAAAGGCCTGTCAGAAAACAGATCCAAGAGGCCCACATTGCTGTACCTCCTATAGAAACAACATCCTAGGTGTCATACTACAATTTTATATTCCTCAGTTGCCAAAACAGGTGGTAGCAGGTCCTACCAGTCAGCAGCACATGATGAAATGTATCAGTCTCAATGCATCACCATTCTAGCTCCAGAGCAGAGAGACCTTTCAAATCCAAGCACTAATTTGGCACTTATTGTGTCATGGCTTCTATGTAGTTAGATTTAGTACTCCCTCCCAAAGCTCACTGTTTTCTAAATGAAGCCACTTCAGGCTCCAGTCCAACTCTAAACTCCCAGCTGCAGCAACCATTGCATTGCACATTACTCAACCCTCCTTCTCTTTTTTTTTTCTGAGGGAAAAATTAGTCACTACAAATAATCTACAGTTGCTCAAATAGAAGATTACACACAGAGGTTCATGTTGCCCTCCGTTTGTTTTTCTCCTAGGGCATATCAAGACTGCTAACTAATTTTCTAGGAATAGAATTAATTGCATGAGCCAGAGAAAAGTCTCTCAAATCTATTTCCTGTATGATGGGAAAAGCTTCTTTATAAATAGCAAAGGGCTCACTCCTACAGCTTGGAGCAACATCCTTCTTTTGCAAGATCAGAGGATTCTGAGAAGCCTCCAGTATAGATTAGTTTTACATATTATCCAGGTTTCCAGGAAAACAAAACATGGCTCCACATAGTAGCAATGCACACAGTAGCTGAATGTGAGGTTTTAAGTCTGGGTGGAATGGATAATTTTGAAACTCTTGTGTTAAAGGCTATGTTGAAGAGTAAATTTCAGCTGATTTGGAATAATTTTTCTGACAAATCTATGGCTTTTCCCATGGCTATACATTATGTTTTGACTGGAAAAATTAAAACAGAACATCACTGGTTAGATCTGGAGATAATGTGGCCTAGTTCCAAACAGTGTCTTAAGGAACACAGATAAAAGTATAATTTTAAGTAGGGGGAAAGGGAGAACAACATGATCAAGCAAATTCAATACAAGAAGCTGAGAAGGTTAAATCAAAATCAGAGTTGGAAGTTGACTCCAGCTAGTCATTGTGAATCAGATTAATTTCTTCTATAGGCATTCCTCATCCTTAGCTCTTCTACTGAGCCTACTCACAGAAAAATCTGCTTAAAAATCAGTCAGAAAAAACTCTCTGCCAAAGGCCTGCTCCACTCTAGAGAGTGATACTTTTGCAGGTCCTCCTGAAATGTGCAGCTAACTGGTTCTGTTCTGTGACTCAACTTACCCTGAGTCATATCTGAATGAAATTAAGACACTACCATATCCTGACACAACACACTTCGAACCACAGAGATGCCAGCTGGGAAAACAAGGCTAATCAAGTTTCTCACCCTACTGAACCAGAACACCATTATGAGATCAAGATTGCTACAAAAACTAGACTGACACATTTATTCCTATGCAGTTCATACACCCACCCTACAAACAGCAACAAGCTCTAGTCATGTATCCAACCAAACCTGGACAAATGTCAAGCACTGCAGCAAAAATTAGGAGACAGAATAATGGATAAACTTAAATTTAAATTTACATATATTGAAATGTCTACAGATGTATTATCCCCCTCCCTTTTAGGTTTCTATCCCTCTAAGCCTTTCCAAATGCCCCAGACAGAGTTTGGCAACAGACCATATCTCATGAGTAGTGGAAGGACTCCATAGCTGTAGGCACATTACCAGTTGCAACTCTGGGGCCTCAGTGCTGGAAAATGGAGAAAGCAGTTCTGTGTAAAATAAGACAAAAATTAAATTGGCCCAGAGATGCCTCAGAGGAGCAAAATACAGAAAAACAAAGCATCGTGAGCAGAACTCCTGTGTCTTAGGAAACCACATGCAGCCTTTTTATAGAAGATTTTTATCTTCATTGGATCCATAAAGATTTGTTCTTTGCATAACTTGCACAATGTTCATTCTGTGTAATGAGAAGCAAATGGCTTCTCACTTTCAAGTGCTTTCAAGACTGAGCTGCTTGAGGGGTGGGGAGGAGAGAGGGGAGAAGAAATCTATTTTCCCATGAAATACATACCTACAAGAAAAGTGATTAAAGAGTGTGGTTACAGAAAGCCAAGTCTGTATATTTGCCATGGAAACAGCAGTTTTAAGAAACACAGTGATGAGAGGATTATCAACTTCAGTCTGGTTTTTGCAGCATGCAGTCCTAGCAAACTGGCTAAAAGTAGGCTGCTCCTTGTGCAGCTTGAGAGACTCGTCAGTTTTATTAGGTTGGTAATTAAGGGTCGTTTCTGGCTGCTACTTTTGAAATGTCCTAAGTATCCTTTGCAATATTCAGGAAATATAAGGAACAAAGTGGAAAGGAGAAAAGAAGGGTAAAGTGAGCGCTCACCTTTTTCTGGACACACCTCATCTTTTGTGAGGCCAGCAGTAGCCCTGATGCATATTTCATTCACACATTCACCTGTTTCTTGACATCCTGACACAGGCACACAACATAAGGAAGGAAAGGGACATCTTTGGAGACCTCCTGGAGACATAGCAGTGCAGACCCTATTCTGGTGGTTTACCTTTGTAAGATTTTTTTTCACCTGTACCAGGAAAAGCTTGACATTAAAAGGTCTTCCAGGGCCTAAGAAATCTTAATTGAAATAGCAAATACAAGTTTTAGCACAGGATTCCCTTTTCAGAATTGTCACTACTTCTGTAGTTGTCATCTCTCTGTTCTTTGCCTCTTACCAGTTTCCTTTCCTTTTTCATGCCCAGTTCATTTTCAGTCGCCTCTCTTTCCCTTCATTATTCCTTTCCTTTTGCTACCACAGGTGTACTGGAAGCATCCTAATCTCCCTTCTCATCTCTAGTGATGTGAACAAAAATCAAGCAACCATTTTTTACCAAAAGAGAGAGGCACAGATGCTGAATGCTCTTTGTTAGCACTACAGTCTGTAAAACAGACATGATACACACTCCAGAAGAACTAGCAGCACTTCATGGCCTGCCCATAAAGTACACCAAGGGGTTTGACTACTTCCAAAGTCTGGGTAAATGTTGCTCTTGCAGCACTGATGTTCAGGAGGATTGATCTCTCCTTGCAGAGCCACTTTCAGCTGCAAGACAATGTCTCAGCAGAGATATGAATGTGTGCTACCAACAGAAGAAACTTTTACTTCTCTGGTCTTTTGTTACAGTCCCGGCTTCCTTCTAGTTTCCACAGGACATTATTGATCGATACACTAGGGAATGAGCTAGCATGGGATTTTGTTTTTCACAGCTAATGGAGCTTTACCGGTAGCAGACATGCGTGGGAATTCCACACGGTCAGACAGATGAAAAGTGCATCCAGGAAGCTACTGCCCTTTAGACATCATTGCTCAGTCCCCAGTTTGCCACATTCTCCTGAAGGTAACGCCAAGCTTTTCATAGTGTTGGATTTAAAGGCTATATAGGTAAATATTGCTGTCCTATGTCTTTTACTGATTTCTTGGTGCTCAGGGATGGTCTGGTCTTCAGAACAGTGTGAGCATTCCCTAAGCTAAACTGTCTTTTAGCACCATCCCCTATAGGCTGGCAAAAGCGGCTACAGTGCTTGCCAAAGAGCAGTGCCTCCACCACACCTGGGATGCAATTCTGGGAAGGAAATGGCTGAAGTGAGACCTCTGCACCAATGAGTTATTTATTTTGTTCTAGGAAAACCCTAGTGTTTTGTGGTCTATTTACCTATCAAAGACATATCTGGAAAGGAAAGGCTAGGAAAAGCTCACAGGGTTTTTTTTTGCTTTCGGTTGGTTGGTTGGGTNCCAGTTCCCACTTACCTGATGGCATCATTGCCCTAAGGATAGGCTGAGGTTAGAGCAAAGCAGAGAGCAATCTCCTTCATCATCTACCACTGTTCCCACAGAATACGTAAAAGAATACATAAATGTCTCTGAAGGCAAAAACCTTGCCCACAGGCAAAGCAAAAGAATACATTGGAACACACTTTAAAAATCACAGCTATAATGTGATACTTCAGCAGAGGTGTACTTCAAATACTGTAGGGTATTTTGTTTGCTTAGTTTGATCAAGAATGATGCTGATGATGGAACATGCCTCTCTGCCTTAAGTGGATCCTAACTGCAGCTGAGTCATCAAAACCAATCAGAGTTCCTGCTGTAACCACACAAACTTCACCTAACCTTTGACTGGAAAATCCTTTTGCTACTATGTTCTTTCTATACAAAAGTAATGATTTCTCCTGTTACTATTGTCCTAAGTAAACTAAGATTCAAAGGAATTATTTTTTGAGAGGGACACAGTGGTGCATATTATGAAATAAAAAGACCCTAAAGAAATCTCACTGATTAATTGAATCTCATTTTAGACATCAAATTTGAACTTCCTGGATAGATATGGAGAAATATTCTTGTCTAAGTATACAATGATTACAACCAGTAAAATGTAGTCACCTTAAGCATGATAGCATATTTTTAATATATGCTTTTAATTCATGCTAACCAGCCATACCTGTTGGATATGAGCTCTTAAAGAAACCCAAAGCCACAATCAAACAACAAGTATGGGAATTCAGAATTGCTCAGGAGTCTTCAATATGCTTTTGGGGCTTACAGAGGAAATGATGATAAGAAAAAGAGACTTTCTCTTTTGACATAGAGGTATTTAAAGGTCTTCATATAACCTGATAAAATTTTTCTGCAATATTGAGGAGTGACTACAGAAGTGATTTCTTCTTACACTGATATGCGTATTTTCATGTCTTTGGTGCTGCCTTGTCCATCTGTATATGAGACAAGAAAGCAAAGTGTCTTTTTCACTGGACCAGGTCAGCTGGTACCAAGAGGCACTGCAAGAAATGTGAGATATTATGTCAAATACAAGTGTATTTGATGTAGAGCAAGGGCAAGCCAAATTCTCCCAGCAGGAGGCATGCCAGTGGAATAAAGTGCTGTTGAATAACAGCTTTCTTACTGTGCTGGTTTTGGCTGGGGTAGAGTTAATTTTCTTGATAGTGGCTGGTATGGAGCTGTGTTTTGGATTTATGCTGAACACAGGGTTGATAATGTCAACATGCTTTTATTATTGCTGAGCAGGGCTTACACAGAGCCAAGTCCTTCTCCGCTTTTCATACTGCCATGCTGGCAAGGAAGTTGGGGATGCATGAGAGGTGGGAGGAGACACAGACAGGACAGGTCACTTAAACTGACCAAAGGGATATTCCATATGATACCACCTCATGCTCAGTATATATATAGTGGGAGGAAGAAGGAGGAAGAAGGGACATTTAGAGTGACGGTGTTTGTCTTTCCAAGTAAGTGTTACATGTGATGGGGCCCTGGTCTCCTGGAAATGGCTGAACACCTGCCTGTCTATGGGAAGTAGTGAATGAATTCCTTGTTTTGCTTTCTTTGTGTGTGTGGCTTTTGCTTTTCCTCTCAAACTGTCTTTATCTCAACCCAAGAGTTTTCTGCTTTTTGACCTTCTGATTCTCTCCCTGATCCTACTGGTGGGGGAGTGACTGAGTGACTGTGTGGGGCTTGGTTGCTGGCTGGGGTTAAACCATGGCACTTGCACAGAAACTCTCCTCTTTTGTCATATCACTTGTGAGCCAAGGTGCTAACCAGGCATACAGCCCATGGTGTAAGCAGTGTTTTACAGCTGTTGTTGTACCTGCCAGCATAGGTAGAGATGATCTGGCTGTGCAATCCTTGGCCTGAGTAGTTTTGGAGAGATTAACCCCTACGGATTTAGACTGACTAAACTAGGGATAGCTTTACTACTGATGAACCCCAAAGGGTGAGAATGACAGAGGGCTGTGAGACAGACTGTTGGCTGGGTAGTCGAGGTAAACTAACAGAAGTTATGAAATAATCTGGAGAATCAACTCTAGCTCTGCCCAAGTGGCTATGCAGTCTGGTAACTTAGAAGAGAGCAAACCTGATGCTCTCTTTACAGTGCTTGGGGAGAGCTGAAAGGTCTTGAAGATGGTTCAAGTTATTCAATGAGATATTCAGGTATTTTTCTGAAGTCACAGTGTCAAGTGTGTGCCATCAACAGATGTAGAATATAAAACTATTTCTAAAATCACAGCCTTTGGTCAACTTAGCGAGGCATCAGTAAAGTAGTTGCCTTGTCTGAAGAACCACAGCTGTGACCCTGAAAATAATTACTGTTCTTCGTTCCACAGTACCAAACAGGGATAAAACTTTCGTGAGCAGGAGGGTATTGCTCTTTAATGTAATGTAGCCTGGTGATTTAAATGTCCTCTCAGAAGTGCAGTTGCATCTTCACACTCCATTTCCACCTCCTAGAAAACTGCTTCTTTTACAGTTCTGTGCTCTCATGGGAGATGAGAGTCTCTCCATCCCTCCTGCTGAATGTGCCAATACATACAGAAGTTAAACTCATTGAGTGAAAGAATATGAACTCAACAGCAAGAATGAGTATACACTGGAGTGGACACTTGATAAAGATTGGAAACTTGAGATCTGGCTTTTGCTCCAAGGTCAACCTTTAAAATTTCCAAGAAAAGCCCATGAGACCAGCCCAACTTGCAGGGATTTCAGTAAAACTGATACACAACTAATACAAAAGATGTGGCAGCTATGGATTTATGCTTAAGGGGGTGAGCGGCATCTTGCATGGGAGTTTTAAGTATAATTTTGAACCTATTTCTACCAAAGTTTCACCAAATGCATCCAAGTGCTGATCTTTTCCTGAGTTCAATTTGCACCAAGACAAGCAGCACTTGGATGTGAACAAATGCTGCAATACAATCTGTAGTGGGCTTGGGATTCTGATCCAGGACATAGCAATCTGAAAATGAATATCCTGAGTTCCTTACAGTGCCAAGATTGTTTTGCTAAATAAAAACAGCTTCAAACAATTTTATCTTTTAATCTACAGCCCAGACATGTACTAATAAAATTATATTAACAATACATTTTCATTTTGGAGTATTCAGACAAGGAAATAAACACTGCTGTGACGAAATCTATCAACCACCACAAGCCAGACTCTTCTATACTGCGTTTCTCTGCACTGGTAGAAATCTGCAGTTGCTTCTCTGTATTTAGAGGCAGAATTAACACTTGCATGGAGTAACTCAATACAGAATCCAAGCCTTGTTTGCTATTAGGCACTCTTACTGCATAAACAAACACAGTATACAGCTGCTGTGATTTTTGTTTTTTTTTTAAATAACCTTGCGTTCAATTTGCAAATACAGTCAACACTAACTTGCCCTTTATTTTGTCTTGGGATTTCTAAAAAATGTGGGAGGCTAAGTGCTAATTCAGGTAATGGTATTAATTCAAAATCTCAAATATAAAGCTAAAAATAAGCGCTCACGTGAAATAGCTTATGCTAGTCTTTAAATTAAGTTGCTCAATAGATTGTCTCCTGTGTCTTACATTCAAAGGCCATTTACACATTTTCACTATGAATAAAAAAAAAAGAGAGGGAAAATAAAGTCTCCAAAAAGGAGCACAACTGCATGTCTTTTCTAACGTGTTGTGTCATAAAATTGCATGTTTTACTTACACAATAGCTTGTACTTTACCAAGACAATAGAACAGCAAAATAAACCCATAACAAATGGAAGACCCATCCATTTAATAAACCTAAACCTTTTCACCTGGAAACCAAAAGCAAGGCACTGTTATCCAAATCTTCCAAACAGGAACAGTCATCACAGAGATTTACTTGACTGCAACAAAAGCTAGTGGTTTATCCTCCATGTTTGATGTTTTGCTTTTGTGTTTGATTTGGGTTTTTTTTCAAGTAACTTCTGGAAAAAAATGAAAGCAATTAACCAGCTTTTCCATGGTGGCCTTGTTAGTCATCGGACGTCCATAGAATGGGGAGTTTGATTCTGTTTTTGAGAAAAGGTGAACCTAAAGTAATATGAAGCACGGCCAGAAGATGCTGTTCTGTTTTTAGATTTGTGAGGTTGGCTTTCATAGATATATTGTCCATAGTCCTTACTACAACACTACAACACTTGTGTCAGTGGCCAGAGGCTTTTTGAACCAGTTGACAATGGCCTTTCAGTTCTATACGGTTCCTGACAGGCGTACTCAGTTACTACTTTGTACCTACTTTAAAATTTCATGTTACATTTGCCTGTGTAATTTCTTCAGCAATTACCTTTTACCTTTCTTTTCTTTCAACAAGAAACTATCTATTCTTAGTCTCAGACAGCTGAAGAATGGTAGTAAGGGAGGAAAGATTTCATCTCCTCTTTCCTGACTGCAGTGTTCAACCTTGTAGCTACTAAACATAATTTCATAGAGTAATAGAGCTTGGAAAGCCTATCCAAAGGTCATCTGGTTCAAAACCCGGCTCTAATCAGGGCTTAGATCACATTGCTCAGAGTCTTGTCTAGTTGAGTTTGAATATCTCCAGGCATGGAGAACCAGGAACCTCTCTGGGTAAGTTTTTCTATTATTCATCTACCATTCTGGTGTAAAACATAACCTTTACTCTTTATACTGAATATAGAATCATAGAACCACTAATTTGTAAAAGACCTCCAAGATCATCAAGTACAACCTTTGACTGAACACCACCATATCCACTGGAATACAGCACTAAGCACCATGTCCAATTGTTTCTTTAACACTTTCAGGGATGGTGACTTTACTACTTTCCTGTGCAGTCCATTCCAATGCTCAACCACTCTTTCAGTGAAGAAATTTTTCCCGATATCCAAACTGAACCTCCCATTCCACCTTCTGAGGCCATTTCCTCTTGTTCTGTCACTAGTTTCCTGGGAAAAGAGACCGAGTCCCACCTTGCTACAGCCTCCTTTCAGGTAGTTATAAAGAGGGATAAGGTCTCCCCTGAGCCTCCTCTTCTCCCGTCTAAACAACTCCAGCTCCATCAGCTCCTCATCAGACATGTGCTCCAGCCCCTTCGTCAGCTCTGTTGTTCTTTGAACTCACTCCAGCACCTCAATGTCTTTCTTGAAGTGACAGGCCCAGAACTGGGCACAGTACTTGAGATGTGGCCTCACCAGTGCCAAGTACAGAGGGACAATCACTTCCCTAGTCCCGCTGCCCACATTATTCTTGATACAGGCCAGAATGTCATTGGCCTTCTTGGCCACCTGGGCACACTGCTGGCTCACGTTCAGCCACTGCTGATCAGCACCCCCAGGTTCTTCTCCGCTGGGCAGCTTCCCAGCCACTCTGCCCCCAGCATGTAGCACTGCCTGGCGTTGTTGGGAATGAAGTGCAGGACCTGTCACTTCGCCTTGTTGAATCTCATACAGTTGGCCTCAGCCCATCAGTCCAGCTTGTCCAGATCCCTCCGCAGAGCCTTCCTACCCTCCAGAAGACCAACATTCCCACCCAACTTGGTGCTATCTGTGAACTTACTGAGGGTACTTGATTCCCTTGTCCAGATCATTGATGAAGACATTAAACAGGACAGGCCCCAACACTGAGCCTTGGGGAACACCACTAGTGATCAGCGACCAGCTGGATGTAGGTTACCCACCACTGTCTGGTCCTGGCTGTACAGGCAGTTTTTAACATGGCAGAGTGCATCTGTCCAAGCCACAGTCTGCCAGTTTCTCCAGGAGAATTCTGGGAGACAGTATCAAAGACTTTGTTGAAGTCCAAGCAGACGATATCTACAGCCTTCTCCTTATATCTAGTTGGGTCACCTGGTCATAAAAGGAGATCAGGTTGGTCAAGCAAGACCTGCCTTTCCTCAGTGTATGCTGGAAGGGCTTGATCCCCTCATTATCCTGTATGTGCTGTGTGAGGGCACCCAAGGTAATTGTTCCATAACCTTTCCTGGCACTGAGGCCATATCCATCTGCCCAGGTCTTTTCTACATGTAAAATTATCAATATTATGTTTAGACTACAATTAATATTGGTTTAGAATAATTGTAAAAGTATGCAATAAAAAGAATGGACTCAGTGATTCAGGATATTCCTTTCTATCTTATCTATCTGTCTATTCTGTTTTGTCTTTCTGTCTATTCCTTTCTGTCTGGTGGGATCCAGTTAACATGTTTAGAGATATGTATTTAGAGGTTCACAGATATGGATGTGCATGTCAAGTAGGTGTCTAAACTGCGGTTACAGCCAATGGGGAGAACAGGATGAAGTTGTCCCATGTAAGCTTTTAACACTATTTGAAATGACCCAGAAGGGAACATCTCCCATAGATCAAATGCTGCCCCTTCCAGGCCCACGTGGGTATTTCTCATATTCTAGAGAACCTGAAATAACATCTAACACCTATGGGAAATGCTAGAGAAATACTTCATACACATCATTATGAAGTATAGATATAGGATGAGGCATAAATGACCAATGACTGCAGGTAAATGATTACATTCAAAGGTTTGTGGTACAATAGTGGGTACAGCGTGAACCTCTTCCTTATGTCCTCACTTGGCAGCAGTGTCCTTAAACATTCAAACAAGAAGAGAAGGCACAGCAAATGTTCAGCTTTGTGTAGCACACCAGTTTTGCCAACTCTTTTTCAAAAACAAGGTCACAATTATGAACCATTCAAAGGACGAATGTGACAAGTCACTTCTCTGTACATGTACATGTGAAAGGAAAATTGTCTAATAATTTCAGTTTTTATCCCTCAGGACTACTTCACAGTACATATTTTTCCACATTTCTATTGTGCCATTAATATTTATCCTGTGCCTTCTGCAGAAACTTCTTTTTTCCTCCCACATAGGCTGCCAGGCTCTCACTCGCCAAAGGGTCACAGGTTGAAGAGGAATCCACAGAAACAGGAAACCAGGCTTCCTCAGTCAGTTTTCAAACACCAAAACCTGTTTCCTTTCTACGAAAATAAAGCCTGTCAGGGCATCCTCTGGGTAGGCTCACTATATGAGCAGCAGCTCAGGAGAAGGGAGAAGCTACAAGATTTGTTATTTGGGAAATAAATGTGAGAATACTTGTAGCATTTACAAACCATCAGAATGAAGGAGATCATCTTCTTGCTGCTCCTATTGCACTTACAGAGTGGCAGCAATGGATTTAATACTCCAGGAAATCTCTGGATGACAGGACAGGGTGGTGAAACCCAGACAAGTCACTCTGACTTGATTCCATCTTCGACTACAACTGGTGGGTCACCCCGTTCTGAAATCCAAGCTGCCAAAGTAATTGCCTCACAGGGTCCTCCTCTTGCATCTTCAGACAAGGCACTGGGAATGGAAGCAGTGAAGAAACTTTCCAGTCCTACAACATCTGCCCCTATGAGCCAGTCAAATGGACACAGTGATGGTGACTCTGTCAGAGATGAGGTAGGAAGCTTACCTAGCAGCAAAGGAACAACTCTACAAAGTGGTGCTAGAGGGGTCCCTCTCCAGCAAGCTGTCACTACAAGCCAGGATACAGCTCCAGGGAACACATCTGTCAAGCAGTCCTCCCACTCCACTGGGATCGCCAGCACCCAGCAGGATGCCAACTCCAAAACATCTGGCTTTGAAATTACCAAGGGGAAGTAAGTTACGTATTTTTTCTTGTCTCCTGTGTACTGTTTAGGAATGGTTATTTTCCTGTTCCCAGTGAAATAATTGGCAACAGTTATAGCAATTTCAGTTAAATTATTTTCTGAGCTTAAAAAAGACCACCTAAAAGAAGCAAGGGACCAAACCTGCAGCATTGACTTAGGCAAAACCATACATTTGTAACAGAGTAAAAGCTGCAATGTTTTATTCCTCAGAGTAGTTATCTCAAAATCAACAGGAAAGTCATTATCATATATGGGTGGGAAAGGACTACAATAGACCCCTGCAGTTTTGTGCACAGTAAACTTTTGTTGATTTTTTTTCTTTCTTTACTCATGGAAAAAAAGAAATTTCCAATGTACTGTTTCATTTGGAATCTATTAAAAATATTATGTTTGTAAACTTCTGCACTAAATTGAAAATACAAGCAATTAAGTGTACAAAATGCGTCAATATCTGACAATTTGAAACACAAAAACTTACTAACAGTGGTGTTGCAAGTGAATGTGCATTCAGAACTGTGTAACTTACATAATAGCTATGCATAGCAGAGTATATCAAACTGTACTGTCTAGTTTTATAGCTCTGAAACACTCAATTATTTTCTTTGTTCCCCAGTGTCTTCAGCTCTCTATGGGGATATTAATACTGACTTTGCAGATGTTGCAAGTTTCCCCTAATTGCTGATATGTAATAAGGTACTGGTAGAAAGTGAAAGAGACAAGGGATTGGTTGTTGTACATAATATTTATGGAGAGTGGGCTTTCAGAATATAGATTTCTTCTTTTGATAGCACTTTCTAAATGATAGCATGCAAATTCACCCCAAAGAGAATAAATCATCCCTTAGTACTCCTGCAATGATCCTGCTATGTATCACTGGGTGCTAATGTTCCTTCAACTCAAAGAAAAGATTCCTGTTGACCTGAGCATGTTTTGGATCATGCATAAGTGAAATAATGCACAAAGACCCAAAGGAAAGGAGTCCTTTGCCTCTGCTTGGAAGAAATACCACAGTAAGGAGCTGTTTCCCTGATAGCTTTCCTAGCATACTCCTAGTTGTAAATGTCATCCCTTGTAACACCTTACTACAGTGTGGGGCAGAGTGTTTGAGTTAACTTGAGTTAAATGAGTTCTCTTTTTAAATGAGAGCTGATAACTACATCTCCATTAAAATAGGTATTAATATATGCTAACCTTGGTCTTTAGCTTCCCCAGCTTTCTTCAAGAACAGTATTTCAGTTAAATGAATCTTCAGAAAAACTCTGTGAATCAGCAGGTATTCTTTCTACCTTTTACTTAAGATATAAATATAGATAGCAAAAAATCAGTCTCTGGTGAAGATGGTCTCGTATTTTATTTATCATAATGACATGTGGTTGCAACTGCAGAGGCAAAACAAGCAAATCTTGCATTTTCCAGCACCTGATTTCATGAGTAGTCAAGGAGCAATCTGCTGTGCAACACACATATTTGAGTCCATTGAGCAAGTTAACCATAAAGCCAGGGTTGCATACCAAAGTTACAGGAATGTGCAGCAGCATGAAACTGCAGCATAAAACTGAATGCTGAATCCCCATTGTCTTTCTCAAACTGCTGAGCTACAATTGCCTCCCTCTCTCTCCTCAGCAAATGTCTACAGTTCTAGGTGTGGCTCAATTCTTTTCACATTACTAGTCTTGTGCTACGAGGCTTGTCTTCCTACTGTGTACACGTGTTTGTCTTCCTACTGTTTACACTTGTTTTTACAGTTACTTCAGATGTTTTGAACTTCTTTTCCAGTTTTGTCACTGGCCTGGACTGTGACTTAAGTAAGTCACTTCACTATTCCATCTTCCTTTCCCTATGAATTAGACCAAGAGGAATAATAAAGTTGCTTATGACTCATTTTTTTTCAGTACAACCTGAGAAAATGCCAAGTCTAGTGTGCTCACCATTACTAATCACTGCTGTGAAACACCTGAAAAGCTGTTGCTGAGAAACTATGCATAAGAACACAAGCATTTTTATTTATTATGTGCAAGTGTCATTGACTATATCCTAAATCCATTTCTAGCTTATATTTTCTTTTATTTTTTTTAATCTTTACTGCAAATAGAATGAAAGAAGTGCTGTGAGACTTCCAAAAAAGGGATACAGCTTTCTTCAAGGTTTACTTATTTGAAGCCTGAGCACAGCATGAATGACTCAATAGCGGATTCCATAGTGGTAAAATGTACTACCTCTGAGGAAATTTGAAAACACAATTTGCTTTTTGAATTTACTTTGAATTAAAGCATGCTTTTGTTATAGCCTGTATTGCAACATGAATTTTTGAGTGACCTTGTAGGAATGTCATGACTGTGTAATCCTTTATGGCAACCCGTTGTGCTAACATATGTGCAGAAATGCTGATGTTAAGAGGTTCCATACAGAAAGAACAATAGGGAGAGATCTGTGAGAGACAAGAGGAAGGAAAACAACTAAGGATGAGAATTTGTGTTTTTTATATAGTTATAATTTAAAAACCAGTGATATATATACCTTGTTAGAGAGTCTCCAGGGCTCTCAGATTACCCATGAGGTACAATATGCGCCCATTGTACAAGCTTAATTACCCAAATACCCCTTTCTGTAGGAGGTCATGTGTCTTAATGGCTTAATTACAAAGATAATTCTCTTGCTATCTTTACTCTGGATTATGTGGGGACAATATTTTGTACACATATCATATGCATACAAGAACTGTACTAGAAAAAAGTTCTGATTCATTCCATTTTTGAAAAATTCACACTAAAATGCCAGAAGAAGATGACTTGGAAATATTTAATGGATTTTCAAAGTTTCCACTTGAAGAATATTTCTCGCAACCACCAAGCAGGGCAAGCAGGACACATCCAGATATGGCAGCTGGCACTGCCCCAGTGCCAAATAGCCAGGCACAGCTGTATTGATGCTGAAGGGCCAAGATGAAGCTAGGAAGGTAAATCAGCGAGTCAGGATCAGGCCGCGTAATGGTTACTAAGGCAAAACACAGCCTAGTATCACTGGACAAGTCCATAGTGATGGGACAAGGTCAAAGTTAGGCCAGCTTGCAGGTCAGGATTGGCACAGGGCAATGTAGCCCTGGGTTGAATTTCACTGGGGCTCCTGCGCCCGCAGGTAGGATGTCTGTATGGAGACCCCAGGTCAGGCTGGTCAGGGGGAATAAGACCCACATCTTTCCTCAGGGTTCTGAAATGTTTCTATTTCATTTGTATTGAAATAAATGCATTACAACAATTGTCAGAATAAAAATGTTTTTTCCTGCTGAACATAACCATATTTGTCAAAACCCATTACTTCATTTTAAAAACTCATCTCAGATTAATATTTCAGATTCCAGCAGAACTTCTGGGGGCAGAGACATACTGCAACAGGTAGTCACCCGATGAGAAGTACAGTCAGTAGGTATAAAGCTCCAGATCCAAGATTCTACTGTTAATAAGGCAAAACTTGACTTTGAGCCTCTCTATATCACATCCTGATGTGGTATTATAAGGACTAAATATTAGGCATAACCTTATCTCTAAAAACCCTAAAGCCTTCCTTATTCTTTACTGACACGAAAACGCAATTAAATCCTGTTCTTTCACAGTAGAACAATTTTATATTAACCTTAGAATAGGTACAGGAGGACATAATTTGTAAGTTCCTGCTCTCAAACCATTTGAGAAGAGTGTTTTCTTTGGTGAAATATCTCCCATTCTGGCAGGGTCTGTACCCAAGCTTTCAGAAGGATAAGAAAACGTCATAGGAAGCCACATCTGAAATGGCCTGAGCTGAAGGAAAACTCTTTTCTTCACTGCTAGTAATGAATTTAACTTAAGCCCCTACAAATAGCTGTCTTTTTTCTACCTGTCTTCAACATTGCATGCAAAATCCATATCAGTGAATAAAGAAATGCTGCAAAACTAGAGAGAGTTTTTCCAAAGTTCAATGACATTAAATCTGAGTAGCAATTTGGTGTCAAAGAAGATAATTTGTGATACATTCATTTCAACTGAGCTCATTTGAGATACCTATTTTTCATATTTATATCTCTCAGGAGAGAGACAATTGCAGTATTTCACTGTACAAAGCAGCTTAAGTAACAGTGGTGCTATGGAGTAAGTCTGAGGTGGAGTTCTGAGACCAGCGCACTCATCTTTCCATTCTGAACCCTATTGTATCAATTAATATTCAAGGCAGCTCCTGAATACATGAGACATTCATTCAGTCTGTAAATTATCCACAGTATCTCCACATTGTTGGATGGCTCCACATTACTCTTTTTCTTAGTGTGTGTATATTACACCTTTTCCAGTTATCATGAATCTACAGAGGGTCTTTACAGGCTTCCTCTGCCATTACCTTGGGCACTGGTGAGATGACAGTATTTTATTACCAAGCACAGAAGGGTTTAATAAAGTCAGCACCAGGGACAGATTTGCTTAGCTGTCACATGTGATAGGAGTGCTGAAATATTTCATTCTCATGACCAGACGCCTGCATTTCTCCATGGAAATTGCTTTTGCTTGTCTCAGCTTGGTAGAATTCTAGTGTACTGGCAAATGAAAATGAATGGTTAAGATCAGCAGATGGTTCAGATATGCACCGCACATAGAAACCTGATTTAACTGCCTGGTTAATGAAAGGTTCAAAGTCTCTTTTCATCATGTCACTTTTTAATGGAGCACAGAGAACAATTCTTGAATCGATTTCTTAAGATTTTGCATCACTGTACATTTACAAAAAATACAGTCATGCATGGCTGAGGTTTCTGCCTCACTAGGTATATTCACTGTGAGCTGGAAGGAGGAGGCTCTTACAGTGGCCTTAGGTTGCCTTGGAGCCTGTCAGGGGGTGTTTGACAAGCTTTGCCCCCAGAATGTTGTATTCCAGCCATGCAGACAATCTTTGCAATAAACCCCTCCTGTCCAGCAGCATCATGAATGTATTTCTGCTGCTTGGCTGTAAGCCCACAGTCCAGTTTTCCTACACATGCTGAGCCCAGTGTTACTGCCATTGCAGTCCTAAAGGCCATAACAAATGGCAATGATGGCTGAGTGGAGTCATGACAGACTGTTTTGAGTGGCACAGAAAATGTAGCACTGGAAAAAAAAAAGTCAATTCTCTAGCAAGGTTGCTTTGGAGACTCACGAAGTACTTAGCCTCCTCAGAGTCTTGTTATTTAGTTTTTCTGTGATCGGATTCAGATACAGCACCACTGCACAGGTGAATTCTGAATTTTTCCAAGATAGTAAGAAGGGTTTCTCCCTATCTCATTACACTAACTATTCCACTGATGCTCATGCTTATCTTTGCTCTTGTTCTTTGTTTCATGTGCCATAGGAACAGCAAGGTTTAGGAACAGACTGGTTTCCACACCTAAAGTGTCCTTTCACCCCTGTGCATAGATTGGGATTACTGTAACAAACTGGACACAGTGCTGGAATTTACATCCCAGCCATTGAAAATACTGAACTCTTTGCAGCATTTCATTTAAGGTACACCAGAACCATCTGCTCAGGTCTGCACAGAAGATACACAGCCTTCCAAATCTGAATATAATTAACATTTTAGGAAACTGACACTAATTCTAGAATAGACCTGGCAAGGAACAGGACAGCAGCAAGGTGTCCCCATATGTTTTCCAAAGGCAATATCTGTGTTGCCAGTTAGACAATGCAAGTGTTTCAAATTATATTTTTACTGCCAAATCTCAAAGCATCTATTCTGTATCATTCTAGTGGTAAGCAACACCATCAGTCATGAGGAAAAGCCTGTAGAAAAAAATCACCTTGAATTTCATGGACTTTGGCTCAGATCCTTTTTGTTCAAAGGCCCCCTAAGATCAATCAGTGACAGTTTAAAGATACACATCTGCATGATTAAGTGGCAAATCAGGCACAAAGAAACTGGCAAGGCATTTACCTTCATTTAATGAAAGTAAATAAGAAAAGAGATGCTGCCCAAAACAACACTATGAACAGACTGAAGAACAACATTCACCTCTGGAACTGCAATGGATCGTATTTTTTATATTTTGATTTTGCCACTTATAAAGGCTTTTTTCTTTTTTTTTTCCTTTTTTTTTTTTGGCAGTATTTCTCAAACTGGGGGAGCCATCACTGACACACTGCAATCTCCTTTTCTGTATATTACAAAAGGACTAACAAAGCAATGAAGACCAAGTCAGCACCACTGAAAGTCACCTGAGAAGCACTAACAGTAAAATAGACCAGAAGTGCCTTAATAAATTTTATACTCTGGATCAGGTAGAAGATGGAAAATAAATTTATATTCCAGAGGGGAAAATGCAGAATTAAGACTCTTTTAAAGAGCAGTTTGTCTGGGTTTTCATATGTGTTTTACTGAATGATTCTCAAAGCAGATTAATGGATATCTTGTCAAAAGTCTGAATTCTATCTGGAAAAGTTTGATTGTTTTCAAGGCCTCTGAACACAGTGTGGGAGACCAGGTCTAAAAGAGCTGACCTCATTTGCAGCAAGAGAACTTTTTGAAAGCTAAAACAGATTGGTGAAGTGCTAGATAAGTGGAAATCATGAATTAATTTTTGCAGCACAAGGTACGACACAGTAAATAAAAACTTGGATGAAACAAAGAGGCTGTTCACAGTCCAAGGCTTCAGCACTGTACATACAAAAAAAGGAAATGAATGACGAGAGTAGAATTTGTGTTTTGTAATAGATAGGACAAAATGTCAGGACACTGAGTCCTGAAAGAAAAACATTAAACAATTTTTTAACACCTAATAGTTCAGTGTCAAAAGGTCAGCCATTTCTCAGGAATAAAATCATATCCTATAACATATTTACCATTACATACTACGTTATTTTACATATCAAATGCACTTTTTAGAGTTTTTCCATTCCAATCAGCATATAAAACACATTTCCCAATTTGATTTGTTTATTATCAGTCCCTAGTGAGTACTGAATTTTTATTTCAGGTAAGATGCATACATTTTAGAACAAAGGAAGCTAGGCACTGAACCTAGAAAATTAACTGATTTTGGTTCAGGTTTATAATTTTTCTTTGAAATAGAGCTTATACATTTGCAAGATGGCTTATGTTCATTTAAAGATAAAGAATTTACCAATCACTAGTATCAAAAAAAGCGAGAAGTCTCTGTAGTCACCTAGTGGAATTCAAAGGAAGTTGCTAAAACCTGGTCTCTCAGGCAATAGTATAGAAACCTTGTGACGGTGCTTGCTATCCTTATAATCCGAGTGTTTACATTATGTCAATCAACATTAATCTCTCCTCATCCAAACTTGGCAGGTTGTTCAAAGCAAATTGAAAAGACATCACAGCAATGTACTTTTAGACTGGGAAAGATCCTAGCTTTAAAGGAAAACAACAAAAACAAAAACCAAGGAATGGATTTCTTCCACACCATGTTATTATACACTTTTAGTGATGAATGCACTTAACTTACATACTTTCAGAACACCAACAGGAACACCAAAAGGACAAAGATACATAAGCAAGATCATGAGTTCAGACCCATGGATTACTCAAGATAGAAGGGGCCTCCTGCTCACAGCAGGGCCAGATGTGAGATTAGATCAAGTTGCTTAAGCTTGATCCGGTTGGGTGCTGAGCCAATCTGGGTTGGCGATTGCACAGCCTCTCTCAGCCCTGCCCCAGTCAGTGCCTGGGTGTCCTTATGGGGAACAAGTTTCTCATTCTCAGTCTGAACCTCTCTTGTTTTCAGTATGGACCTGTTGTTTCCTGTCCTCCTGCCCTGTACTGCTGGGAGTAGCTTGTGCTCCAGCTATGCAATAGCCTCTCTGCAGGGCTGGGGGAGCTCCAGTGAGGTGCCCTCCAAGTCCTCCCTTCCCCAGCCTGAACAACCCCTGGTCCCTCAGTGTCTCCCCACAAGGTACCTCCTGGCTCTAGGTGCTTGTAGCATCTTTTTACATCCCCTTTGCTTAGATGTAAAAGACAATACAAAATGAAAACAAGTGTAGAATCAAGATTAGTATTTAATAAACTATTCTCTAAAATACAAATAAGCTGCATACAACATGAATGAGGCATAACCACCAAGCTGGGCATGGACTTTGACAACAGCTCCAGCTCTGGGTCCTTTTGTATTCCTTCAGCGACACAATAATCTCATTTTCGTGATTCAGTGATGTTCAGCTGGGCTGATTCAATAGCATTTCTGTTAAAAGCTGGGCAATCTAATTTACTTACAGATAAAAATAAGTAATTTTCAGATACAATATGAAGGGGGCAGAACAAATTCTGTATCCTTTGTGGCCCAGCTGCCTCTGGTGTTCCTGTAGGGTGACTTCATGACCACTTACAAGGCCTCATGCTTACAAGTAAATGGAAGCAAACATGTACAGGTGCAGCCAGCAGGTTTTGTGAGGTTTGTTTGGTTTGGGCTTTTTTTCTCGGCAACGTACCCAAAGAACAGTTTACAGTGGAAACGTGCTGTGTGAAAGGTCCTTGCAGTTTTGCATACTTCCTCTTACCCTAAAGAACTCGTAATTTTTGGTATTACTGTATACTGTACTTTGCTTTCCAGCAACACTGAGTACCACAGCGCCAAGAGGACAGGTTCAAAGCCTGCTGGGGTCAAACACACACATTTCCATTGCCTGCGATCGCATCCAGAACAATCCTGTCATGGAGCAGTCCGACAGCAGCAGCAGCAGCAGCCGCAGCCGCAGCGCTCCTTTGGAGCTGGGCGCGTTTATTCCCAGTTGTTCCTCCCGCCTTCCCGCGGCCGCTCTGCCCTTCCCGGCGCTCCGCGGCCGCCACCTGCCGGCCATGCCCGGTAGTGCAGCGCAGCCCCGCGGCGGCAGAGCCCGGCACGAGCCCGCGCTAATCGCGATTTAGGCGAGGGTTTAAGAGCGCTGGCGACGCGCCAGGGACGCAACGATGGGTTTAAGGGCTCTCGAGTGTTCCCTCAACCAGGAGGCCGCAATCCCAATAGGTAAAGACAGGCTTAAAGGCAGCCGCCTAAGTCCCTGCCTGTTGTAGGTGCTTTGTTACAGCTGCCTGGGCAGGGTCCAGGATCTGCTGTCTGCTCAGGATTTGGGATTGGCAATGCCCGTAAACCCCAGAGGACTCGCTGCCGAGGCTGCCGAGCACACAAGCTCGCTGCTTCCAGCAGAAGCAAATGCTGCTCTCAATGCCGTGCGCTGCCTCTCGATGTACTCCCCTCCTTCAGGTTGAGGGTGGCACATCGCATTTGGCATTTGGACGTGGTTGACTCACACTGGGTACAGAGCTGGGGAAGCAGCGCTTTGACTCGAGTTGGAAATAGCACAGCAAACAGCACATCGAACAGGATGGTTCAAAGGCCTGAGGACTCTCCCACACATTGCTGCCAGTGCACGTCCCAGGCCAACACACACAAGAGGAGGATGAAATCTGCCACTTGGGCTTTATGCCAGTTGAGGACTTGTACTGCTCTTTCCAGGCTGGATTTCTGTTGTATGTTGCAAGGATTTTGTTTTGATTTTAAATACGGCTTTCCTGATTGAAATCAGACTCAATGCAAAATAGATGCTAGGCTCCTGCAGCACTCGACAAAATCTGCATGTTAGAAGCCTGTGTTGATGATCTGGAATAAATTATTCCAGGGAGGGTAAAGAGGATTTTCAGGTTTAAAGTCCTGTTATGCAAATCAGTTGTCTTCTGTTCTGCCTTTGCACTAACACAGCCTGTCACAGCTCTTCCGCCACGCTTCGTCTTCTATATCCAAATCTACATTTTTTCAGACAATTTGATTTCAAAATTATATTTACATTCTTAATGTCTCTTAATGAGCTTATTTCTTTGGTAGCATAAATCTAATTATGAATCACACCAGGGGCTCTTTTGCTGTGAATACTTCCTCCAGTTTAGCCTGATCAAAGATTGCTGGGCTGTGTGAGAACACAGTTTCAGACAATGCACTCATGTAGCTTTAGAATGAGTTTTATATTTTAAATAGAAACAATGAGTTAAATATTTTAAATAGAAACGATCTGCTCAAGTTAGTTAAAAGCTAGTTAGTTAGAGGCTGAGCTCAGACTGTCTTTAAAACAACACGAATAACCCCCAGCGAATACACTTGGGGTGTATTGTAGCATTTTTTGCTTTGGAGGGCATCTCCAAATAGGCAAATTCCAATAGCTGTTATCTCAAAGCTAGCCACCCTCAGTAACAGTAGCAATAATAATTAGGAGATTTATAGTATGAATTTTAAAAAGTTGTTTGGTTTTTTTTGGGGGGGTGGGTGGGTGGTGGTGGTGTTTGTTTGTATTTTGAACTAGGCTCTGTATTCCAGGGCTTTTGTGTCTTTTACAAATTTTTGGTGCCCATTTTCATTGACCACATTTACAATGGGTTTCCATTACTAAAACCATACCCCAACCATGTGCATTGCAGAAAAGGTTGTTGCTGACAACATTATTATGTATCTTCTACTTAATCCCTCTCTCTGGTGAGCTATAGGGTCTGCATGCAATGGTAAAGTGCAGACTAGGAAGCCACAAACTCAAGTTCTAACCTCACCCCTTGCTCATTGTGGCCCAGATTTTAAAATCTGACTCTTATATTTTGGGGTTTGATTTGCAGAGGTGGGAAGGCTAGCACACAGTTGCCCAAGGCATTAGCTCCTCTCTTCCCAGACAGATAGTGTGCAACAGAAGAGATGTGATATGCATAACTGCTTGAGGTGGTGTTACTGCTTCAGATGTCTTCTGACCAGACTTCATATGGCATCAGTTAATTGGTGAGAATTATTTAGGAATTTAGATGTTTGCATTCTCTATTCTGAGTTTAAATCATAAGCAAATCCCCATACTTAGTCAGAGCTCCTCCTGAATATATCAGTGTCAGTCCAGCCTAGGATCAGTTTCTACATCTGTTAAGATGTATTTAGTATCCCATTTATATGCTGAGATTTTTTTTTTTAATCTTGGTGCTGCACTTCAGAGCAAAAAATAGGGGTTTTAATCTTGGGTATGAATATGCAGAACCTTTACTAGAGCTATGAAAGGGAAGAGATTTCATGCCTGTACTGAGGAAGGAGCTCAGGGGTAGTGCCCTGGGCAAGATAAATGAGCCCTGATGATCTTAAGGAACCTCACCTGTAGCCTCCACACTCATGAGCCTGGGCTCCACTTAAACCAGGGCTTAAGCATATTCTCCTTATAAAGTGCTTGCCTCCAGCAGTCCTTTTGGACCTACCTGGCTTTTTACCTGGTCTCTGCTTGGTACTTGTTAGGCTGCTGATTGACCCGTTCCTGTCACCCCAGTGCTGCCTGCTGTTCTCTGGTGCTGTGGCACTCAGTGCTGCTGAGGAGGTCAGTGCCTAACTTGTGGGGTTGCTGCTCCCCCCCTTCTGTTAGGGAGAATCCCCCCTCTTGCTCCGTGGGGAAGCCCCATGGAAGAGCTGTTTTCCTGGCACAGGAACATCAGGCAAGAGGCCTATTCTATCCAGAGGTGTGTTTGAAGGGATGCAGCTACAAGGGTTCTCTCTGGCTTACTGTTGGTGATGTTTAACTGCAAATACTGTTATTTAGTTATTACTTTTAGTCTCCATGATACAGGAGACTGCAAAGGACCCCATGTCCCATCTAGAGGGATGGTGTAACTTCATTATTCCTCTGCAAAACTCAGAAGACTTCAGACTCCATTAGGTTCTGCCAATTTTATGTGGCTCAAACTTGCATGCAGTTGCTCCTGCCTTCCACAGAGGAAGTGAGGAGAGTACCTAACCTTTATCATTATGTTTAATAACTGCATTTAACTTTTACCAAATATTTATTCATGAGGTCTCTAATTAATATGCACAGACAACAGGCTATAACTAGAGACAGAACATAAAGGAAACATAAAAAAAAGCACAGCCTTTTCATACCCAATTAAAAAGAAATATTATCTTAATGAAAACTCTCAAGGAAGTAGAGAGTGAGTGAGAGAGAAAAATCAGATCAAAGGGACTCAATAAAAGCCCATTTTATATGAAACACATTGTTCATCAATTAAACAATATGTGTTGTGGAAAGGAGCACTGCAATACTGGCAGCAGAGATATTGTGAGGTTCAGCCTGCTGGCCTTATTAGCACCATAGTTTCTAGCTTATCCTACTGTTGTCTCAATGTCTCAGTTTGAGGGGAAAAAACAAAATGTTTACCCACAAGCGGAGGAGGGGGTTTCCTCCACTATAATCACCTCACTCTTTATCAAATTTAAGAAAAGGAACTTTAATCAGAAAATGGATACAAGAAGGATAACTGTTCTTAACTGATATATATATATATATATATATATGTATGTATGTAGGTATAGATATAACTGTAAACAGACCAGAGCAAACTGCTTCCCCAACACCACAAGAGAAAAAAAAAAAACAAAACCACCACAACCCCCAAACTAGCAGGTTTCCTGCTGGAGAGTAGTTATACTTATGGGCAGTGTCTGTGTCACACCCCAGCTGGCTGCAGGGTGAGCTCCCAGTCCCTCTCCAGCGAGACAGAGAAGAACAGCAAGCACCCAGATGAATTCTGTCTCTCCCTCTGTCTCTCTTGTCCCAAAGAAGGAAAACTGGAAGCAGAGAACCGCCATGTGTCCTGGAAAGCAGCTGCAACTTCTCTCTCCTGGGTCGCTGCCCCAGCCGGGGAAGGCAGGCCATGACACTGCAAGTGGCGGTGAGACTGGAGCAGAGACCGGGACCCCAAATGCAGAAACGAGAAGAACAGTCATGGCAAGGAGAAAAGAACCAGCTCACCAAAAAGCAGCAGCAGCAGCAACAGCAGCAGCAACCAGGAGCAGGAGCAAACGGCTTCCCTCCTCAGCAGCACACACACACCGCTCCTGCGTTCAGCCGAGCTAAAAATGGAAAATGTCCCCAAACCCAAAAGAGACAGCCTGCCCCCCACCCAAATGATGAAGAAGAAAAGAAGGCTGTAGCAGTCAACTACTTCTTTGTTAACTCATGGCATGGACAGTTAGTGGCAGGGGAGAGAATTTACATAATAGTTCCAAACTACAACACTCAGGAATTATTTTCCAAGTATAGCACTACTGAGCTTAATGTGCATGCACTGGTAGGATCTTGGTAGAAAAAAGCAATCACTTAAGGATAGATACTGATACTATTTTGTGTTTTGTGCTGTTCATGTTTGAAGCAGTCTTAATGTGTACTAATGCCACTTAAGTAAATGGAACTAATCTGGTCTTAATTGTATTTTTATTTTCACTGTAAAAAGCCCATAGCAAGATAGTGATTTCAGGGGTAAATATGTATTTCCTTACTGAATTATGAAACGCTAACAGAACTACTACAACTGGAAGCAAATGTTAACAACAAAACACGACCCAGGAAGATGAACTCTAAATTCTTGTATGTAAATATGTTGAGTATTAAGTATTAAGTATTTACAGCTACACCACCCCTACAACTGAAACAATGTCTTGTCACTAACTTTTCAAGTCAAAAATTTAGTATGATATGAGGGAATAATGAATGATCCTGAGAAAGACTGTATTAAGTTAAATATGAATGAAAAAATTTGTAGTAGGCCAAATAGACATTTGTTCCACTGGCAGAAATGCAGTAATGCTTTCTTCAGGATCATAGAATTATGGAATGGTTTGGGTTGAAAGGAACCTTAACAATCATCCAGTTCCAACCCTCCTGCCATGGACAGGGTCATCTTCCACTAGACAAGGGTGCTTGAAGCTCCATCCAGCCCAGCACTGAACACTAGCAGGGATGAGGAATCCACAAATTCTCTTAAGGATGCCTTCCAGTCTGCAGCTGGGGACTTCCCAAGACAAAAGTTATAGTTACAACTTTATATATATATGTATGTTAAAGAAAAAACAAACCAACAATACCCTAATGGAATGTTTGGGGTTTTTTTCCATGAAATAATTTTACTACTTTTAAAAATGCATTTTGGCTTCCTGAACTTCCAAATGTGGCACAGTCTATGGTTGTGGAAAGACTACCCTGGCCTTCCTCCCTTCTTTTTTCCCCTCCAAGTTTAGACCTGTTTTATTTTGACGCCTCTTTGTCATAACAAGAACAACTGAATAATGAATGCCATGACTTCTATCCCTCCTGCTCTTCTTCTATTTGGTTTTTTTTCACCTTTCTTCTGTATGTAGGAACAAACATAATTTCTATATTGCATCTAGCCATAAACTCATATACAGCAACAAGGAATTGATGTACTGAAACAGTGGTGATTTCTGTTTGTTCTCTAGTCCTTTACTAATAATTTCATGTATTTTATTCCCTAGTTTACTTATTGCAAAATACTAAATTGGCCTATTCAAAGAGTTAACCACAATGACTCTAAGATTTTTTTATATTTCTTATCCTGATAGTAGCTAGTTTAGGTAGTAATATGTCTGTATAAGGCTGTCTTTGTTTGTGACTGACTCTACACTACAAGACTCTCTTCTGACACTTACTTAGTTGGTAATTCAATACCATGAGATTTCTGCAATTCTTCAAGATCAACTTTATGTTTACTACACAAAATGAATTTGTATAGTTCTATATAACTCTGTCATCACCCTATTAAATTACTTCCCCTCTAATAAATGAATATAGTGCCTATTACAGATTCATGTGGGATTGTGCTGATAAACTGTTTCTTGAGAAAGCTAGCTAGTCATTAATCTCTCTGATTTAATGCTTTATTTATCTGTAACAGGATTTGTCTTCTTACTGTGTTAGATTGCTTTCCTCCCTGCCCTCTAATAGCTTTTGGTGACTGACCTTGCCAAAAGCCTCTAACAATCACACCTTTGTCAACCTTCTTCTGAGTCAAAGAATGCCAATAGGTTTCTGTGGCATAATTTCCGTATGCAAATCTGTCCTCAGCCATTATTTAATTTATAATTTCTACTTAATTCTGTTCTATACTGTAGCTCCTACCAAGTGCCTGCTTTCAAAATACAATTTAACAGTTTGCATTTGCTTGCAATGTCCTTAGAAACCTTTTTAAAAAACCTAACAAACCTGTGGACTCACCATCTCCAGCAGCCTGTTCTGTAGTGATCTAGAGTTTGATCATTCTGTATATGACTTTCTTCTCTGAATGGGTTTCCAGTGGTACAGGCAAGTGTGGAGCTATGGCATGTTTTCCCTGTGTGTGGCTTTCACATTGCTGCAAAACACAGCCTACATGTACTCAGAGTACTGCTGGGGAAAGGAAGAAACAATAGAAATGTCTGTCCCTCAAGTGAAAGCTATGGGTGATTCAAAACATTGCCAAATAGTCCTTTAAATTCTGGAGGAACAGTGTCTCTAGTCTGAAATGTAGGTCTATTTTAAGACCTGACACTACTGCTGTCTAGAAGAGCTTCTTTGTACTTGGAGCTCCACAAACATTTACAAAGAAAAATTTAGATTGCAAAATAAATGTATGTAGAGATGGAGAAATTATTATCTCTTTTCTTTGCTGAAGCACAAAGGCTAAGTAATTGCCCAAGACAGCTTTGGCAGCCTGAGAGAAACTTAATTTTCATAACCTAGTCCTGTCCCTAAATTATGGGTTTAATTTTCCCATTTGAGTATCATATATGATCATATTGTGGAAAATATTATTTTTAGTTTTAATCATATTTACCTTCTGTATCTTACAGAAATTGGTGTGCTTATGTCCACACCAGACTCCAACCTACAGTGGTGGTGGACAACCTGGAAACCTTCTCATCAGGCAGAGTGAAGCCTTGCACTTGGCATATTGGATCCTGTGCTCAGAGGTATGTAGAGCTAGGAAGAATGAGTACTTGTAAGTCCTTTAATTATCACCAAATGTTCAATTAATACAACTATAGAAATGAAAATGAAAACAAGGAGGAGTGGATTAACATATTTCCAGGTCTTATTTTCACATGACCCTCTAGCAAGTGCTCGTGACTGTCCATACCTCCATCCCAGTCCTCAGATCAGTTCAAAGTCTTCAAGTAAGAGAAAGGTGCAAAAGTACAAAACTCTAAAGCACATATGGAGAAGAAAGTCTTTTCTGTGCAGTTTTCCAAGCTTGTGCTCTGTTAAAGCAAAAGGCTTCCCCTGAGAGGCATATATATTTTTGTTATTATCTCTCTGCAGAGTGCTTATTTCTGGCACAGCTTTGGTCAGGCAGTGAACCTAGACAAGTAATTGGCCTGGATGCAGCTTGTAAATTATGACTCTCTTAAACATTCAAATTGTCCTTTGTAGTCTGTATGCTTCGTTCTATTCTCAGTGTTACATTTCAGTCGTAAGTGAAATTGGGTTTTAATGCATGAATCTGGGAAATGACAAACTGAAACAAGACTAACAAAATGGAGAATGTAATGTACTTTTCCCTTGAAAATATTCAAAAGTCTCTTACAAGTCAGGTTGATTGTTCGAAGAATTGTCCTCTAGATGGTATGGCAGAACATGCTTAAAGCTTTGAGGTGAAACGGGCAATAGAGCTACATTAGGATTTGGTGACTGTGAAATACAGTCAATTGTATTGCAAAACACTGGAGTGGCCCCTGTGGTTGGAACCTTGTCAGTTTAGCATTTTGTTTTGGGTTTTTTTGGTAATTAAATCTAGATGATTAGGTCCTTGTGCTGCTCCTGTAAATAAATCTCTACTATATACTTTTATAAGACTTGTCTCATAAGAGAGAGTTATTTTTAAAATAGCTATTCCTGGTTAACTCCTTTTATGGACACTTCATTTTTGTGAGTTTTTTTAGGAATGGATTATGCTAATGCAGAATAAGGTGGTTTAAAATAAGACCATCCATACAGCAAAATAACTGTCTTGATTTCTGATCACCTTAATCTTTTTTAAGTTCTTGCAGCTGAAAAAGCCATTTCTTAGAGGCAAAGCTGGTTGGGGACACATGTAAAGCTCCTGCCAGCTGCTATGAGAATTTTAATATATATAATAATACATCCCTTGTGAAGGTGTGACAAGATTAACTGCAGTGTAAAGCAAGGTGGCATTTTCTAATTCATTGGGAGAATATTTTTTTGGCATGACAGCCTTCAAATTTGTCTCTTTTTCTGGAATGATTTAAACAGGAATTGTATGTCCAAAGCAATTTTGTAACCATTTTATCTTGTATTTTTGAAATTTTAGTTGTTCTTCATGTTAGTGTTTAGCAACTAGCAGTATTGTATGATATTGTTTATATTCAGACTTTGGATTTAGCATATTAAAAGAGTAAGGAGATTTGCTGTAGTTCATTCTGTATGCCCTACTGCAGCAGTTAATTCCAAACTGATTTCTCTGTGAAGTTAAGAAAGTTAGGAGTGATGGGGTAACCAGGACACACAGAATGTGTTGAAACACAGCAATGAAATTGCTGCTGCCTTTGCTGTTGTTCACTGTAACAGAAATAATTGAGGCATCACAATTACATAGCCATGCCCTCCTTTCCTTGACATCCAGAGTGGAAATTTTCACACTTTATTGGATTGATGTTTGTAATAATCCTGTTTAAAATAATCAGAATGGAAGGCTTCCAGTGTACACTAAATGTGAGCTGATGTGGCATAAATTTATTGTGAATGCATTTTTTCACCAATTTCAAAGAAAGTGGTATATGACAATGGTATTTTTGGCTCACTTTGTTCAGTTTAGTAGATATTAATTTTAATATCTTCCATGAAAGAGTACAGTATTTGTCTCCTGAATAAGATATTCTGGGGAAAAAAATCTTAAGGCACTGAATAGACATCAGGTTCCTTTAAAATTCATGCAGATGATCTGAAGACTGCAATATTAAAGCTGTGGTTGCTATTGAGACACCAAACCCCAGATAGGCTTCACTTTCAGTTTCAAGCAGGTAATGAAAGGATAGATTTGACAAGTGAGAGAATGTAATGTAGTTATTCAGGTATCCTACAACTCCTGTTTAGTCACCTAAAATAGGTTTAATTTTTTCTTGTTTTTCAGGTCCCAGACAGCAACACACCAAGCCTACAGAATCAAACATAAAATAGTAACATCATTGGAGTGGAAGTGCTGTCCTGGGTACAGTGGGCAAAACTGCCAACCCAAAGGTGAGTAGAGTTGTAAGGGTTTGAAACTATTCGCTTCAGCAAAAGAAAACAATGCAGTTTGATTTGTGAGCAAATGGCTCTGATGAAGACCAATACAGTCCTTCTCATTAATTTAAAACCAGGAAAAAGGCAGAGTAAACTAAAATGCTTAGGAATGTTGACTCTTCCCTGCACATGAATTTCCAGAGCAGCTAAGCAGAATGTCCTTTCCTCTCTTCCACTCTAAATAAAGTTCATAAAATCTTCAGCCTTATTTCATTTTGCTAAAATATGGAGTTCACATTCAGTGAGTCTCTTCTTTTGACTTTTCAGTTGTTAAGCATCGCAGTGCTGGGGATATTAAATGCAGGTCTTCTACTGAATACTTCCTGTAAAATTCATCTACAGCACTGTTACTATTTGGGTTTTCAGTTTCAGGCTCTATGAATATATTTTATATATGATAAAATCATTTATCATCCCCCCTCCCCCCAAATTGTGTAAGACTTTTGTTGTTAATTTCAACAGTGACTGAATGTTACTTGGTATTACTCATGATCCCTGTATAATTGTGCCCTTTCTTACAGAATAGTCTTTTACCTTTGCCCTGGTGATCAAACATGTGTCATCATACCGTAGTTTTACATCTGAATAATAGCTATGTCTTTGGTGCAGGCCTAAAGCAAGCAGTCCTTGAAAAATTAGATATGGCATCAGCATGCATGTTTTAAATGAATGAATATTACAAGAAAGGCCATTAGATGTGATAGGGAATTCAATCAGCAGTGGTAAAGTAGAGGCTGTGATTAAAAATTAATGTAGGCGAATGAAGAAAAATCACTGTTATTCACATCCAGGAGGGAAATTTCAATACTGAAGAGCCAGAACCTCACAGGCACAGAATTCTCCTCTGTGCAGCTGAGTGTGGAGTCAGATATTAACACAGGACACAGTCAGTCAGCAAGGCTGTCCAGTGAGTACAGATCAGATGTTTTAAAGCTTTCCTTTTAGAAAAATGCAAACATTAGCAAAAATATATGAAAAAATGTAAAGGATAACATTGAAGGAGGAGATTACAGTTGATAAAACTGTATGGCATCTGAAATGGCATCAAAACAACAGGGAAGCATAGACCAGGAAGAAGAGTTGTGTAACTCAATTTGTAGTGTCATTTGTGTAAAAAGAATAAAGGAAAATGCTGTGAAGTGTTACAGGAATGGGCTTGAAATTCCATCTCCTGGGTTCTATATTCAAACCTCTTCTTGCTTGCTGAATAACTTGGGGGAGCCGCTTATAATCTGCATACCAAGTTTACCCATCTAGAAAATTGAGATGACACTTATCTCACAGGGGCACTGGGATATTTAATTAATTAATGCTTGTAGAAATGCTTAAAGAGATTGGGATGAAAGGTGTTATGTCAGAAAAGCTTTTCTTCCCTGCTCCTGGAATCCTGCCTCCCATGAGGAGCAGACCACCAGCACAAGCCCTGCCTGTATTATTCAATTCCCATGAAGGGATGTCAGCTAATGAACTTGAACAGTTGGGAGCCCAATAGCCTTGTCTTCAGGCGCCTCTGTCTCTACAACGATGGGGAGGAGACGCTGTAAGCTCTGAGTGGGGCTCTCCAGTGTCACTGAGCCTTCCACTTGGCCGCTCTGTTATTCTCTGCCAAGGCAACTGGAGTATTCTGACAATATGTTTTAGATCCTGGGAAGGCACTCTTAGTGTGGTGTGGGTTGCTTACAACAAATGCTAATTTAAAATCCCTTCTGATTTGGTTTCTCTCTCAGACAGAGTGAAATATGTAACTACTTCAATCTGATAGTCTAGGCAGGAGGAAACACTTGTCACCATCTGATAGTTATTATTAAACATCTGAAAACCTTATTTGGTAGCCCCGTTGTAACTACTTGCTTACAGATGCTTCTCAAGGTAATGCGGTCGTGAGTGAAGTGAGAGAGATGTGTTCAGATCACTGTTTCTAACTTTGCCTCCCTTGTAGCAGCACATGACCAAACTGGGTAAGACATGGATTCTAGTCCAGCATGGATAATGGAATTTCATAAGAAACTTCTTAAAAATGGAAAAATGTAGATGTGATTTCTTATAAGTCTCATGAAACAGCACATTATGGCCAATTCAACAACTAAATCATTATTATTTCGATTTGGGAATATCAAATGCTTAACTGGGAGCAAAACTGCTGAAGTAAAATAATATCTAAATTCTGAGTTGCCAAGTTCATGTTGTGTCACTTTTACTGAACAAAGCTTTATTTTAACTTTGTGTGTGTAGTAAGGTCTGAGGTGAAGAAATGCCCATTCCCTCATGCACATCAGGCCTCTGAACGCCATGTTATGTGTCACAAAAGATTTTAAGAACTGGAAGATGTATCTTCTAATGTAGATCATGCTGTGTTCGAATTCGGCTTTGCTGTAGAGGGAGGCTGAGGAGGCCGAATGTGTACGAAGCCTTTTCCATTTGCCCTGGCTGTGCTTTAGGGCAAGCAGCTGGGTCTGCCACAGCCTTTGTCACACCGCAGTCCCTGGCGCGTGGCAGTGATGTCCTTTCTCCAGCAGATGGCTGTGCAATGTTCCACACGGAAGCGAGAGCCTGGGGTGAGCTGCACACACAAAAGGTAGCAATTCACCTTGAAACACAAGCAGTGGGAGGAAACTACCAAACCCCCGTTAGGGATTCCCCTTCATCAAAAATATGTTGTGAGAAAAGGATGTAATTTACATATTTTTAATATTCCCTAAAATGGTTTTGCATGCTGTGTTTAAAAATACATGGGACAATAAATTATACATCTAGGCCAATATATTGAATGATAACCATCTAATCTTATATTTCTGTGTGTGTTACCTGATATTTCTGATACAACGGGAAGAACTCATTGCCTGGGGTTTTCTATTGCTGCTTTTTTTTTGTTTTGTGTTGCTTTGCTATTGTAAATGATACCTATAGGATAGGTGTAGCAGTCTAATTTGCATATTTTATTTTGTTTTAACTTAACTTGAGCATAGTCTGTCTAATTTTTAAAAGGTCTCAAATGTGAGTCATTTGATGGCTATTTTTACCCTAAAGAGTATGTGTATTAGATTTTTGCTCTGGTGCTCCCATCACATCTTCTGCTATCTAAACTCTAAGATTGGAAAACTCAGCTGTGGGACCAAGGAACACAAAGATGTAATCACCATATGATGTCTCGAGTCATCCTGTCGGAAAAGGCCTGAGCCATGCTGGAAGAATGATGTAGGAAAAGTTATATGGCCAGAGACTCTTCTGAATTTGTTTCACAAATGAAAAGCTGGAATTTCTAATGGTGCATGAGGAGTACCTTTCCTGTACAGTGATGAAATTGAAAAAGTGTACAATATGTGGTATTGTCTCTGGATGATGTTTGTGTGTGTGTGCATCACTGGCTGCTGTCAGGGGCAGTGTAGTGCACTATTGACTTGCTCCATTCCTGGTTTGCTGCTAAAGAGACGCTGTGTCCTGGGTCTTACAGCGATTAGGTTATCTGAACAGTCTAAAACACAACTAAAACAAGCAAAGAGGGATACATATATATCCTTGAAGCTCTAGGAGTGAACAGAACTGTAAGGGTGTAGATATTCTAGAATGTGGAGCTGTGAGCAGGACAATTGATTTATTAGGGAGGATGAAAGATAAGATGGATAGTATAAAAAAAAGTGGTGTCTGTAGCACTAACAGTGTCAGTGAATGCATTTAGAGCAACAGAAAGACTAGTAAATGAAAGAATAAAAAGACATCGATCAGCTGGTCTTTATCACAGGCGAGTAACTGACTCCCTTGTCATAGATTATATCGTCACATTACCACCTGATAAATCCTGTGTAATGAGCTGGGCTGAATGCAAGTATTTATCAGTCAATAACTATGCCACGGAAAGATACCAGAAGCTATTTGAAATTGTAACTATTTGAGGATTTTTTATTTCTTATCAGCCAGTTTTAATAGATTCTATGAAACTATCAGTCCATATGATAATTTCCTCTGAGTTCCTATCCTGATTTTACAACCCCCTTAATTTACAATATAAAACACCCTATATCATCCTTATTTATCTTCAAATACACTATTTAGAGACTGTTGAAACATGGAATTTCTTGATTCAGCATTTTATTCTCTTTCCCTGGAAACTCACATAATGCCTAAACTAGATTTTAATATTTGAACGGTAGAATAATGTTATCATGCCCAAGTTACTCTGCTTGTACTGTACTAAAGACTGGAAATCCCATTAGTGCCACATAAGGGGCATTCCTTAGAATCCTGGAACAACATCCACTTGAAACTGTTTAATGAACTGAGCAAGCATATAAAAATTGATATGAATTTGCACTAGCAAAATTTAGGACCTACCTTGTACATATTTAATTTTTTAAAAAAAATAATGAAAAAAACCCCCAACACCATTAACCCTAATGGCTGGAGAAGTACGGCAGGAAGCTGGAAATCTCAGTTCAGTTCCCAGCTATCCAATCAGTTTTTCACTGCTTTTTGTGAGCAAGTTACTTCATTTTTCTGGAACTCAGTTTCCTCAACTATGATATTGAAATAATAGTTATGTTAGTCCAACTTTTTGCAAATTGCTTTGGGATCTTTTGGGCTGAAATGTAAAATAAGCATAGATAATCCCATTTGCTATCACCAGAGAAAATATTTACAAAACTATTACCTTTGTGAAGATGTTTTATGTGTGTACCAGTCACAAATGTCAAATGCTATTTGTTGGAATTTGATTATCTTTTGAAATGGTTTTCAGGTGTTGCAACAATGTAATATCACCCTTGCCTTTACTAGGAAGATTTCCATGGCTGAGGATCTGTGTAATTCGTTAAAAAACCCAAACAAACAAAAACCCAAAATAAAACAAAAAACCAAACAAACAAAACCAAAATTAGTTTTAACAAACCTGATTCATGTTGTAGCTATAAAAAGCAATAATTAATTTCACAGATGACAATCTCTGTAGTGCCTTTGTACTGCTGCTTTATATTTTTCTTAAAAATTAGTCTAGAGTTTCTAGCCCTGAGCATTTAAAAACTCTATTCATTATAAAGCCAGTTTTGACACTTTAGAATTAACACCAACCTCTGCTAAACTTGGGAAGCCGTTTATAAAGTCAGTCAATGTCTTCATCAATGTGGTCCCACACTGTGTTACAGGTACACTAAGCAGGTCACTGTGGAGGATTAGGCTTTGGTAAAGTTGGTACAGAACAGGGAGAGAAAAAAATTCTTGTGGAATCATCCTGATTGTCCTGTTCTATGGTTCACTCACCTCCTTTCCTTTTTCTTCCTCTTTCAGCTCAAGAAAAACAATCAGTCATACACAGCAACCAGGCTGAAAGCAGCAGAACTGTCATTGAGAGGACACCAGGAGCTCCTCAGGACCCCAGTGGACCAGGTCAGCTGTTACCATTACTATCACCTCTAGCCCAATCACTGACCATGTGACTCACTAAGATCAGTGCAAAAACAATTTGAGGGGAACCCATGTCTGCTGAAGGGACCAGAATGAATCAAGCAGTTGTGGGAGATGGGGAGAAGAAATTGAACTTAAAGATATCAGCAGCTTAACATTTATGGAGTGTCTTGTGACCAAATTAAAATCAGGAAAATATTCCACATGAAAACATTTAAACTATTATGTTACTGAGTCAAATAGATTAATTAAGGGGAGGAGAATGGCAAGAAAATTTAAAAAATAAACAAACCATCAAACAAAAAACCATCCCAACCCCCCCCCCCCCCCCCCAGATTGTATCTAAGAGTAGTATAGACCACCACTGGCCATAAAAGAAAATGTAATAGTGTCGACTGATTATCTTAATACATAATTATTGTTAGGTATTTTCTTACAAAAATTGATGCTTTATTCAAAATCAGTACAATGACACTTCAAGCTTTAATAAGGGCAACTTAGGCGTGTTTTAAGCTACTCTGCCTAGGATTTTCAAATAGCTAAGAAACACAAGGATAGTTTTATACCACGGATGCTTGAGACTATTTCTTCTTGCACTATATATTTCCTCATTTTTGCATTTATTTCAACCTATCTAGACCTTGAGTTTTTGGAACATAAAGTCAGAGTTGTCTTGCAAGGGTATGTACAGACCCTCTAGCATTTTAAGAGCTAGTTAGTAACAATAATGCTTTTATTCAAATAGTGATGTACATTGAGACGTTATGTTAGATGGCTGTGGTGTGAAAAGCTTCACCACCTCTTGGTCTCTAGAAATGCTGAGTGTGCTCACTTCCCTTTGTATTTATTTTTCATTATCATCTGTATGATTTAAAGTTTACCAGCACAAATATTTCGGAAAATTAATTTCATAGTTGTCTGCATAAGTATTCATGGAACGGAATTTTATCCATGCCACTTACTAAACCAGGAGTAGAAACAATCATGGTTTACCAGATCATTCCAATTAACCATTGTTTCAAACACTAAATGTTCACTATAAAGAAACATGAAAAGGTGTCCATGATTTAGAGGTATTGAGGTAGTTGAAGGCACTGACCTATAGTCCAGTCTGTACTATCTGAAGTTATATATGCCCTTGAGGGTGCAGAGATGTTGGTAATGCAGAATTATTTGGAAAGTCTGTGGATGTAGAGAACTGCCAACTATCAGCATATCATGTTTAATTAACAACTACAGAAATATGTGAAACATGCTTGAATAAGGAAGTTGTTTGAAAAAGTAAGTCTCTGCTTGTGAGCAGTGAGTGAAAGTGCATTTGTCAGGTAAATTTTTAGTGGCAAATTATATGCAAGGTATTTGGCAGAGTTCTCTACATACTGTCAAATAAGCTTGTAGTTTACAAGGTGAGGAGCCAAAAGATGGACAAGATGTGAAATACAGTGTAAAAGGATGCATGTTCCTTGAACTTTCCTACTACCTCCTTTTTTTTTTTTTTTTTAATCTT
>VWZD01011464.1:165456-241155 GCA_013396695.1 Sakesphorus luctuosus
GGTTATGGAAGCCTACACTGGCTTTTTTGTATAATCATCAGCTGTTACACACCACGGTGTTATTGTCACTCACACAGTTGTCTTATATCCAGAAACATTTTAAAGAATCAAATAAATAAGGCAAGTTATGTTCTCAGGTCTGTGTTTTGCATCTGTGAATATACTGTTCTGGGGCTATTCATACGTGCTGGGAAAACAGGATGTCAGAACTGAGATCACCACAAGGTCTTATGGAGACAGTACACAAGTATGTGCTTATGTCCATATATGTGTTTTACTTAAAGTCATAATGGACAGATAGAAAAAGAGAGGGAAAGACTGAATCTGGCATGGAGATACAGAAAGGTATTTTCAAACAGGAGTTAGAAGGCTGTTGCCTCTTGGTGATATCATGTGAGCAACCAAGTCTCCCAGTGCTGGAGGGAGGAGGATGTTGCTTAGTAAAGCATACAGGACACATATGAAAAGCTGAGCACTGGAATATGTCACTTCTCTTATTATCTGAAATATAAATCTGAAATTGGAATCTGAGCTCCATGTTAAATGCACTTTTGTCTATTTTTTAAAATAAAATGAGTCAGTTTCAAAGGAGAGAAATACCTGTTCTGGTGACAAGACTGCAAACATGACGTGGGGCCAGGACTGACTGCCCTAGTCTGTCATTCCGTCAGCAGCTGCCATGACTCTACAAACTAGATTCTGTTTCCAGCTCCCACTATGCAGCCATGCCGCTTTCAGGCATAAAACCTCTCTTTCAGGTTCATCTGTGTAGCTTCTCTTCTTCCCTCAGTGGGAACAGATGAAATGAAATTGAATAAAGCATAACCCTGCAGGTTAGTTACCAGTTTGGGTGGCTATGCATGAGCCAGTAATGAATTCAAATTACTTTCTCACAGTAACAATACAACCTGGAGCAGAAGTATCCAGTTCTGTTTGTCTCTCGCAAAGTAGTATGATGATGAAGAATATTCAGACAAAGATCTATCAATGTCCTGTCTCTACAGGCCCATTGGGGAGAATTGCCAGAGTTTAAATTAGGTGTATGAGTCATAAACACACTTTAGTATCTGTGTAAGTAGACACCTTGGGTAGAGAAAACCTCTGGAGATGCTGACATTCTAACCTAAAAGAGCCAGCCTTATTCACCAGGCTCTACCAATTATGACTTTTACTACCAAGAAATATTCCTCTGCAGGAGAGCATGTTGGCATGTTTCATCTGTGCTAACTGGGTACATTTAATGAGTTCTCTGGATTTACCCAAATGCCATCAAGTTAGATAAGACACAGTTATTTTTTAAATAGTAGAATTCTTGGAGTCTTCAGACCCTTGCGCTTAGACATGATTTCTGGTTATAACTGTTTACTGCCATGGGAATAGACACTGATGCCATAATGAAAAGGGACAAAGGATCAATAACAATACTGTAAATTTACACTAATAAATATTTATATGTGCATCTGAAGAATCTCTTGCATAGCAGTTTACTAAGTCAGTATAGCCTGAATCATGTAGGGTAATATATCATGTGTCTTACAGAGGCAATTTAAGCTGAATTCTTGAAGGAACTGAAGAGATTTTCTAGCTTTACTTAGAGGAATTTGAGTATCTAATTTTATCAGCGTCTACTGAAAATCCTGGACTAAGTTTAATTCCTGTCAACCATGAAATTCAGATGGCTAGCTGAAGTCATGTGGAGTCTTAATTTTCAAGATCACCATTACCTAACTTAAAAGCATGCATCTAGGCCTTTTAATCCTGAAAAGGCTACAAATTTCAGGAACAATTTGGGCAGGTTTTTAAATAAACTTGACTTCATAGATGAGCATCTATTCTTAATGACAGACCAATGATTATTCGAAAGTCAGTTGCCTATTGTCTGGGGTTTTTGCCTTGCTGCTGNCTATAGGATGCTAGGTGGAGGAAGAATAGTATTATGTTGATTAAAGTATGCTAACCATTCAAAATACTCTTGTAGAATTATAATATTTTATAATGGATACAGCTGCTTCAGTAATTAGTTACTGCTGTGCTGCTACATCTCACTAATACATGACAAAAATCAAGATGATTCACTCACGTCTAAAAATCCAGAAACTTTTCGCCCACTTTCAACTAATGTCTCCCAAATCAATTACATTCTCTTTTCCTTTTTTTCACTTCATAGTGTTTTAACATTACCTTTTTTTTTTTCCTTCTCATTTTGTTCTCTGACCAAGCACTTACACAAAAAATGAATGAGAAGATTAGCAGTCAGGAGATGAAACTGAGTTTTCTACAGAAGAAGGTTGACAGCATTGCGGCTGCAATGACTGATGTGAGCAAGTTGCTTTCTTCTCTGGAAGGCAAAATCAATGAAGATAAGGGCAGAGACTTCCAGTCTTTTCTAAAAGGTAAGAAAAATAAATTAATGTAATCAGTCACCCTGTTAAAGGTGCTGGAAAAAACCCTAAAAGCTTTCATAAACTGTCCTATTCTGTTGCTTAACATTTCTAGGGAGAACTCATTTTTAATTTCATTTCATAACAGAGGGATTTGTTTACTTCAATGTTTGTTTTAGGGTCTTTCGTGGTGACAAAAAAATTTATATTCTTGGGTACTACATCATCTACATGGTAACAAGCCATTACCAAGGCATTTTCATTTACTTAGAGCTTCTTCAAATATTCTTATCTCTGGTTTTGTTTATCGGACAGCAGCTAAAGGATGTAGTATTTGCTTTGCTACCACTTCTAACTAATATTCCTTAATACATAACTCACATATGCAGGGGAAAAGTATAAGGCATTCTGTGGTGGATGTATTTATGCTGTGGCAAACATCATGCTGAATGATTTGCTGATCGTATTAGGCTATCTTTGATAAACATCTGTACTCATGTTCAGTGTATGAGAACGACAAGGCTAGATACCAGGAGCTTGGGCAGATCCTCTCCAGCAGAGTTACGTATACATTTTTTGTGAATTGTGCAGAAAAACCTGTTATCCAAGTACAAATGGTGCTCAACAAGCAGATTCGGGCTGTAGCTTTCATTTCCTTGATGTGCAATATTTTTCTCATTTTTTCAGGAATTTTCCCCAAACTGTATTTTACACTTTAGAATATGGAGGACTTCTCTACTCTTTAAAAATTGAATAAAGGATCTGGAACTCCTTACATTTAGATAAAACTAAATGAAACAATAGGTGCCTTTGTATGTGCCTCAGATTTCCCAACTTGGAACCCATTTCTTGTATTTTCAGTCCTCTGTCTCCTGAGTTGCTCCTGCCACATGCTAGATGGCTCTCTTGTATGCAAGTTTATTCCATCTCTTGATCAGTGACCTGCATTCACCTCTCCACATATTGCTAGATGGCATTCTTGACCTTTGGGCATACATTTAATTTGTCTTTGAATATTTTCCATTTCCCTTCTGCTTTCTCCTCATTCTTTTTTATATTCCACTCATTCTATCTGTCATTTTCATGCTAGTCTAAGAGGTGTTTTGCTGCATCCTGTGTTCCAGCTTCTCCATTCCCTATCTGTGTTTCAGAGTCTAAGTCTTAATTAAAATGTGCTGTTCAAAAAACTCTATTATTTCACAGTTCTCTGCAAATGTGTTTCAAACCTTTATTGTTTTTATCTGCAATGCTTTATATTACAACTGCTTAGACAAAATCTCCAGTTGATGGCCATTTTTTGATTTATCTTCTCAATCCATCTCCTAGTCAAATACCTCTAATGAAAACGGTGTTATCAACTACATTTCTTAACTCTAATTATGGCATTCCAGTACAGGTTATTCTTGACTTGTACGTAGGTAAACAGCAGGAATGAGGGAAATGGGAGAAAGAACAAGGTTAATGTTTCTGTTGGCTTTTATATGTAGTGACAAAGGGCAACTGCAGTTTCCATGCAGGCAATATCAGTCGGTCATACTCCACATGCATAAAGAGCATCTTAAAGTAGCAGGACCTGAAAGGAGTTTCCATGTTGTCCTGTAAGTTGGTATAAAGGTGCAGTATAGGCACATCAGACTTTTTAAAAATTACCCTAAGAAGCTCAAGTGAAGCAAACTACAACTTCCCCCACTACACTACCATCCTGAAGTGAGGCGCTTTCAAAGCACAGTTAAGTCTGTAGCTGCTTTATGCTATTCAGAATTTCCTTCTTCATCTGCTTCCCATGGTGCCCAGGTCCTTTGCTCACAATCCTTACATCACTTTTTTTCTTATCGTAGAAATTCTAATGTCTGCCCAGTTTTGTATCAGGGATTGTGAGGAGTAAGGTTTGATTCTGTGAAAAAAAAAAACCACAATTCAATACAGTTCAAAAAATCTTTAGTTCTTTGTTTCATCTGTGAAGAGACTTTGGTGACACAAACCTGTCATCTGTTAATAGGAGGCAACACTCACTAGAGTAACTGAAAACTCCTCTAATTTGATTTGTGAAGCCTGTTGTGCATTTTAAAAATTGCTTTCAGTACTCAGGAGGCCATTTGCACTTTTTATTTAGGGAAAATAATTTTGTGTTCTCCCTTTAATTTAATAAACTCTACTTACTTTCTGCTATTCTTTTCTTCCACCTTCCACTTCATATTTTATAGACACCTTTCCTCTTCATTATTAAAACATACACTCCTTTGAAAATGAACTCAGCAATGTAGTGTTAATCACTTCCAAGTCAGAAATGTCATTTACAGCTGCATATATAACCTTAATTCTGTCTCCTGTGTACGTACACTTATTTTGCACATTATGCTTCAAATAATTGAAACTGCAAAGGCAGTCTATGTTGACACAAAGTAATTACACCCTTTGGATTTCAGCCAGGAAGTTAAAATTAAAATTTATAATCTCATAAAAAGTGCAAAAGATCTTTAATGTTCACAGGTAGTTTGGACCTTTCTATTTTAAAATGAGCAACAGAGAAATTGAGTTACATCCCTGAGTGCACATATGTAGTCTCAGCTCAAGCTTAAGAATATAACCAATTGTCACCTACAACACAAGTTTGGGTCAGGTCTTTCTGTGGAGAAGTGTGCTCCCACAACCACTGGTGGACTTTGGAGTAGCACTTGCTTACCAGGTGGTTGTTCTAGTCAGCAAGCAGGGGAGAGAGAAACCCAAAGCTGTCTGTTTTATCAGGCTCCACACCCCCTTGGTAATGGGAACACCTGAAAACCAAAGTTGAGCTCCATATTGCACTTGCAATTCAACTAAATAGAGTAGGAATAGGAGAGAGCATGGCTGACACCTTCTTGGCTGTCACAGGAGAAAAGGCATAGGTCCTGTGGAACACTTCTCTCAGCAGAATGGTCTGTTAGCAAGATTTGTTGCTAAGATGAAGGAGTTTGACTCCTCACAGAAGGTTTAGAATAATCTTGGTTCTTTCCACAGCCATTAAACTTTTCTTCACAGCCCATTGTGTCTCTTAGAGCACAGAACATTTTTCAGCATCTTAAATTAACCTGACTAAATAAACACTTAGAATGGCTTTGCTGCATGTCAGTTATTTAACTCTGTGTTCATATCTTCGTTCTTCCTCTCACCTACCAGGACACCTTTATTCTCAGATATCTGTGTGAATATTTGTGTACATACATCTGTCTAGCCATTACTTACTTTTCAGGTAGTAAAAAGAAAAAAAATAAAGGTAATCTCAGTATTATCATTGCTGTCTATTATACTTTGTGTAAAATTGCAGTGACACTGGGGACCTCAGTTGACAGTAGGTGAGTTCATTGCTTGGGAAACTTCATGCTGTATTTCTAAAGTGCCTCTTTCCTAGGCTGGCCAACTTAGTGCACCTGCATATTATATCTTGCCTGGAAAAAACCCACCATCTGAACAAGTTAAAAAGTACTGTGCTTCTCTTTAGCTTGCTGAACAAAGCCATTTTCATTTGCAATCCTTTTGAACCCTTGGAGCCCCAAGCTGGATTGTATTTCATGGGTCTGATTTCCTGATGTTTTACTGCCCTTGCTGAGAATGTACCTTCAAATAAGTTTTCAGAACATGCCTTGGTGTTTTACAGATGAATCAATAAAATCCAGGCTATAGAACTAATTGAGAGGAAAATAGAGGAAGGCAACAGAGAATTTCTGCCTTTATCAATGCAGTTTTAATCAGAGAACCTGTGGTAATTGAAGCATTGTAGATGTTGAAGGGTTTAACCATTATATCACAGGCTGGCTGCAAGTGTCCATTTGGTTTAGGAAAAAACGTGCAAAGAACGCTTCAGTGTTTTCCTTTGGAGAAAAAAAAGAATAAAAATCCTCCTAATCTCACACCAGAGCAGAACTACTGCTCTAATTAATTGCAATATGTTATGCACTACTCTTTTATGACTGTCTTGACTCTTCTAATTTTATATAGGAAACATATTTTCATGTTATTAACAGAAGCAGAATTCCCACACATCCACCTCTACACAGTACTTTGTAAAATCAATATTCCTTGGAGCTATTTAAGGAGTTGTAATCTACAAGAATAGAAGTATCTACCTTTAAAATGTTTGTATTTTGTAGCAGTTGTCATGTTACTAAATGAAGCTATTCTATAAGGCTGTTCTTTGTATTTTGCTTCTTTCTCACTATAGTGTATTCTATGATCACTGAGCACATACAATAGTAAGGTAATCTCTACTTTCACTTCTTACTCATAATGATGAAAAAGCAGTTGGTTTCCCCCTTACTTTTCTAGTGAAGAAAGGACACATAATTTTATAAGCAAGCCAGAAAAGCACACAGATCACCTTCAGTGCTCAGAAACTACTTAACTAGGAGATCAAAGTTGATATCACATGCAGAGTCTGATTTGCCTTTTCAAAATAATAGCAAAACTTCTGTTGATTTCAATAGGAACAGGGATGGATCCTCAAATATTAGCCATCCTCTGCATTCCTCATCTTTAAATTTTGCTCAGTGGGTGGGTAACTTGGGGCACAGATTTGTGTGTTTCACTTCTGTACAGCACTGTTTGCTTACATTGTGGGAAAAACTTACATGTTGCTAACAAAATTGGCTTGATTATTTCCATATTTCTCATTTTTTCCAAAGGTCTCAAATACAGAAGTATTAATGAATTAGTCAGAGACATATTCAGAGAAGACTTTAATGTATTTCAAGGTGAAATGCAAGAGAGCATGGCTCAGATTTTCAAAACTGTGTCCAGTTTATCAGGTGATCTTGAAAATACAAAAGAATTAGTCAAGCACCTGAATGAAACCCAACAAAAATTTGCTCAGGAGAAAGATGATGGGCCAACAAAACTTGACATTTTGGAGCTGAAGAGTCACATGGTGCAGATGAAAGAGGAAATGGCTCTCACTTGTGACAAGCCTATGAAAGCTTTACAAGACAAGCAGAAGTCGTTGGAAGTTAACTTGGAGCACCAGCAGTCAAGAAGTGCCATTTATTATGAATCTTTAAATAGGACTCTTAGTGAAATGAGAGATGCTCATGAACAACTGTTATCAGCTGAACAGTCTTCAAGACAAAGCATCCCTTCAGCAGATAAGGTAATGGAGTACAATCTTACAGAGTACATGTTCACACTGCATGAGAAAGTAAAGAAACAAGGCATGATGGTGCTGGAGATCTATGATGATTTAAGAGTCCAAGATAGCAAGATCAGCAATCTCAGTGTTGCACTGGAAATTCAGAGAGACTCTGTTCTGGGGATCTGTGATGACATGTTGTCAGAGAGCAGCACAAATTTCCAAATGCAGCTGGCAGCAACCCAAGAGAAGATGCTTGTCTTAAACAAGAGTCTCTCTGACCTGTTCCTTCCACTGGACAATAAGATGGACAAAATGAACGAGCAAATTAATGATTTGTGCTATGATATGGAGATCTTGCAACCCTTGATTGAACAAGGGGTACCTTTTAGTCTGACTTCAGAGTATGAACAACAAATTCAAGTTAAAGAATTCAATGAGAAGCTTGAAAATCTTACTACTGTCATTAACAGAGTAAGTTCTGCAATGTGGGAACTTTCCAAAACTCAGGAAGAACTTAAAAATGAATCTCAGGCTTATCAGGAACTGTTTGAGAGTCGTGTTAATGAATGCTCCATGGAAATGGAAGATGGATTAAACAAGACTATGATAATAATAAATAGTGCTATTGATTCTATTCAAGATAACTATGTGCTGAAAGATATGCTACATGATCTAAGAAATGAGACTGAAGTCTGCTGTGGCAGAGCTGAGAAGCTGGACAGCCTCCTGGCTTTCATTCCGCAGTTCCAACAGTTGAATGAATCCCTCCAGACACTGCTCAATAACAAGAAGTATGAAGGCACTTCGCAAGTAGCACCATCTCTTTCTGATCTTCCATACAAGGAGCTTGACCAAAGTATCCTCCACAATTTCAGCAGAGTTTTCTACATTTTGAATGATACATCATCAAAAGTGGAACATCAGCAACAAGATATCAGCCGCCTGGAAGAAAAACTACTTGACTCTGTGGAGGAATCAAGGGACCATGAGGTTCGCCTTCTGAATGTAGAGTCAAAAATTTCCAAGTTTTTGGCAAGCAGCTGTGTCTCACTGAAAAGAACCAATGCTGCCTCAACAGAGAAAGAACAGGTGGTCTCACTTCAGCTTCAGGCGCTGAGTTCCAGGATCAAGGCCCTGGAAGCCAAGTCGATCCGTTTCTCAAACATCATTCCCCTTGTGAACAAGACAGCTCACGAGGCCTGGGGGCTGTGTCAGAACACCAACAACAGCATCCAGAAAGTGAACGCCAGTATACCTATGCTAATTAAATCTGCTCAGCCAGATATACCCCTGCTGCAGAGAGGCCTCAAAGAGCTCATTGAATCTGTGCTTGAAGTAAAAGCAGGAACTATTCTGACAAATTTAACCCAACATGTTGACATATCTGTGGCAAATGCAGTGAACAATATCACCAAATTTCAGAAGCAGATGAAACCAATCATAAAGAAACCAGCCCCAGCAAAAAAAGCAGCAGCAAACATCACCATGAGCCTGGCAAGCCGAAGTCAGAGAAACACGGATAATACTATAGATCCAGGTAATGCATTTTGCTCTATTAAAAATCAGGATAATCTTAATAAAGACTTATGTAACCATTGTGATGAACTGAGTGACAGAATTTGATTGAGGGTAAACAAACAGTCTAAAGACTGCCACAAAATGTTTCAGAGAAACTTGAGATTACTCCAGCCTCCTGCCTGCAAGAGAATTTGTTTTTCTTATGAGGAGACTGCACTAAGGCATTTAGAAGCTCCATTTAATTTTCCTTAAATTCACATCTGATCATTTTAAGATACATGTACATGCACACACCCTCAGCTGAGAACCTGACCTTTGAAATGTAACTGACAGTTTAGACAAGATCTAAAGAACATGAATTTTGCTTTTTGCCCAAGAGCACTGTGTGTGAACCTTTGTGCTTCGCCCTACACAGAACTTATACCTGAATTCCCTGGGCATCCTGCCCTACCCTCCAGATACACACCCTGACCATGGGTCTTGGATCCCTCCTTCAGCTCAAGCCAAAATCTAAGGCCTCCTCGGTTGTGCTGGACTGTCACTAACCCTGGTTACCATGATCAGCCTTTATGCTCTGCTTGTCACCTGTCCAGGTGAGGCACCAGCCCTGCTGTCACCCTCAGTTCCTTAGTGCTGGCCCAGGTAAAGCTGTCTTTCTCCTGGTCCCTGACACTCCTTGCATCTTCGCTCCTGAGCATGTCCATAGCTTTTATCACTGTCAGACTCAGAGCACCAAGCCAGGGATGATTAATAACTGTAGGCTGACAACCAGTTTGACCCTATGTGAGCAAGGTGGTTTAGTAGATTCCCAGGCTCTTCCAATCTCCTAGGACTTCCTGAGAAACAGTTATAGATAACTAAATATTAAGAAAATGCTGGTCAGTTACTTCCTGTTCAGAAGCATTTCCAAACTGAACCACTGGAGTCACTTCCTTCCATAGGGAGACCATTAAATTGCTAAATATTTGATTTGCTTTTAAACAACTCTTCAGTAGGTACTGACAGAGCTTCATTACTTGTTTGAAGATTTGCTTGTACAGCATTGACAGTCTATTTCCCAAAAGAGCTTCTGGATGTTTGTCCTCCCAAAGAGTAGCAAAACTGAACATTAACTCTCTATCCTCACTCCTACCATACCAAGTGTAATTAGCAACTGCATTCAGTTTATTTCCTGCTATTAATAGCTACAATTTAAGCCTTCAATTTACAGTCTCTGTCTTTTACTTATCTATGCTATTAAGTTGTGAAAGATTAGTTAACATTAAAATATGTAATATAGTAGGAAATCCTTTCCTAGTCTGAACCTCTTGGCATCTTTACCCCAAGAAGAGAATATGGACAGAGTGTCTCAGGACACCCTCCAGTAAGAAAAAAAAAAAGAAAATACTGGGTAGAAAAGCAGTCTCAGCCAAAACCATGGTATTGTAGCATAGTTACATAGATTACCTGCGCAGGGAAGATCTATGGCATTTACCTCTTACTCTGAAAGTCCTAACTTGACTCAACTCCCTTCCCAGCTTCTCCTATTTCTAGCAGATGGAGGAGCTTCCCAGCTGCCACTAAGCAATGCTGCACCTGGAGGGTTAATATAATGTAGATAAAGTTATGCCTGAATTTGAATTAACTCCAAGGTTAAGTTCAGGCAAAATCACCCCACAGCAGAGTTTTAAAATAGTCTTAATCTCATTGTCACTTCCTTTTTGTGATCGTTTTCCTGTTTCTTGGATTTACTTCTTGTTTATGATAAGCTGAGGCCAATTAGCAGAGAGACTATCATGTTCTTACACAAAGCTTTTGTATTTTGGGAATAAGGTACAGTCAGCACAATCAGCTGTTTTCCTTCCTTTTCTGCTTTCACACTTGGTAAATATGAGTGAAATGTTGTGGATGCTTGGTAAATATAAGTGAAAAATAACTTCAATTAAGCGTGCAGCAAAACTATTATCTGAGAGGAAAACCATTATTTCCGCATGTCCAGTTGCCTGTGCTGTGACCCCAGTCATGACAGTCCTAAATTGCTTTATTTCAGGCATTAAGGGAAGGACATTATTTTCTGTGGAGGGAATTACTGTTGTGTTTTTAAATCATATTCTACATCAGAGTAAATTCAAGTGTCACTGTAGCATGTGCCTTGGCATTCTGCTCACTGAACTAAAATATCACGCAGAAACAGTTTGCCTTAATGTAGCAGTCCGTGAAATGGCTGGTTGGGAATCTGAAGATAACATGAGAATTACTGAAATATCAGTGTGAAGCTCCAGCTCAACATTTCTCTGGCAATAGGTAGATCTTTTTATGCAAGACTTTTCCTGTTCTGATCTACCAAACTAGATTTACAGGACTGTGTGGAGTTCTCTTTCCAGAGGTCTGGTGGTATTTCCTGGCAAAATATTCATTTGCTAAAACATCTGACTTTTATTTAACCAAAGTAAGAGAAATGAAAAATGTGTGTTTTTGGAATCCCTTGTATTCAGAATTTTTCATAGCAATATTTCATTTTTAATGTGACCTGAATTTTCTTCCCCCCCAAAAACTGTTATGAGAACACATTATACAATTACAGTTGGTAGTTACTCTCTCAGAGCTCAGCAGCACTAGTCTGACAGATTTCTTTGTATCAGCTGAGTGTGATTTGGCCACCTTGTATATAGTTGGGAACAGAGGCAAGGACATCCTCTGTGAGTGTGCTCTGGAAAGCCAACTGTTTGGTATAACTTTCATTGCTTGCAATGCAAAACTTTTACAACAGCCTTGGTAGAGATCCTGGAACTGAGTTACTTGTGGACAAGCACTGGAAATGGTTTGGATAACATTCAAGACCTTTCCTCATCAGGAGCCAAACTCTCCTGCAATGGTCATTGCACTCCTGGGTGGGTAATGTCATAGACAAGATAGTGCAACCTGTGCACCAGCAGTACAAAATCTGTGTTTCAGAATACCCAAGGATAAGCTGACTTTGTCCAGAAACAGCAGCCTAATCTAAATTCTTTGGAGCATCTTTTATCTTATTGCATGTACTTGACCCACTGAGACAAGCAGAACTTGGCATTTGCGGGGAATATTGAATATCTTGAAGATTAGCTGAGGGTATGCTGAGTTCAAGTAAAGATGGATTGGACCAGCCAAGGTTCTGAACAGCCTGGACATAATCTGACATTGGCCTTCACAAAGAACTTCGTCAGAAATTATGAATTGACAAAGACCCTTTCCAAAATACTGTAAACTTGGGAAGTGTCTCTGTAAGGACATTGTGACTGAGGTTGTTGGTTTTCCTCCCTCTCCTTCACAGGGCAGTACTCAGCTTGTGTCAGTTCCCCGTGCCAGAATGGAGGAACCTGTATCAATGACAGGCAGAGTTTTGTTTGTGCGTGTCGCCACCCTTTCGGAGGAGCCAACTGCAGCGCGAAGCTCATGAACGACAATTCCCTGAGTGTCGGCAAGTACAGAATTCAGTAGCGCAATACGCTGGCAGTATGAGCCTCTGCCCCAGGGCCTAATTAGAGAGCATTTGCTGGTCAGAGGTCTCACATTTCACTTTAATGAGTGCCAACTCTAGTGGTAGTGTCCTGTGTTTTCGTGCTGAAGACATCAATCCCAGTGGGTGACTCGTGATCTCTTTCTTTAATATGACCAGATGATGGGATTAAATTGGTTTGGGACCTGGAATAATAGCTGGAAACCTCCCTGCTGAAATGTGCTGAGTTGAGGGTGTGCAATGGATGCGTTTCAACATAACGTCATGAAGTTTGAAGGGGGAGGTAAAGTCACCTCACTGGGGAATACTAACTTTAACAGGGCCATAAATACTCCATAAATGCCAGTAGTTACCAAATTGTGTGGGACTGTGGCCTCAAGGAGTCATGCTAGGCATGTCTCTGACTTTCATCAACAAAGGATGCAGCCCTTGAAAGATATTTCAATTAAACAAAACAAATGAAACAATAACAACAAAACCAAAGACCAAACAGAACATACAAGCAACAAACAACACAACCCCCACCCCTATGGAAACTATGCTTATTCAGTCCAGAAAACAAATAAGTAATTTATATCCAGGCCACATGGAATGTGAATTATATGCATCTTTCAGCAGTCATTTGGTTGATTTTCACTCATGACAGCATATGAGTGAATTAAATAATTTATACAAAAGTAGGGAATGATAGTGTGCAGGCTCAGCTTGAAGAGAAACACATTCACTTTTATTCATTCATTTAACATCAGGAGTGCTAAACATCTTCTGTGTTTCTCTAAGATTTATGGAGAAATTCTTAGGTTTAGCTCACTCACATGAACAATGAGAAGGATCCTGGGGTGTGGAAAATCTAGAAGCGAGTGTAGAGTGAAAAAAAATCTCCCTTAATGATAGCTTAGTATAGGCAAATATAAAGTCCCCTTTCTGTTTCTAAAATTTTTCTTTGGTGGATACATCTAGCACTAATTGTGAAGAAAATTACTTTTATACAATATAGAAAAATGTGGTTTTGCAGAAATACTATGTTTCAGTTGCTCAAGCTACAGTATGGTGTGATTTCAGACAAGCTGCTTTTGGTATTCTGGCTGGTCAGAATTGCTTTTCTACAGTGTAACACCACTTGAAATTGTTCTTTATTCCTTTCCAGATTTTTCCAAAGGATCATACAGATATGCACCTATGGTGGCTTTTTTTTGCCTCTCATACATATGGAATGACAACTCCAGGACCCATCAGATTTAACAATCTGGATGTCAACTATGGCACTTCGTTTGCCCCAGCAACTGGGAAGTTCCATGTTCCATACCTGGGGGTCTATGTTTTTGAATATACCATTGAATCATTTAGTCCACGTGCCTCTGGCTATCTGGTCGTTGATGGAATAGATAAACTCACTTTTCAGGCTGAAAATATTAATAGTAACAAGTACACCGGCAGAGTAATTACTGGAAATGCTTTATTAGAATTAAATTACGGTCAAGAAGTCTGGCTCAGGTTGGCAACTGGCTCTATACCAGCCAAGTATCCACCAGTAACTACATTCAGTGGTTACTTGTTGTATCGTACCTAAATCAATCATAAATGTAAGCAGTTAGTCAAATGAAGCAGCATGCATGTGAATTTAGCTTTGCCTTTAAATACTTTGTTTCTTTACCAGCAGTAAGTTTCTGAAAGTAGTCAGTGTAATGGCATTTGTGGTGCTGAGTCTCCTGAAATTATTTGGTTGCAGCCATGTGCACAACCACCAAGAGTCCACAGGTTGGAGATAGAGGAAAAATAAGCATCTTTCTTATGCAAGCATGACTGGGAAGCACAAGTCTAATTATGTTCTGCAGTTACATTGCATAGACATACTTAAGGTTGCTGAGAATCAGTTCTTAAGACATAGCTGATTTTGATTATTCCTTTACACCTTGATTGCATACCAAAAGCAGTGGATAAATTTTAATGACAGATGCCTGGTTACTACTTAGCTCATTGTATCCATCGCATACATTCTCTTTTGAAAAAAAATTTCTTTTTCATTTTGCCTAACATTATTCACTACACACTTTGATATGGCAGCATTTAATGATTTTTAAATGTAACCAGTAAGATAAGAAACTGAGTTGTTTTTATCTGGCAGCAAAAAACCTCAGAGGGATACATTCAGATTAGAAATAATGTACTCATTTTTAGCAGTGAGTATAAGTAGTCACAGGAAAAACACCATAATGGATTTGGTGGATTCTCTCTGTTGCTTGCAATATTTAAACCACAGCTGAATTTCCTTAGGTGATAAGTTATAGAGCAAACATGGTTATATTTGCTTCACACACACTTTGTCATTTGACCTACAAAGTACACAAGGTTAAATTATATAACCAAAGTGTGTTCTAAGTTCGAGCTCTATAAACCTATGATTTCATTTGTTTCTGCATTATATTCACTAACTACTGAGGCAAGATGAAATGAACTTCATTCTGCATGTGATTTTTCACGCACCAATCCAATAAAAAATTCCTTTTAGTTTATGCTATAACTGTCTGAAAAAATAAACCCTTGAGTTTGCACCCTTATCCTTTGCAAAGTCCCAGGCTGCTGCAGTTTCTTGATATCCTATCATCTGGTGTGACTGCCAGGTTATTGCCTTTGTTAACACTAATTGATCAGGTTTTATGTGTCTCTGTGTCTCCCATTTCTTAAAAGCTGAAAAAAGTATGATCTATGCCAATTTATTGAAGCCCAGAATGTTTTGAAGCTCCCTGAAATATTTTGTTCTCCACTATCAGGAACTTTCCTTGAAAACTCATAAGAATCTTCAGCTCTCTTCTTAGTATTACTTAACGTACCTTACCAGATCTTAACAAGGATGTCCATGAAAGTACTGAATTCTTCCCATGCTGTATGTGGATAAGAGAATCTCTTTCCTCATTTCCTCCTACATTTGATTGTTCCAAACTGAAATGCACATTCTCTACCAGAAGCACTGGTACTGAAGCATGTCCATGGGCATGTGCCTGTGGGTTTTGGCTACCTGAACTACGAAAGTGTGCAGCACTGAACAGGATCCCCCCAGCTGCAGGGAGGCATCCAACTGTGGCTTGTGGTTAAGAACAGCAGTTGAGAACTGATGAGAGCTTTCAATACAAGCCCATTTTTTGAGACCCTAAATCCCTAACTAACTGATTGTTAAGAGGTCTTTCAGCACAAAAATAGTTATTAAAATATCCTGTGTTTTCTTGAAGGACATGAAAAAAAACCCAAACAAAACAGAGTCTTTAGTATAAGGGTCAACTGCAAATTTTGTTAACAGGTTGGGATGTTTTACCCTTCTTATTTATGCTTTGGGTTTTTTTTGAGGCCAGAAATACTTTCTTGTCTGTAGTTGATTGATTCTTAATGTACCATGAACCCTGAATGAATATGCTACAGACCTTTCTCCTGTTGCATATGATATTTTTCTGTAAACAGTCAAAATTTTTGATACAGCACTAACTCAGCCAACCGTATCATTGAATTTTATCGAATATAATGGCCACAAGCCCCAGTCCCTCCTTGTATGACTTTGTCATTTTAGTATGTTTAGCCCTCTTCATTCCTGCTGTGGTTATGACTAAATGGCATGAAAATTACTCTGCAGATGAAATTCAAATGACCCACCAGAGACTGCATCTCTGTTTCAATGTGACTTTCTTTGCCCTTGCTGCCCTTCCCTCTAAATTCTTCAAGCTGGGTCCTCATCTTCACAGGCACTATTTTCCCCCAGCAACCAGATAATTTCTATGCCACATATAAATGCATGTATATGTATAATAAATGCACACTCCCCTTTTTATACTGTGTAACCATCCATTCAAATCTTTCCTCAGATGTATTAAAACTATGTAGTTGTCTTTGTCTATTGTTAAAAACTAAAATGCAGATTCTTCACTGTAAAGAGAGGTTTGCTTCAGCCACTGAAGCTTATTTATGGGCCTGTAACTATGTACCTGAGCTGCCTGGACTAATGAAGCACACAATATTAAAAAATAACTGAGGATCAATAAAATCAGTCAGCCTACCCATTATGCAGAATAGACAGCAATCAGTCTGAACTCCCAGGAGAACTTTTTAGGCATGAACCAGGAAAGGTAGCTCCTGAGGCACTTCGTCACCCCTCTGTTTCCATTTTCATGCTCTGATTTGCATTCTCTAATGATAGCAGACAGCAAATCTGAACGCTCATCTCTGCCCACAGCCCTTGTGAGGGACCACAAAGCCATCCTGCACCTTTGTACTTCAGAGTGAGCAGTGTTCTCTTTATTTGAGTGACTCAATAACCATGGCAACATTTTATCTGGTCTGGTTTGACAAGCCCATCCAATTTACTACAGCCTTTGCATTATCATTTCTCACCTACACCAACCAAGTTATCGCTGCACGTGTTCCCCAGCCCCTTGTACTCTCAGAATTCACACTGAGAACAGCGGTTTGTTTTCCTCACATACCGTTTCTAGCTGAGTAGCCAACACAACCCTGCCTCGCTCCAGCTCATGCCAAGCTTCCCTGCCAACACGGGCCTGCCTGATGCTGACTCGTGGATATTGCCGTCTGTCCCTACATCTGGGATATTTTTGTTCAATGATTTTTTTTTCTCTGCGATAATAACATCTACATTGGCAGCAAGCAGGAAAAAAGCCATTATTTCTGAATTTAGGCAGTGACTGAATGCATCTATTAGGAGCAACTGCAGCTAAACCCCACCAAAATCAGTGGGTATCTGATGATTAAGTACCTTCGGCAGTGGGATAATAAGTGCATTGAGGCAATTGCAAAACTGAATCTCCCTCAACTCGTGCAGGTGAGCAGGAGAGAGCAAAACAATGCAAAATAAATAAGACAACACACAAACAATTCGGGCATCTTCAAAGAACAGAAGTGTGTATATACCATGGCTTTGCACATCGCTCACTAGTGGCTGCTACTTGGATACAGAAACTATTGCCTAGCAGATGCATTAACTTCGTTAACCCCTTCAGGCCATCAGGTGTATCACAGACTTAATAAGATCTACCTTTTTTATTCAGTTTTAATCTGATGAATCCATACTTCTTTCTATGCTTGGCTGACTGCTAGAAATCCTGAACTCAATACTCATGTTCCCACTCTAGAGTGTTATCAACAACAGAAGACGGAAACCTTCTCTAGTTATTGAGGAAGAATGTTTTGTACTTACTAAGTCTTCCTGGTACAATCACATTTTCAGCAGTTTTATAAGAAGTACATGCATTTATCACTACTTTGTATTTAAAATATACAGTAGAAGCTCCACTGTAGTAATTTTCTCTTTGCAAAGCTGCCACTCTCCCTTTTTGCATGATAGCAGTGATGGCAGGAGAGTTCTCAAGAGTGAGCTATTAATAAAACACTGTCTTCAGATAGGACTCCAGTCGAGAGTGCTTGGTAGGAAAGCTTTATCAGCAAGCTGCTTCCTAGCTGAAGTTGCTATAGATATGCTACAACCAACACACTGGCTCATAATGAACTTCCTTGCCCGGCTTCCCCACCCTCGGAAATCTGTGGTGGCTGCTAGCTGAAAACAGTCTTCTGCATTCACATGTTACATATAGACAAGCCAAAGTGTTTCTGAAAATATTTATTGTGGTGGTTGCTGTTCAAGATTCTCATCTTAGAAAAAGCAAGTTGCAAACAAAACAGACCATGGCTGTTTACAAACAGTGTAAAAGTACTCCCAGAAAGTTTGTTATTTGGGTTTGCAGGAGTTGGGAGATACAATACAAATGATCTGAAGTGCCCAGAAGTGCTTTGTAAAAACCAAAAGCTTTTTGAATGATCTTTGAACCCACTATTCAAAACCAGTATATCTTGCATCCACACAGATTTAAGGGGATGAATGGCCATGTCAAGAAAGGTGTCAATTAAAAAAAAATCCTAAAATAATAGGCATGTTTAGACAAAGAATTATTCTCAGCTCTATCTGATGAATATGACTCCTCTGCAAATTGCTTTGGAAGGGGAAAAAAAGGTTCAGTCATCCATTGCTGGGCTACTTATTGCTACTTACTGAAGTGAAAACATACATGTAAGAACATTGTTTACTATTATTTTCTGTCAAAGAAGGGGCCATTACCATATTATACAAGCAAGAGACAATTTTCAGGCTCAATGTTCAGACACATTCAAGAAGAGCATATTATGGTTTTCATCAATAATTTCTAGGGTCTAAGTGGATCACTCTGTTACCTTGAGCCCAACACGTGGGCATTGTTACAGCTTGTTAATATACACACTATCATAATACATTTAATACTGGAAAAACAGGAACTATGCTTACAGGAAAAGGAGATCTCACAAAAAGTTAAAAGGCAGCAAAGGAAACTGGAATGCAGCCAGCAATGAATCACAGAGTTGCTTACGTTGGAAAAGACCTATGAGATTATTGTGTCCAACCTTTTACTGATCACCATCTCATCAACTAAACCATAGCACCGACTGCCTTGTCCAGTCATTGCTTGAGCACCTCCGGGGGATGGTGACTCCACCACCTACCTGGACAGTCCATTCCAATTCTTAACAACCCTTTCCATGAAGAAATTCCTCCTGATGTCCAACCTGAACCTCCCCTTGCACAGCTTGAAGCTACATCCTCTCATCCTGTCACTAGCTGCCTGGGAGAGGAGACCAAATATGTATTAAATACAGCCTATATTGGCCAAAAAATGCTAAAGGTCATTCCTTTCCATGGAACTACTTGGGTGAGCTAAACAGAAATATGATGAGAACTATGAGGAATTCCCAGCTTCCAGAGCAGTAGGTACAGATCTAGGTCCACCCTTCAATATTTCTGTGGGCTGAGCTTGTTTTTATAGGATAGGTGTGAACTTTGACTTCACTAGTATATACAGCCAGTTTCCCCAAAGGAAGGTCAGATGTTTAAATAGTCATCGAGGAAAGGCACAAGTCAGGAAGATAACTCAGGCTATGTTTTTAAGCTTTAAAGAAAATTTATAAGTAACAATAAATTTGCTTTCCTAAACAAGGATGAAGAGAAAAATTAATCAGAACTAAGATACGAGAGAGTGTTCATCAACAGTTAGGAAGCCCAACTGTATGAAATGTGAGCTTTGAAGTGATTTTTTTTTTAACAGCATAGAAGGGCTTAATTTTGAATTATTTCAGAATAGATAATAACTTTCCATGTGGAGTTGTAGTCTAGGAAACCAATTTCCAGGCTTCACTGTATGAAGGAGAATTTCTTGTGAGACTTCACCTCTGTGGTGTGATATGAAGCTTATGTGGTGGGTGTGTGAAGTTACCACACAGGTACAAAGCCTCCCTGTAAGTTTCAGTGGAGGCTGAGAGCTTGAACCACTTGAAAAGCCCTGCACCAGGTGTGCTCTATACTTTTGACCTTCAGGGCACTCTAAGGTGTGCTTGTAACCCTCACAGCCTGCAACCAGTGCAATTATTAAGAGCAACAATGTGTGTTTGCCATCTATGGAGAGTGTCACCAAAGTAGTGAACGCTGGTACCTTGTCAAAGCCACTGTGAGTGTTAGGGTGAGTCACAATCTCAGGATGTATTGAAGCCTATAACCAATTACAATGGAGTCTTTGTAGACTGGATAGATCTTGCTTCTTAACTACTGACTTTAGTCCTCATAATGATGTCTGGTGAGAAAAGCACTGTCTTGGAGTAGTCTTTTATCACCATCCAGTTTACTACTTTTCTTTCCACAATTATTTTCAAAAGTGCTGGCAATGACAACCTCTTCCCAGCTAACATCTTTAATGAGAAATTTTTCTTTGACTTTTGATCTTTCCCCAGCATGATGGCTATCCTCTGCAGAGTTACAGCAGCAGCCATGTGCTCATGTGTGCTGAGAACATCATGCTGCAAGTGCTGATCTGATTAGACCTGTCTCTCAAACTTGGCAGGATATCACAGCAGTTCACCTCTCAAGTGGTCAATACTTCTGCAGTATTTCTATCTTTCTGTATTGAATCCCATACAGCTTCATGCTTTTAACTTGCTTTTATTTCCTGCCTGTTCCCTCCAAACACACTGTGAAATCTCACAAGTGCTCAATTTACACATCCATGCTGCTCTGAACTTCTACATTTCTTTGTCACAGGCAGCATGCAGCATTCATTTCCACCCTCATTGTTATGCTGATGATTCACTGTTTTATTGATCAAATACTTGCTTTGGGAATTTGCTTTCAAATCCTATTCCTTCCATAATCCAGGACTGTAAAAGGAATTGCCTTGGGAACAGCACCTTTCTCTACCACCTCAGTACTCCACTGTGTTTGTTTTCAAGGAGGTCTGTTGTATGATCTCTGATCTGCTTTGCTTTACAAACTTTACAAATGCGGCTGAGTATCCATGCACCTATTTAGGGTCTGATCTGTGAATAAACCATTTCAGTTACTCCCAGGAAGCTGATGCACATAGGCCTTAAAAAATTAAACTCTCTGTTTGAGATAGCTTCCCTTCAAGGCTGCACCTGAGCAGCTTTCCCTTTCCCAGTTCTCAGGCAGTTGTATATCTTTCTGTGTCACAGGGGTTGCAATTGAAAATTCCAAGTCTGCCTGGCCTGGCTAGTGAATAGGAACAATTTTTAGATGCTGGGTTTCCCATGGAACCAAAAAGTGCCACTAACACTCAATGCCACTAATACATGAGAGACTGCTGTGTCTCTCAGCATAAAACCTAACTTCAGTAGAACTACAATTTCTGGTAACTGCAGAGATCCTTGCTCCTAATTTGGCATCACACATTACTTCGTATATTTTGATTGTGAAAGGTAGTGTGAAATACATTGAATGGTTCTGTTTTTCCCTGCTCCTGGGATAGTTTTGATGTCCAATACTTTCTTGTTGGAGAGGAGCTATTTGGCACAGCATTTCAAACCGTTAGCTTGAAACTATGTGTTCCTCTGGAGCCCTCAAAACACTTGAAGCTAAACACTTTAAAATTCAAAGAGACTTCACTCAAGTACATAGATACAAAATGCTTTCACAGAAAGAGTTGCAACCCTTTTTAGAAATCCCCTCAGATTCACACCCTGTTGCATTACAGGACTAACTCTCCTTTCAGCTAGCAGATTGAAATTGCACATTTTGAACTTACAAGACTTCCCTTTATTCTCCTAGTAGCTGAGAACCCAATTTTTCCACAGAACTATTCAGATTGTTGAAATGCTATAACCTTTCAAAAAATAGCGGCATTTTGCTTTGGAAACTTGCTTTGATTTATTTGTATGTTGCCAGTATTACATGAATGACCAGATATTCGTTCAAATCTAAAATCCTCCAAATTAAATGTCTTTATTTTGCATGTGTCCTCGTGATTCTTTTATCCAACCACATGGAATGAGCTCAGGATTTATAGCAACTAATTTGATAATTATTGTATTGTGCAGATGTACAGAAGGGAAACAATTCAAGTCTAAAAGATAACCCAATGAAAACGAAAGGAAAGCATCTTGCTTAGTCAGTTCCTCCTTCCTGTGTGCCAATACCATCTAAAACAGTTTTTCCCATTAAGATTAAAACAAGCAGCTTGATTCTTAAGGATAGCAATTATTTTTGAGTTCTCTGGTGAATATAATTACACTGTCAAGAGTTCACTTATGTTCCACGGGTAGCCATGTGGCTCTGCTTCAGATTTTCAGTTTCTCTCTCTTACAGGATCTATGCCCTCTAAACGGTTTTAACATTGCTACCAGTCTAATACATTTGTGCTCGAGCCGTGATGAGCCTCATGCCACCTGCCCACAAGTGTAATGTAGTGCTGAGCAGATAAATATGACAGTCTGGTCCCCAGAGGCTCCTGCTCTCTGCTTGCTAACAGGTGGCTGCACAACAGGATCCAATCCTGGGAATGTCACCAGAAAATGAAAGTGGGAGTGTGAGAGAAGGATAAACTATGTTGAGAATGTACAACAACAACAACAAAAAAACCCTTAAAAGCCTAGGTGTGAGATGCATCATGGTAACGATAAAAGGAAGTTACTGAAGTGATAGAGGTCAGCATTAAGGGCAGTGCCTCTCAGGGAAAGGGGAAATGTACTGTGAGCTGAAGGCTGCCATGCTTCTGGAGAGCAGGAAGCAACAAAAGAAAAGTAGTATTTCACAAAAGATACTGAAGCAGAGGAGAAATATAGAGAAAAAACAGGATTAAGAACAAAACAAAATACAAGGATAAAATGACTGTGGGCAGTGATTCATTAGTTAGCATTCTTGGCAACTGTGTTATTTCCAGAGGGCTAAAGATGATCAGCCCAAGGTGTGCTGATCTTCTGATAGATTCTGGTCTTCTCAAGAAAGGAGTAATGAGTCCATCTGGTGAGCAAGATAAAACAAAAAGCACGAGAGACAGTGAGAAAGTATTTTTGTTCTACCACTGATTTTCTTCCTGTGTGACTCAAGCTGCACTTTAGCTAGATGGCATCATTATACCCAGTCAGTACACCCCCTTGACTAAAATTTATCATTTACATCAGGTTTGATGCTTTAATGCCATACAAGGAAGAACAGAATGATTTTTATGATGAGCAGAGCATGTTTTCATATGCTGCTGGTTCTTTTAAGTTGTATCAACTTGTCTTTGTGCTATTCTATAGAAATCTATTACAAGTTGCTGCTGCTTGGTTTCTTTCTCACCAATATATGCTATTATAGCTCGTGTTATGTGAAACACCAGTGGGAGAGACAAAGTAAGTCTTGGGGGAGGCAGAGTGGAAAAAGATGATCTTCCTTTAGTGCTGAAATTATCTGGCTATGAGTGTGTTGACTTTAATTTTTAAAGATATGGAAGGAATAGGCAGGGCACAGAGATTAACACAACTGTGTTTTGGACCATTTGTTTCATTTTGGATTTTAGTCCCTTTATTGATTATCCCTGTTGTTGCAATTTGCAATTTGTGGCCTAATCTTTCCCTGTGTACCATTCTCTCTTTGTGCTCTGATTTAATTTTGTAACTAGTGTTCTTGGCAATGCTACAGTTGTCAACCATATAATGAACCTTTTTCTGCTGCTTTTTTCCAAAAGCTCAAGAAAGCATCAGATGGTCTGAGTCAGCAGCGTTCCACTGATTTCTAAACAGGTGAAGCAAATCTGGTTTGAGGGGCTGGTATGACAGGGCGGTGAAGGAAAGAGGAACTTTCCCATAACATGACAACACAAAATTAATAGTGATAGGTATGATTCTGTTTCTCATTTTTTGACCAGTGCTGTTGAATCAAAATAGATATTAGAAAAGCTCTCTATATTATAGTCTCCTGTGATACGACACCTTTGCTGACAGGAAGATAATTTATTTGCTTTTCCAGTATCTCTGCACAGCTCATGCTTGTCACATAGTGACAAGCCTTTCTGATTCATACTGTCTCTGTAGAAAAATGCATCTCCTTTTCTTGATTTTTCATAAGATCCACAAATGGGTCCCTTCTAACTCAAGATATTTCTATGGGTTTATGATTCTATTACTTCCCCCCAGTGTGGTGCAAGTGATACAGGATAAGTATGGGATTAAAGATTAAAACAAGTGAAAACCCATGTTTATTGATTGTCTGGTTGTGGTGACAAAAGTCCACTTAGACTCACTGTAAAGTGCAGAGGTTGCAGCAAGGTGCATCATGTGTGGATTTGGCTTGTCACAGGCAGCACAAGAGTGGAGTGGATATTGTCTGAAGATGCAAAAGTCAGCGTGAAATTAAGATGAGTGTATGAATGCTTTTGCTTGTAAACAGTCAATTTAAAGCTGACAAACCAGTCCCTCCCTGTGATTTGATTTGTTTCAGGAAATAGCATTCACATTCAGGGTGAGAATTCTCAGGGCTCAAAAAATGTATTGTGCTTGCATAAAATCATTAATTTGAGGGGGTTTTGTTCTGATTTTATTTGCCTGATTTTCTAACTCTCAAATATTTTGCCTGAAAAATTAGGGGTAGAAATGTGTGTGGATTGGGTTGGTTGGAAATGTAAGTCTTGAGTAAATGTTAAGGTTTTCATGTAAACCCTGGCTTTATGATCTAGACCTTCAAGAGAGTCCTTTGAGACTCTTGGAGGCTTAACATTATGTTTATTTTTACTGGGTGTCAGGTTTCTACACCATAGCTGGTAAGTTGTGGTCTGCATAAACCATTCCTTGAATGGGTTTGCCCATCCTTCTTTTCTTCTGTCACAGCATTTATGACTCTCTGTTGCTGCTTAATATGAGTGCAACAATTACCTATTATGAAATTCAGGGATATGGCAAGAAGAAACTGTCTGAAGAATCAGTAAGAGTCCATGTGCAAATGATCATATGATGCTTTTGTTACTGGATCTTAAACATGCAAAGCTCAGTACTGTATCTTGCTCAACTAACACTTTGCATTTAAGTGTAACTCACAGTTAGTGACAGATGCTGAAATAAATATACAAATAGGGAGGTGAAAGTATTACTTTATATACAGTCATTTGTCTTCTGATAGCACGAGCAAAGCTAAAGTCAGATACAGTTAAATGAACTGAAGCTTTAACAGTGCCTTTTGTACTGCTTGAATTAACAAAATCAATCCTCATAAATTAAACTATCATTGATCTATGATACAATTAAGTTCTATAATCAAAATACACTGTTGGTGCATACAGCATAACCATACTTGTTCCAACACTGAATTTTAACCACTGCTGGCTAACTGCTCCTGCCATGTTCTGTAAGGCTCCCATCTGGCATGGGAGATACTAACATTATGATACAGTATTTCTTTTCCATTTGTCAATTTAGGCTGACATCTGGTGGTCTCCACAAATGGCAGGCAACCCTGCTGAATGCAAACCAGTTTGAGGCTGCGTCTCTTCGTGTTTTCCCTTTGTCATTTTTCCAGAGCTGGGAATGGCAACCAAGCCACTTAATTACAAAGGAAATTCATGCAGAATAATAACTCTGCAGAAGAAGAAAGGCAGGAACAATGCCATGGAAAAGAAAATGAGTTTGACATGATAAATTACATGCATGCACGCCCAGTGCACTGTGCAAGCACTCGAAGGAGCCAATAGGAGCTACTGTATATTGGCCTATTAGACCTACACAAAAAAAGGCATCATTTAAGGGCACCGCACAGTGGGTTGTAATGAGGAGGCTGTGGATGGGAGCGCTCTCTTTTGCACTCTCAATAAGGCTAAAAAGAGGGGGAGTGGCTTGACATCAGGCAATCAGCACTAGATGTTTGACCAGTTACTCTGCAGTGGTCACGAAGTTCTTGGCACTGGAGGTGAGAAATTCCTCCAGGAGCTACCAGTACTCCAGATGAAGAAGTGCTACACACGTCTGACCAGAAGCAGCAGCAGAAATGAGAGGCTGGTCTCCACCACTATGATTAAATAAAACAAGAGGCACCTCCAGATTCCCTGCTTGTGGATTTCTTACCTCTGGTTTTAGAAAAATGAATTATTTGGCATCTTACATTGACAGCAGCACTCCTTGCCCAGGCACCTGCAAGGCCATTCAAGGGTATCTCCAGTTGTCCAGCTTCCACCTGTGTGGAGTTTGAGTTGAATTGTTTCCCAGTTGTTATTTTGGACAGGAATCCATTCACGAACATCAGCTTTACCACTGAGATTTTGAAATTCTGAGTAAAACAAGTCATCTCTGAATGAGCTGTGAATCTGTGGATGTACTGATGCTTGAGCTGCAATGCAGATTTGGACAGGCAGTGTTTCCTGATTCCCCTACGGGAGTTTGTTAAGCACTTTGAAGTCCAAATGGTTTGCAAAATTTTTGCTCTTGTCACCTTTGATTTCAGTTTGTTCCAGCTCTTTCTTTGAAACAGCTCATGCCCCTGCTTACCTCAGCAGCTGTATTTCCCACTCCAGTTGCATCACTGTGCCTTTCCCAAGATATTTTGTAAGCAAACAGAAGAGAGAAGGGAAGCATTAATTATGGGATGGCAGGTACTCCTCTAATGCCAGGGTGTTTCAAGCATAGGCTACTGACAGTAAGAGTTGACTGTGCCACCCACAGGCTGTCTGGCCTTCAGTGGAAGATGCATGAGTGTCAGAGTATTTCCCAGTTCTTCCAGTGGTGACTAGCCCAGCTTTTCAGCAGGGTTATTACACTGTGTTGGCTATCTGAGCTAATGGCCCGAGACTTTTCCACACCTAAGTTGTTGTACGGGGCAGATGCACTTTAAATCCTGCACTGCAGATCCCCCGAGCTGATTTTGGTTTTGTAGGGTGTTGAAAACATGTGGTGCTAGTTGTGATAGCTCATGACAAAAACATTACTCCTTTGGAAACTGGGTTGAAGTTTCTACTTCCTTACAGCTGTAACTTGGAGAGGACAAAATAGCCTGAGCCAGTGATAAAAGAGAGCCCTTCCAAAGGTGCCACCTCAGGAAGCCACCACGACTGGTGAAGTGCTGAGGCACAGCTGCATGCACACAAAGAAAGAGAAAGGGTGGGTAAGATCTAGGTCCTTACATCCCGCAAGCACTAAGGATCCTCCAACTTATCCTGCCCACAAAAGCAGAAAGCTTCCCTGCTTTGGAGAGTAAGAGGAAGAGAAATGTGCAGTTTATATATGCTGCTAGTATTTCAGCCAGGAGTCTGAAGTCAAATTGAGTTTTGGCACAAGTTTAGTGGTGGTTACTAATTACAATTAATTGTTATTGTCTGTTAGGTGCTGACAGACATGGAAGGAGACCGTGACAACTCCAAGCATGATAACAATCAAATAAATCAGCAGTTGTTACCAATAATCCTAATCCCCAGGTGCTAAAGTGCAGCTGGGGTACAGATTTGGGCTTGATGACAATCCTGCAGATAATGCTTGGTTAGTACAGGTGTAATCTGGGAGTCAAGAGAGTCCCTTGTGTTTCTTCTGCTAAGATAATTCTGCACCACTTACTAGAATAAAATGCAATTTCAAAGTGTCAACCCTGTGGGTCTTGACTGAAAATGTATTCAGGAAGACAGGCAAGCTAGCTAGCAAGGTGAGTTATGGCTCTTAGTACTTCCAATCATACCAGTTACATGCACTGGAAAGCTACAGGACTGAAGCTGGCAGAGAAGTTTGTCTTCATTTTTCTAAGATAAATAGTGGGGGAGGAGGGATTGTTTGTTTGGTTTTGTTCTGTGAGGTTTTTTGGATTGTGTTTTTTTACATTTAGGTTACTGTTTAGTGTTTTAAAGCCTCTTGATAAAAATTATACCAAAAATATTTAGTGAACTGTAAAGCAAGTGATATGGTAACGTCAGTGTAGCCATAAAAAAAATCCTTAGACTATCTTAAGCCTTTAAATGACTTGTTATAAAGCAGTTTGGACTGTTATGTAACTAACCATAGCGGCATTAGGTGCTTCTTCAGGTTAAAGCCCTCTGAATGCTCTCAATTGCCCTGAATTGCCGTTCACATTGCTCTGTGTAGATGCTTCTAGGCGAAAACCTGTGCATTTACCACCACTGAATTGCTTTTGGACTGCTTGTGTTCGTTCCTTTCACCCTCAGATTCTGCAGATGCACTGTTTCTATCAGGTGTTTAATCGTGACATTAATACACTGGCAGATACACCCAGCCATGTTGCAATTTAGTAGAGCTGATGTGGAAATGTTCTCAGAGCTACACTTGCAAAATGGAGCTGTTTTATAAGTTTCATGATTGCTATTCTTGAAAACTTCACCTCTCTGCGAGTGCTGATTGACAATTTTCCCTTCCATTCATTGCTCTGCTTATCGTAATAGATACTTTCAGCACAGATCAGTGAACTGTAAATCTGAACAGACTCCTCAGCATTTCATACAGTAGAAGAGAAGCACCAGAGAATTCAAATTTGTTATAAAGCTTAAATAAATTATAGCACAGATATCTTGCTAAGAGGAATTTCAAGTTCCAAAACTACAATATCAGAGCCAAAAATCTCCTCAGGACAAGTTTTATATCTGCCTGATGTTATGCTTTGTGTACTGGGTTTTAAATGGAGTGATACACTGGATGGGTGAATGGACCTCTGAAATTCTCATTTAAATGAAGTTCTGTAAATGCAGAGTGATGTTTAGTTGTTTGTGTATCCTGGATTCAGGTAATAGCAGAGGCTAAAACCATCACGTGTGTACAAACAGAACATCTGTTTATGTGCAGGATACATCAGACTAATGGTGTGCCCAAAAGGTTGTTAAGAATTTAAGTATTCCCCAGCCATGTCACATTATGGAAAACTTCGTTATGGATTTGACTTTGTTACAGTTTCAAGCCACATAATAAGATACACTTGAGATAGGTCTACAATGTGTGGTCTTTACTATTATTTCATTACTTTTTTTGTACTGACCACTTCTGAAATTTGATGATATGATAGCAATGGCTTTAATGTGGAAGTTGAAGTAAGTAATTTCATATTTGTGAAAACTGTGTAGTACTTCCTAAGCATTTAGCATATGCTGTGAAAACATCTAATTTAGTGTCATCACAGGCATTCAACTTGCATATGTGCTGCCCCTCCTACACAATCTCTTTGACAATGGCATCACTGCTAAGGAACAAGGCCTGTAGATGTTAATTTTCCTGGACCTTGAATATAATCAGGTCTAGAGGATTTTAATTGATCAGGATCTCATTTGAACTGCCATGCAATTTTATATTCTGTAATCCTACAAAAATGAACATAGTTAGGATCCAGAACTCCAGCAGTTCAGCTGTGTTAGCCTTTTTTTCCAGTACTCAATTAACAACAAGAATCATCTTTGACATTTTAGTATTTCCTCATGAAACAATCAACTTGTTTCCAGTTGGAGATCATTAGCTAAAAATCTCACTGGTCAGAATAGAAGATGATAGTATCTGAAGGCTTTTAAAGTTGCTGAGACAATTATAGAGTTGGTAAACCCTCAACTTGAAACAAGAGTGACAGAAGGGAATAGCTGCAGCCAGCCTTCTAGATGACCTTTCAGACAGGTCAGAGAAAAGTCTTTGAACAGTTTGGAGAGAGGAAGGGAAAGTTCCTATTTCACAACAGTGCCATGAATAGAAGAGGTTCCAAAGTGGTTATGTGATTTCCAATCTCTGAGTCTGTTCTTTTACAGACAATATAAACCTCTGGATCAGCTTCTAGCCACTTAAAAACTCCTGGTCTCATTTCCCACTGGCTTCTGCATTGTCCCTTTTCTGCCAGTAGAAGTAGTTGTGCAGGCATTTTAGAAGAGCTCAGATGGTCACACTTCCTGCCCCCTTTGCTTCTAGTGACTAAGTTTAAGGCACTGATGGAATTTAATGTAGAGGAAATAGGGTAAAAACCATCAGAGATTCAAATGGTGACCTGATAGAGGGATCCTGGAGGGGCAGCTGCAAAACAAAGTAAGATGAGGACCTCTTTGCAGAACAGAGCACAGGCCAAGTGAAGCCACTCCTGAGATATCCAGATGTGAGACAAGAGTGGGATGCAAATTGGTGGAGCTGCTCCAAGTCCCGCTGGGATAGCTGATTGACAACTGACTAGCTCAGGGGATCTGGGGCTGCAGGGTGCATGCAAATCCTCTGTAAGCCTCAGCAGTGAAGAGCTCAGACCAAAAAGCTTCAGTGCTGCTGTAGAGTCTCTGCCTCTGTCCTCATTCAGCTCCCACAAGAATGCTTAAGCAGCAAAGCTTAAGCTTAATCGAGTTATGTGAGTCAGTAAACTTCACTGCATATCTTATTGCCCTGCCACAGTGATAGGCTTCTAAAATATTTTGCTTAAAATCAAGGCAAGGATTTTTATGTATTTCTTCTAGTGCAGCACAGTCTCTCCTCCTGACCTCCTGAACTAGCTCCTCTGCAACTCAGGTGGACTCAGGGCTGCCTGGTGTGCATGTCTGCGAGGAACTTTATGAACTGCACAGCTTTCGCTTGACCTCAGGCTTCAGACGAACATCAAGATCAGACTCTGAATATCTGAATTAAAGGCTTAACTTTGAAAAGTGCACTGTCAAAGTGGTCAGAAGGTCTGTCGAGTGCACAAAGCAGGTGATTGTGCATTTAGACTCCTGTGTTACCCTTCCATCTGTTGCCAGCAACCAAGGCTGAAAGAAAGTGCTTGTGTTTTGGGCAATGGCATGACGAATTATCTGGAATGAGGAGTAAAGCAGCAAAACTTCTTGTTAAAGTTCAGGTTTGCAGAAATTGGCCTTTCTACCTCATTCTTACAGCTTCACCGTAATGAGAGAAGCAGTGAGCTCTCCCTCCCATGGTAACTGAGTGTGCTGGTTTAGAGGTAAACCAGCAGGAGAAATGAACTCAACACAAGAGAGATTATGAGTCAGAGCCACAATTTACTAATAATAATACAGTAAATACCCTGACGAGAAGGGGAATTGCTGTCAACTCCCAGAACCCAGCAGTGTAACCCAGTGCCCTGGGGTACAAACCCAAAGGGGTTTGTTAGCCCTTGTGTGAGACCTGTGTGGTTCCCCCAAGTCCAAAGCAAAAAGAAGTGAAAAAACCTGTTGGTACAGGTGATGGCTGTGGTCTGGTCCGGAGTGGTGGTCTCCTCCTGTCAAGGTCCTGCTGCTCCTCTGGGTCCAACAAAAGGGTCCCCAGGTCTTCTTACCTACCCCTTTTTGTACCTTCAGGGAGCATCCAGTCCCTCCCCTGGGGCAGGGACTCACACAATGGGTGATTAACTCTGTGAGTCATGGGCTATTTTTGGACTGTTGATGGCCCATTAGCACCTACGCCCCCTCAGGCTGGGAGGGGAGGTGCTAACGACTCCCTGGGAAGCTGCTGCAAATGGGCCATTGACCTTGGGAATGAATAGATGGGGGTAGAATACATAGCTTTGGTTCCCCCCCCCACAGTGACAACTGGTCTCACCTGCTGAACTAGGACACTGAGCTCACCCAATTCCTTCCCTGTTGCAGTGTCTGCAGTCCCTGCTGTACTTCAAAAACAGCACCTGTAACAATTACAAATTCTTAAGAAAGGCAAGGCTTCAATTCTATGGACACCAATGGCATTCTCAGGGGCATATGTCGCTTGGTTCCAGCTCTCACCAGGCCATGCTTCCCATCTCGTGGTGGGCGCAGGAGGAACGGCTTGTGTCTCAAAGCGATGCAGCTCCCAGGCATCTTTCTTCATGATTCACACAGGAACTTTTAATTTGTAGAATTGACATATTAACTTTAGTGGCCTAAAAGAATAAATGAGTAATACTATGGGGTCTCTCGTTCAACAACAGCAATGTTTTTCCAGAGATCTTTTAATTGAAGCCATTTGTCATCTTGAATGTAGAATGTATTCATTAGAAAGCAGCACCTCAGAGGGGACTGGAGAGCTCAGGAGATTGGTAACAGGGTGCAAAGCCTTTTGCCTCCAGGTTGCCAGTTTCAAATCTGGCCATGTCACTATTGATCAGAAGAAGTCATTACAGGCTGACAGATGTTTGGCTGCTTATATAGAAGTGACCTTGTCAGATTAGTCAAATTCTTTGTTAAGAGATATGTCTCTTCTCACACACACACAAAAATCCTCATTAGCACCTTGTTGGTAGTCCTTGCAGCATTAGTAAGGACAGGGCAAGCTTGTTTATGCAAAATCAGAACAGAGGGATTTTTGAGCCATGTGAAGTTTGATTGAAACAATGTCAAAGCATCTCATGATGCACTTTGAAATTTCCAAGTTGATTCTGTGTTGCATAATTAAAAATGAATCCTTCTTAAAATATTTGCCACACTTTGATCAATGTAATTTTTTTTTTTTAGGAATCCAAGAACTGAATTTTTTTTAATAGCATCAGCAATATGTGCATTAGCTGTGAAACATGTCCATAGCAAAAAATCCATTTGAAATACAAATGAACAAACAAACAAACAAAAAGCAAAAATGACAGTAGTACTGCATACATCTTACTGAGTAACTTTCAGACTAAGGCCAAAAATGCTCTTAGTCTTATCATGTATAGATTTTGCTGACTGATACTTAAAGGACAGAAAAAACTTGCAAAATCACCTTGCACTTCAGCTCAACCTGCAGTAAGTCATATTTGTAGTTTGGATTAAATCCTTGCTCCATGGACCACAATGGCCACTAATGGTGACCACAGACATCTCTCTTCACAAGGCTCTGTTACCTCTTCAGCATAAGCTTTGTCTTTTTAAATCACCAAGAGTAATCACTTGGGAGAGTGTACATACAAATTTTGAAATGTAGGCTGTTAGAGATATCCCTTTCCTGTGTCCTTTTGAAGATCATACAAGGAATATAATTCAGCTTGAATAAGGTTTCCTCTACAGACCCCCCCACTGGGGCTCAAGGGGACTTTAATCAAGTGAAGGGTCTCTGATGGAGATGAGAACCTCCGCACAAATAATCTCTTGGGGACGTATCCCCCAATGCTTCTCTGAAGCAGAGTTAAAACAATGCTAGAAATCCAGTGGGAGCTCAATTTGCCACAAGGAAGAAAAGGTTGATTTTTTTTGTCAGCCTTGCAGCCTGTGCTGCAAATTGAGTTTGAGACAGAAAAAATGCTTTGGGGTGTTCATACTTTTTACATCACTAGCAATAAATATCAAAGGTGGTTTGATAATGTTGTTGGCATGAAAAGTGCAGGTGACATTGGTCTGTACTGCAAACAGCAGGTAAAGCACCTCTTGGTCAGTGAGACGGGTAGGCGCAAGTTTGTAATGTTTTGGTTTTGATTCCAGGCGAAATTCTGCTTTTAGAGGACTGAATCAGATTTTTCCATGAGTTAAACTTGCCTCTGCAGGAGTTTTGCACAAGGTCTTTTTTTAAGCAATTGTAACCTCTCTGCAATTATAGGGTGTGAAAGCAATAAATAATACCTTTGTGTGGGTCTGGGTTGTTCTGAGAAAAGCCAAATCATTGGCACACCTTGTTATATCGTTTAAGCAATTACAGCATGTGACTTCATCTCCTTCTGTGTCAAGAACATTTGTTGTTAAATGCTGCGAGGATATGGGAAGGTGTGCCAAGGCTTCTGTGCACCTTCAGCTGTTCTCAAGGTGACGATTTTAAAATGGCAATTTGGTCTTTGCAGAGTACAGAACAGCAAATGCCATTCAAGTCTTGAGCAAAAAGATAAGATAAGGTGCTGTATTTTAGAGTTGAGGATTATGAATTGACTCGCTGGGCAGGGGTGGAAGGAAGGGTGAGCAAGTGTCACAACACTTCATCTACCAAACTTGGCTGATCTGAGTTTTCTTATCAATGAAGAGATTTAACCTGCCTGATCTACTATTGGGTCTGGAAGAAGTAATATTTCAGTATGTGTATTTAAAAATCTGGCTTGCCTTCAGGTCACATCAGCCGTAAGTAATGCATACAGAGTACTTAGGATCCCACAAATGTGATGACCTGCTTCTGTCCCAGTAATGTGAAAGGCACCAGCACAGAGAAGGCCTTTGGAATTCACAGGTGTCTAATAGGGAAAACAAAAAGCCAGATGTTTCTATGTATTTTAATGGAGAAAAATAGAATCAACAGGAAGTTCTAAATTATGTATTGTGGTGATGGATGCTGTGTTATGGACCTGCATGTGTGCCTCGGGCTTTTATGGACTTGTAATTACATTAGGAGATATTGCTTTGACCTAGGCATAACTGTACAGGTTATTTACCATTATTATTTTGCTTGAGATAAATAAAACCCAGGGAAAATTTTCAAATACTGTGTGCCAAACACATTTCTGCCAACATACAGAATAGAGTGTCCCTGATGATGAAAGGAACAAAGATGACAGCAGAAATCCATTTCAGTGTGGATCAGTGAATGGGAATATTGATGGTTTCATGAAAGTAATTTCACTTGTCTTTCCATGATGGTGTAGCTAAACTGAAGTTTATTCTACCACTCTGTGCCACCAGCCTTCCCAAACGCAGCAAGTCCTGATGAACATGGGGAACTTAGCCTGCTTCAAGATATGGGACAAATTAAGTCAAATCACCACTGAAGGCATTTCAGAACAACTTGGCTAACTATTCTAAGTGGCCTCAAAACCTTCACACAGCCTAGAAAAGCTGCTTACCTGAGATGTTGCAATGAAGTATTGTTCTAAAATAATCATGAATGTTCATAAAGCAGATGAAAGCCTTCAAGTGGTACAGCAGAACTGTATCAGAAGGCTAAAGTAGCAAGAAACTTTCGCTTTATTTGCATTATTTTTTTTATTTCTTGCACAAAAAAATGAGAAAATACATATAAAAAAACCCTTAAAAGACTAAGGATTTTCCAAGGCCAAAGTTAAGGACTTTAAAATCTTGCAAAATATATTACTGTTACAAAATGAAAGTAGAAGCCGAGGACATAAGGACAAAAAATTAAAAAGAAAACATAAGGAGTTAATAATACAGCTTTTTTTTAGTATTGTTTCAGCTAGACACAATGGTCAGGCAAAGGCACCCATGCAGCAAATTAAAAAAAATACAATGACTATGAAAGATTATGATTTCAAGAAAGAAAAGAAGAAACCTGTAGCACAGCTTGGAAGGTATAGCTGTTAACGCAGAGATAATTTCTGAAGCTATAGAATATGCTGTGCTCCAGGAAGTAGTGACATACAAAAGGAGGAAAAACAAAGACTTTTTTAAAAAAAGAAAAAAAAAAGGAGGTCATAAACTCCGAAAACAATTGAGAGTTTACATAGTGAATGTCTTCACTTGCATTTCTCATTTGTTTCCCATCAGGTTTCCATTTTATATCAGTACATACTCTACATATCCAAAATGTAAATGCCTGGTTTTATTTTCTTAGTGATTTCTTTGCATTGCTGCAAGGCTTCTAAACCATGAGTTGGAGAAAGATGTAAAGTCTGCATAGCCTGAGCTACAACTTCTTGAGGCACTGAAATAGTTGTCCATATGACCAAGCTGGACTCAACGGGGCAAAGAGAGATGAAAGAAAGCAGTTATCGTGCCATTGCTGTGGTAGTTATTGTGTATTGCTGCTTTGGGTAGTGCTATTTTAGCCTTCTACTCCAGATGCTCCCAAGAGCCTGTAGTATCCTGGGGAAGCTGCTCCCTTCATCAGACGCTGTCCCTACTCCTTCATCCTTCCCAGAGAGAAGCCAGCTTTAAAGTTTAGGCTGGCTGTCTCCAGGACTTGCATGAAGTGCTCTTTGCACACACAAACACTTTCTTGAACCTCGGCTGTGAACAACTAATCACTCTTTAATCTTACTAACCTCTTTGCCTCGGCCGTATGTTGGGGTTAAAATTCCTGTTGATAAGATTAAGTGCTGTCTTGGATTGGGACCTACATAAATAATAATGCTATTTCCACAGTTGCACTCATTAGAATAAAATGTAGAAAAGGATGTCGGTCTTCCTGCTGTGGGATGTCAGCCAGCTGCTAATTGTGATCAGAAAGAAGTTCTCATCTTGCCGTTCTTTAGGGATCTATGTGTGTTCATATAATTATATTTTATACTTGCACTGAACTCAAGTGCATTTATCTCCAGTGTTTGAGGTAGATTTTTACCTTTAAGACAATGGATAGCTGCATGTAAGTCTAGGTTGTATTAACCATCTTTCGTCTTTATCTTTCTTATAAGGTTGTATTTTTAAACTGAGCAGCACATGCTATAAAATCCTTCTGAGTGACCAAGACAGTCACACCTCGGATTTAATCCCCTCATTATAAAGCTGATGTGTTTTCTCCATTGTCACACTTGTTGTGACTCACTGCTCCTTTCTGATAATAAGAAATCCATTATATTAATGTGAGTTTGAGAAGTACAATGAAATAATTCCAGTAATCTTTATTTTAAAAATTTATCATCAAACACCACCAAAACAGAGGGGTTAAGTCTGTTATTTTCCTGGACAATCTAAGAAGAAACATCTGTTGGAGACTGAACACTGCATTTGTAGCTTTAATCTTTAGAGGTGCTCTGTGCCCTGTCACCAGCTTGGCACAAAAAAGCTGGAGCACAAGCCTAATTTTAGGCACACCTATAATTCTTCTGGAGTGACTAAATGCTTTGGTTGCTTTAGTTTTATGTTGATCAGATGGACGAGACCTTTGGATGCAACCAGCAAAGTCTGGAAAATCTTCCAAAGCAAATCATATATCAAGATAAAAGACTCACTCATGCAGCATTTTAAAACTAAATGTTGAAACAAACCCACCCGTTTTCTCATGACAAAATAAGTGATACAAAAGAGACCATAGATTAGCTTTTCTTTTAACAAGCATCTCATGTAGAATAATAGAGGCGTGCCTAAAACCACTTTTGACGTAAAGTATACAATAACATGTGTGATACAGATATGTTATCATTTCCAGCACTTTTTGTCTGTTTGAATGTGTATTTTGAAAAAATCCATTCCCTTATAAATCTCTCTGCTGGGGGATGGGAGGAGGGTGGGTTGGAGGAGTACTGATTTCTCCCCTTTTGAAGGAGATCTGCAGAGATTGCTTTGAAAATCCGACCGGAATGGCTATTATCACAAGAGGGATCTGGCTGACTGGGGAGCAGTGCTTTGCCAAAGCAGCTATGTAGGGCACGCCTGCATATATGTCAAATAACACTTGCCTGTGATGCCATTCCCAGTTGCGTGTGTCTTGAGTTATCTTCACTGTTCCCAAGTCATGCACTATTAAGATAGAAATGCAAATTTCCTCATGTCTTCTGGAGGGCTATGGAGGGAAGAAAGTGAGGAAGGGAATCAAAGGGAATATATTATTGGTGACAGCAGCTATACTAAGTGAGAGATGGAAGCACGAACTGAAGAGCTGGTTAATGAGGGCATGTGAGGGAAAGCAGCCCACCGTGCACGCTAAACCTGGGCTGGGGGAGGGGTGGGGAAAGAGTGAAATAGAGCTTGTCTGCTAATATTTCTGACACTGCCACCCTGCCCTTCCAAGCAAGCAGCACCCACTTCAGCTGGCATGGTCAGAGGCCCTCTAATCCTCTTACTCCTCTTGGTATGTTCCCCATCTAGAGCAGAGGTTCTCTCTCGCTTTCCTAAACCTCTGGAACCCTCCTGTTCTCTGATACCATTGCTAAAAAGATCAAAGCTTGTCACCATTTTGACATCAGGAAATTAATGACTTACAGCTTTAATGACTTCTTTCAGTTTTTAGTTCTTTATTATTGTATCTTCTAATATTTTCAGAATTAAATGTCCTCAGTTTTCAAAACAAAGACTTCCAAGTAAAATAATTGTCTTCCCAGAATATTTCTTTCCTGGGGATTTCAAAATCACTGTTTCATTGTAACTCATCTTGACACCAAACCAGATTTTGAAATATTTTAAGCCTTTGCCAAATAATATTTTCATACTTTTGCCAGTTCTAGTTCAGACTTGTAGCAAGAGAGCAGCACAACAGATCTTATATTACACATTCATCCTTTCCACTCTTGTGCAAGCCTAGTAAACAAGAGTGTGTGTCCTCATCTTGGTCTGTATCTTCATTTCCCTGATGGTTTAGCTTATTTTTGTTGCATTATTATCCTAGCCCTGCTTTATCTCTTTCCCTAGAGGCACAAAAACCACACTGAAGCAGCACAATACCGCAATACTACAGCTCCTGTGGTAGATACTTTTGAAAATCCTTGGTGCCACTGCTCTGCAATTACTATCATACTAATGCAAAATGTCCAGATCTCTTAATTCATATATTTATGCAATATATATACCTATATAAGCACACACACACACTCTCAATGATTCTTTGTATTTAACTAGTATTGGCATTCTTTCATCTATGATTAAGATGGTCTTTCATGATCAATACCGTCTCTAGGTGAACATTTCACACACACCGCCTCTCCACAGAGGTCTTGCTTTTGTATTCTTTACTCCACTGCATTTAGGGGTCCTTCAAAATATTTTGAAATTGTAAAATATCCAACCAAGATTACCAAAATTAACTGTACAAGATGGAAAACTAGATGTATAGCACATACTACCATTTCCTGTATTAGGAATATTGCTTAAAATTTTAGTTTCTTTACAGAAATCTTGATATTCGAGTATCCTGAATGTGTTACAAAAAAGGAGGTGTCAAATATTTTAGAATCAGTACAGCAAGCAATGCCTGGATGCAGGGACTTTCAAAAACATAGATGAGAGTTCTAGTGGATTCATTGTACTTTTGGAAACATTTATCTTGAAATTAAATATTAGAAACTTATTCCATCAATGCTTAAACTTCTATACTCCATTTTCATTCTGTGTTGAAACAAGTTGTATCCTGCATCATGGGTAGAAAGTCACCAAAGTTTTAATGAATGGGTTTTATGCATGTGTACAATCTGTCTCATACTGCAGTGTTACCTGAATGTCTCAGACAAGCCAATTGAACTGGAGTCCAATAACAAGCTGGCAAATTTAATAGCACGCTACCATCAAACAAGGTCTACAACAAAAGCCACAGGTGTCTTCAGGGGAAATAAAAAAATAAGACTTCAAATAAAAAATTCTATATGTAAATATATGGGTAATTTTAGGAATTTTGTGAGTGGGTTCTAAATCATACTTGTCCAGGGTTTGCCTGGGATAGAGTTAATTTTCTTCACAGCAGCTAGTATGAGGCTGTTTTGTGCTGGAAACACTGATGATAACGCAGGGATGTTTTAGCTATTGTTATGCAGCACTTACACAGCATCATGGCCTTTTCTGCTCCTTGTACCACCCCACCAGTGATGAGGCTGCGGCTGCACAAGAACTTGGGAGTGGACACAGCTGAGGCAGCTGATCTCAAATGACCAATATTTCATACCATATGGCCTCATCCAGTACATAAAGCTGGGGGAAGAAGGAGGAAGGGGAGTCGCTTGGAATGGTGGTGTTTGTCTTCTCAAGTAACTGCTATGTCTGATGGAGACCTCCTTTCCAGGGAGTGGCTGAACACGTGCCTGCCCATGGAGAGTGATAACTGAATGCCTTGTTTTGCTTTGCTTTACCTGCTAAACTGTCTTTATCTCAACACATTATTTTTCTCACTTTTCTGATTCTCTCCGCCATCTCACTGGTGGGGCAATGGGCAAGCTGCTCTGTGGTGCTCAGTTGCCATCTGGGGTTAAACCACAACAATGTTGAAAAGAGACTAATACATAAATCTTCTTTAAATTTTATTTTAAGGATAACTAGTGACACTTTGCTTTCAGATCAGGTAGCATGTGTCAGTGAAAGCTCTTTTTTCCCCTCTAGTAAGAAAAGTAATTTCTGAGATTCTGTTTGACAGCACTTCTGACAAAAAAGAAGACAGGTCAGTTGAAATGAGTTAGTATTTCAACAGAGAAACAATACAATCATTTTATCAGGGGACTGTTTGAAAAATAAAGGCAATCTGGGCAGGAAGGAATAGCTTCTTAGATGATCAGATTTTTGAAAACCAGTCATTCATTTGAAATACTACAGACTTAAATGAGTTCATTGCTCTTAGTCTGATAAGAAAATGGTTTGTGCTTTGTGACACTTTTAACATGTACAGAGTGAAATCATTAGATGGTTTTTAAAAAAGGCTCAAATAAAAAAAACGATGTAATTTTTATGCACTTGTCCAACCCCAGAAAGTTCATACTTCACATGAAGCTAAGATTAAACTAACCTGAGACTTCTGGGAGGATGAAATCTGTTTCCACAAGCATCCTACTGCTCAGCAAATCTGCAAATCTCTCTGGCATTTGATAAATCTTCTTGACTTTTTCTGCTTTTCAGCATGACTAACTCTTGGATGGGGATGTTGGGCTGGGTTTGTTTCTGAGCCCAGTTAGCACAAATTAAAATATTCCTTCAAGACTAATAGAAGGCTTAGTAAATGTCCTTAGTGGACGTAATTATTATTTAAAGTTCCTTTGCAGCACTTGAAAACAGGAGCAAGAAAGGTTGTTATATCTTAGTGCTGAGTTACCTGAAGTGAAAGAAGAGGAGGAAAAGCATGATATCAGGCTTGGAGGACTGAGGCATTACTCTACTGTGTTACACACATAGTCCCTCATCACTGAAGACGTATCAGGCTCTGCAGAGCAGAGCAGCTCTACAGTGCAGTGGAAGAGCCAGAGACCTGTAGGCATGAATCCAAGGCCTTCCAGATAAACTTGTGGAGCAAAAGGAAATCATATAACCAGTGAGGCTTATCTGCTGAAGGAAAGGGAGTTTGCTTCCAGTTTGAGTCCTGACCAAGAGGCTGGTGACAGGCAGAGAGGAGGGACCTGCTGACTGCCAGCCAGCAGTGCCAGTGGCTGCAGAGCACCCCTTGAAAAGTTCACTGCTATCTGCAACTCTTCTTCCATGGGGAATTCCTCCTTCCTTCCCACTGAGAACAGCTGTAATGTATTAAAGGAAAACTCACATTTTAGGAGAAGCCAAAATCCACAGACAAAACACCCTCCACTTGTGGCAGCCTTACCCTTGCAGGGACACATGGTGCCTACATGCACTTTCTCCTCCATAAACACATAACTGGATTAAAAGGAACATGAGGGAAATTATTTGAATTACCTCTTGCCAGCAGCAGAATGTCTGGCTGCCTTATTTTTAATACAATTTATAAAATAAAAAGTATTTATACAAATAATTTTCCAGGCAGTACATAAAAATATTTTAGTTTTAAATGTTGAGATGCTAGGAAATATGATTGCTAACTGGAACATATAAAGGATAATAATTTTATAATCCTCTTTTCATGTGGAAATACATGAATTTGAATAGAAGTATCTTCCTAGCTAAGGAATTGTCCCCTTTCTAATGAGCAATCACAAATCTGTCTATCAATTTCATTTATAAAATAAATATCAAGCTGGAAAGTACTTTTGTCATTCCTACTCTTTTTTGTGCATTTTTAATTTCAATGCAAAAATCCCTTCATGTGAAAATCACTAAAACCAACATTGACATGTTTTCTGTTTTATACATGTATAAACCCATGTTCACAGAAACTGCAGTTTTGGCATTCTCATACAATGTGAGTCCAAAACTGCAGCTGTTTTGCAAAATGTTATTACAAGAACAAATTACCAGTCACTGACTATGTCTTTTACTATGTTTTACCTTGATCAGAAGCCTATGGCTCCTGCTACGGACGTGAGGATGGATAAATCCTCTGCAAAACAAATTATCCTCATTTTAATTCTTCTCTTGTAACAATTTATTTATGGATCTAGTTCACTCTTTCCCCTTTGGGAAATGTGTATTGCAGAACGTGGCAGCCCCTGCACATCATCTGCCACTGCGTTTGAGTTACAAAGCTTGAGAAGATGGAATTAGCAAACTCAGATGGGGTCAGTCCTGGAGACTGCAGAGTGATCCGGTCCAGCTTAAGCAAAGCACATGCTTAACGACGAGCAACTTCACAGTTACACGGCAGACTAGAGAGCAGCTTCTGTACTTTAAATTTTATTGCCCATTGAAGTGCTTTTTTTTGGACAAAGTCCAGAAGTGTCTCCCTCTTGCAGGACTGAGCACCCCACACGACCTACTCAGGTCTGAATCCAAGGAAACAGTGTCTGAATGTTAATGGACATGTCTCCATCAGCTCTTGAATTAGGCCCTGTCATGGTGGCAAATATTTTATCTTTACTGAACAATTTGTAGCTCAAATTTGAACTATGATAGATTTCAACACACTTTTATTATTCCCATCACTTAACTAAAATGTCCTCCCAAAAATTTCACAATATTATTCCGTTACTTGTCAACTGTCTCTTTCCCCTTTTCTAGGTCCTCATTAATGCATAAATCTGTCATACCCTTCTTCACCCTTTTCCTCTTCCAGGCAGGTGATATAAGATAGCAGTTCATTAACCCTTCCATTATAAAATTCTTGTTAATTTGATTATCCCACTCATTTTTCAGTGGACCTTCTTTTCCCTGGTTCTTCTTTTATGCTTATGCCTTTTCCATTAAACAGGCTTTTATTATCACCCTTAGCTTTGCTAGCTTGTTGCCTTTCTTCACCTTATCCTGTTCCCTGCTGCCAATTTTCTGTTCTGTTCTTTTTTCCCTTTCCCATGTCAGGTCTGTCTCTTCCTTGCAGCTCTCTATGAAGCAATGGTACATGCATGTTTTTAGCAAGCCACTTGTGGTACTGTGGTGGTTTTTCCCCTTTCTTTAGGTGGCTCTGAAAGTATGAAGAAGAGATGAAGTGCACCCTGAACACATTCCTCTGCAGGTCTCACTCACTCTTCATCCTGTCTCCCTTTGGGAAGGTCCAGGGCACTTTAGCCTCAGAAGTAAGTTGTTTCTAATATTGACAAAATGTGAGCTCAATTAATTATTTCTAGTGAAAATGAGTTCAATCTAGTACTGTAAAGACAAGATTTCAGAAGAGGGGCATTTATGCTGGAAGGAGGAAAGAAGAAATTCCCAAGTATTTTAGTATCCTGTCCCTACTTTTGGCATGTTGTATTTGGTGGCACAGTGTATTTTGCTGCACAAGTTTCTTGTATGGAATACCTGCTTCTCATTCAAGTTAAAATGCAAAATTGCCATTACTTTGAATGTAACAGGAAAGTCTTGTGAGCTTTGCTACTGATGGCATCACCACTGGAAAGCTTGTGCTCCTTCTGAATCTCTGCCACCACACTGACAAACAGGGACAAGGTTCTGTCTTGCTGTCCCCTGCTATTTCACGCACCCATTCTCATAAGTGCACGGTTGAATTTTTGTTTTCCAGTGACAAGTGATGCATAACACACGTGCTACAGAACTGCAGCTGCTAAAGCCTTCCGGCAGATTGGTCCCCTCACTGCTGCTAATTCTGTGCTGTTAACCTGAGTGGTCAGACTGAAATATGAAAAAGGAGCCCAGCCAACATTGCTAAAAATCCTGCATCTGAAAGATTTCCAGCCAAGGTGCTGTGTCTGTGCTCACAAGAGGGAGGAGATTCTTTAGTTTAACATCTTTTGTATTCTTTCATGTAATCTCTATTTATGTGACCAAAACACTACGATTAGAAGAAAAATACAGAACTATTCCCAAAAGAAATGGCACAAGCAATTCTGTTGCTTATTTCCCAGGAGCTCTCATCATGTTAAAACCTCCCAATCTCTAAAATTAGTAGCTGGGGGAGAACAAATCACAAAGGAGCACAGTAAAAAAACCCCAAACACAACCACAAAAATAAACACACAACTGAAATGGAAGAAAAAACTGCAAGCATACAGCTGTATCAGCTGGATCTGTGTCAGCCCCTGCTACTTAAATATGTATTTCTGGCAAAGATTTCTGAGTGTTGTGTTTATCCAGAGAATTACTCTCAGTCAAATTACTGGCTAAAATCCAAGTAGGTAAATTCTGGTTCCTTTAACTCTTGAAAAAAACCAATGAATTCACCCATTCCAAAGCACTTACTTTACTTTCTGCTATACTTTTCTCTGTTCATTAATACTTTTCAATGGCAAGATAGTGAAAATCCAAAACATGGGCTATACAATTAACTAAGCAGCCATATCTTGCAGTCTTTGGCTCCAGTCCATGCCATCCCTCCATATTGACCCATGCAGGCACAGGTGTCCTCTTCTTTCACACACATGTTGGATTTTACCTTAACCTGGGGGAAGACTGCAAGAGGCTTTGACAAATATGAGACAAAAATTTCACTTAGAGGTTGGGATTAGTGATAAATATACAAAGATTGGATGCCTAAACTAAAGTAAGGATGCTACATGGATTTCTAGCTGGCATTTCATTCCAGAGACCTGTTCCTAGGAAGCCATTGGCAAGCACAGATTTACCAGTCTATGGATTGCAAAGAGAAAGGATTCACCTGCTGTTTTCTTTGTAAAACTGTACACCTGGAAAAAGATACAAGAAACAGGATAACCATCTCTCTCCCATTCTTTGTTTCTTCTAAGAGTTTCCATGCTGATGGCTGGAAATATAGACTGAAGACACTCAAATACCCCATGAGTTCTCTTTGATGCCTTGAGAGACCCCAAAAACGGACTCTGAGCCAAGTTAGTGTGGGATAAGATAAAAAGGTAGATTCTTTAATATCTAGGCTTACAGCTTTCAGGAATACATGATGATGCGCTTCTTGAACACTAATTTCCATGGGTTTTATAATATTGTCCACCCAATCCCCTATTCACACATCTCTTGGTCCAGCCCTGCCCTGCCCTGCCCCTGGCCACACCTCCTCAAGATTTGAGTCTGGGGGACAGAGGGACCATCTCCAACATTTTTGTCTTCTTCAGCACACACAGGTCTCTTGGAGCTTTTCCGGAGTTCTTAGACCTAAGGTTGTTGGCTCATGTTTATGTCTCATGGTGCAGGCCTTCTGATATTCTTCAGCCTTCTACCTTGAAGAGAAGTCTAAATAGCTAAAAGAATTTGAGCTATTGATATGTGGTAGAGGTTAAAATACATAAACAATGAACTTAAGCTGCTAGAAAAATTAACACACTAGATCTACAGTTACAAGTACTTTTAAAATCTATAAAAATGAAAAAATCAAAAACCTTCTGAGGCATCATCTTCACTGCAACAACTGCCCAATTGCCTCTACCAATGCAAATATGCTGTAGAGAAAACATTCATTAAATTATTTTTAGCCCTATACCAAAACTTGGAAACACTGTGAGGCTGATATTTCTATAATACTCATAGTCATCCTTTGCTGAGTGCCATGATTGCCAGGGTAACCTATAATACACAGACAGCTCGTTAACACATGGGCATTAGTTGTCATGGGGAATATGCTTTCAAATCCCCTTCCTAGCAAATTGAATCTTAGAATGAAGTATGCTATTCAACACATTATATCCATCAGAATCAGACGATGATTTTGTTTTGTATAGTCTTGTCAATAAACCTCAACTGTTTAGAGAAAATCTATATAGAAAAAAATATAGAGAAAATCTACTCCATAGAAAACCAAACAGTTTTGGAGAAACTGTCCAAATGAAATACTTAACTCCATCTCTTACCAGAAATGTGTCCCGCTCTCTTAATTTTTCTGTAGAGTACTATAATCTAAGACATCGCTGCCTGTCACTTGTAACAGGTTCATTATTTGTTTAATCTTCTCACTGTGGGTTTGTTTCCTGTTTCATTCTCTTTTTTTTTTAAGGGGGGTGGGGGTCTATTTGCAAATACAAGGTTTCCTCTCAGACCTATGATTAACGGCTCCCAGATCTCTCCTTCACTTTCTATTTCCAACATGAGTCTTAATCTTACCTCAGATTACGTGTTGACAGCATAGATAGGTGGCTAATAAGCTATCATGATCTAGATATTTTAAGAGTTATGTATTGCTTCTACACAGATGTGACAAGATAATATGTAATCACTGTAACATTCTTGACATCCACTGGGCTAAATGCCTAAAACCCACCACTTGTATCAGAAGTGCATGATTGCAAAAGGAAAAGAAAAAAAAAGTTTATTTGCCTTTTTCTTTGACTGCTGTGGAAACACAGACACACAGCTGTTATTTTTCATTACTGTGTGGCAGACTGAGCATAGTATTCATTGTTGGGTAAAATAATTGAAGGAAAAAAAGGAGAGATAAAGAGAGAAGAAAGACTTGTATAACTAAGATAATTTGTTTGGAACTGAGAAATTTTTAATCCTTCCATCCATGTCTGTTGTTCACTTGCACTATATTTTCTTCCCTGTAGCTGAGAATAAGCTTACAGGGTTTTTTTCATCAGAGAAAACTAGTAGTTTTATTAGTTCCACATTTAGAGAGTGTATTCTTCTGTGCCCCCACTCAGCTGGCCATGGCATGCTACTTAGCTACTCCGAAGTGATATCTGACACAGGGATGAAGTCAGGGCAGAGTGGGGAATTGATTTTTTCAACTCCTGACCATGTAACCACATCTGGAATTGTGAAATGTCTACAATAAATCCTATCTTATTATCCTACATATGAAATGTAAGTCAGCTAATGACCATATGGAGCAGACTAATGTAAGCAGAGTCTAATTTAGAGAAGACAAGAGAAAAAAAGGAAATTTCTTGCTTAATTAATAAGGGCAGAAATACAGCAACAGACAGTATAACAGGAGGACCATATTTAAGGCACCTCTCTTCAAATGTTTTAATGGTGTATAGTGCACAAGGCAGCTCTGAGAATGCCTGGCACTGTTAATGTACTTGTAAGATAATTTTGCTTTTAAAAGCATTTTTAAAAAAATTAGTAGTTATTAGGAATGTCTTGATTTTTCTGTCTGTCCAACTTGCAAAACCTACAAAGGGGATGATGTTTAGATGACTGTGTGCAGTAATTTCATAATTGTGGCAAGGCATAGCAAGGTACACTCTCAAAAAATCAAGGTACCCTGGACTTGATTGGAGGAGGACATAGTATGAGCCAAAGGACAAGGCAAATCCAGTTGCTGCTTGTACCCTGAGTTACTCCAGAAACATGATCTCACCTGGGACAGCAGTCTTTCATCGCCTTAGCAGCTGTGAAAACAACTGTCAGATATCATCTTTGGCCTGTGTGGGTGGTGGCCCATCCCTGTGGACATCGTAGTGTACATCCTCGCTTTTGACTCCCTATCCAGCCAAGGCAATTCCTTTGATTACCACTGCAGCCCTCAGAAGCCTTTTGTTTTCTCATATATTCAAATTAGTCCTGGGGCATGACTGATGCATGAAAGCCTATGGAGTGTGTTTTTCCTGTTATAGCAATAGTTTTTAACTGATTCTTTTTCCACAGCTGCTGTGAACCTTGTGAAAAATGCTGTACAAACACACAGAAAAAGGCACTTCTTTCTCAGGGAAAGCTTTCTATCTGAGAATCAAAGCAGGAGCAAAGGGGTTTGGATAAATCTAGAGAGAAAGTGAATATAATTTTAAGGAAGGTTTCACAGTAAATTAGAAGGGCTTTTTGCTGCTTTTTTTCATTATCAGGTTAATGTAATTATGTGAAACTAGCAAAACTTGAAACATTTCAGATTTTCTATTTTGTTTTTACCTATGACCCTTGAATCTTTCAAAATGCAGGAAACAACACACGGTATTTCTTTGTCCTGACAGCCTTCATTCAACCTCACTGCCATTCTAGCTTCAAAGCCATTTTCTGTGTTGTCACATATATGACATTGGATGGCTTGGATTATGTATTGCAGAATGTAATTAAAGATACATACTGCACGGGAGAGGTAGAGTCACCAAGGAAAAGAAGATTTGCCAACCCTGAAATGAGGATTAAGGAAGAAGGAGGTTTTGCAGAGACTTGAATACATTAATTTTCCTAACAGCTTACATAGCAATTCAGTGACTTCTATTGTGTTAGCACCTTCCTTGACCTGAAATCAAGAAAGGGTGTACCTGTGTGGAATCACATCAGAGAATATGTAATTTCAGAATCAAATAACAAATATCCTAAGCTTAAAAAGAAAAGCTGATAGATTGCAGCCAAGGATTAAAGTGGCTAAGTCACCAAGGAGAAAACACATGTTCTGTCTCATCCTTCGGGGCTGTAGTTAAGTGACAATTCAATGGTCAATTAGATTATTTTCCCAAATCTCATTGTTTTGCAGTGCATCTTGGAGTTTTCCTATCTTGGACTCATGATTAACTATATCTACATATAAGATAGAAATGTCACCCCAGTGTTATCTGCAAGCTGTTCAGTCTCAACTCTTAAACCAGCCTCAGGTGGTTGCACAACAAGCAAGAACATACCATGTGATTCTGTGTAAACATCTGTAACAGAAGAAAAGTATTGTTTAGGAGCTATGCTGGGATAGGAAGGTATGTTCTCTGTTATCCTCCATTACGTAGTTTGTCCATCAATTTGCATATTTTATGTAACTTTTGAACTTCTGTGATTCTGTGGAAGCATCATGAGCAGCTACAGACTTTGCTGGTAAGATCATGAAATAAGTGCAAAGGCACAGAGGGAAAAATCACACCACTATAGCGTGATGATTTTAATTATTTTAAATATTAATGATTTAAATCTCTGTTGCTTTACTTAGAGATATGTTAGACCTGAGAACACACAAAGAGGGGGAAGATGTACTGATCAGATTAAGTGTGCTAGTACAAACATTTACACCAGCCCAAAAGCTATTAAGCAGCAAGTACAAAGAGCAAGGTACAGATGAACATAAAATTTTGGTATCTGCAATGGGGAACACTGTACTCTCTCTGAGCCTAGAAAGATATTGTGATTAAATAATGCATATTCTGCCCTGCTGCAGCATAAAAAGGAGCCCAAAAGACAATTGAACTGTGGCAGAACTTCAGGAACCTGAAGCATTGATGTAGTTCACTAGAATCAACTTCTTTTCATTTAGTCTCATTACTAAAGGATTATTTCTTTGCAGCCTGGTTTCTGCAACCAGGCACAGGTTTGGTCGAGCTCTGGCAGGAGGCACTGCATGCCCTCAGAGGGCTGATTCCTTCCAAAGCCTTTCCCGTGCTGCCTGGCTGCCTTCCCACAAGCTGTGCCCAGCCCTTTCCCTGGCTGCTTTTGATCAGTGGGGACAGCCATCCCAATGCGGTGGGGACAGAATTTCCTGCCAGTCACGCAGAACAGTCCACAGCAGTTGGGTCATGTTTTAAATACAAGCAAGCACTGAGGTATATTGTGTTATATTGCTCAAGCATCTCAATCACTGGCTAGGTGTGTTTTCTACATGCTGAAAATCCTTGCCTTGATTTTGTAGGAACCTGTATGATACAACACTGCTTTTCCTGGATATGTTGAAGTTTATTTGTAGAGCCTAAGGAATGCAAAAGAAATAAGTGCAGACAGCCTGAAGTTCAGTGAAACCGCACTTTTTCCTGTCAACTGCGCATGCATAAGTGATTTCCTTGTGAATAAAGATTAAGGCTTTTTTAAATTCAGGGATTATTATGAGGGCTGAGCTTTCTTTCAACACACTGTTTGTTGGAAAAGTGAGAGCAATTCTCTCTGAACTTTGTGCCCCACAGTAAGGCCACATGGGCTCATTTCATCTGATTCTGCAGATACAGGCCAGTTGCAGTGAGTAGATGATTTCTCTCTCTCTCTCTCTCTTTTTTTTTTCCTTTTTTTTCTTTTTTTTTGGCTAAAGTTTGCACTAGAGCTGGTGGGACAGTAAAGTAAAAATCCACGGAAGGCAAGGGATTGATTTAGCTGGAATTTCTGGTAGGGTCTGTGAGATGTCTCTCCCTCAGCTTCAGCCTTCTCCCAAGAAATAGTACAGCAGCTGAAGCCTGGTCCTGCTTCTGGTGCATCCTCTGGGATGCACCAAATTCTGTAGAGTTTGATGGTGTTTCCCAGACCTTATACACTAACACCTGGCTCTTTCGCAGCAGAGGCTGAGGCTGCTCTGCTTTACCGCTCACAAACCCCACCTCCCAGAGCTCCATGAGAGGGAGAGAGCAGATAAGTTCCTGTCTAGAGCCAAGAATCCTGGACCCTCCTGCTTTTTCCTGTCTACTGTGAGGGTTATCTAGGGCAGCCTTGCATGCAATAATCCTTTCCAACACCTTTCTTTTTTCCATTGGCAGTATTTTCCTGGCACACAGGCCTGTGGTCAGACAGTTTAGCATGGGTAACTTTAACTAATGACACATGTTTAAAAAGCATAAGCATGTACTATATAATGAAAAATGCAATGTGTTTTTAGGAAACTGAATAGCCTGAGTGTCTTGATAGTACATGAGATTATTATGCCTAGCTTATCAGAATAATTACACTATCAATGACCTTGGCTAAGAAGGTCAGACCCTTTCCACTCATCTCCCAATTTAGTGTTATCTTTTTCATGCAGCTTACCTTGGCACTTAAGTAATCCATACAATACAATTAGCAGGGAATAGCCATGAGATTTAAGTTGAGAAGTAGAGAAAAAAAAGTAGGATTTCTCTAGCACACACTTGACTATTTGCTAATTAGCTCCTGCTGTGTCATTAGCGTCAGATATGGGTCTCAGAAAATGAAGACTGACACCAAAACCAGACAACTCAGTGTTAATTCACATACAGACTATGTTATCTGCAAAAGTTTCTGTCTGTTCTTATAACGATTTGTCTTACAAAATGCTATTAATGTCAGGTGTTATAGAAATTATGAGGGGATTCTTAAAATATTTTCTTAAATGGTTTTTTCTAAGAATGAAGCAAACCCTCTGCTATTGACTGTTAACACTCTAGAATGAGAATGCTGAGAACATATTGGTTCTAAGAGCTGAGTGATCATTGTAATTATTTTATTTTAGAGAAACTGGTGTGTAAATGCTGGACTTTAACCATACTAAGTGCTATATAAAAGTGTGTGCTCTGAAACATCATGTACTATGTTATCAAATGAGATCCCCATGATGAAGGTGTCTGTGTTTCAGTTCCTTTCTGTATAACAGAGATACTATCATACCCTCAACTCACAAAGAGCACAATGAAAATTAATTAATTTTTGCAATACATCCAAGTATTAACATAATAAGATTCTAGTTCTCACCCCCTCGACTTGCTTTGATATCTGATTCCTTTCACTTTTGCTTATTCTGATTTTGATTTCAGAATTCATCCCTTTAAAAAGGCCCTTGCTCAAAAGTCCTTTACAAAAATTTAGAATAAAAGTGTTGTCCAATATGAAACAATTCTTTTATGCAGAATAAAGTCTGCCACTTTCAGCTTATTTAACCATCTTTTGTGAATTAAATGAACATGTTATACCCATTTTAAATGGTCTGAAAACTTCCATCTTTTCTAAAAGACCTTCTCCTCTTCTATTTTACAGTAAATGTAATTGTTAAATCAACACCCCCCCACACCCAATATGCTGAAAATGGCCACAGCTGAGTAGCTAGCCCTGCTCAGTAATAAAAATAGCCCCTGTGAATCAGTTCAGCTAGAGAATTAAACAGGGTCCTCGTTCAGGTAAGAAGAATCCTTTAGGGTTTGCTATTGGGTTAGCTCATCAAAGACTTTCTATTTTATCCCTTGAAGGCTATTGTGACCTGACCAAAGGAGGACAAGAAAAGGCTTGTTATTTTCTTCTTTCCTCTTTTCTCTTTCTCTGCAGATGTTGCTGTACTATTTTTTCCCATTTATTCTGTGGAGTAAAGGTCTGGCTAAGTGGCCTGGCTCTGGTATTTATTGTCCTGTGCTTGTTAAGTGCTGTAACAAATCTCAGGTGAAATGAAACAGAAAAGTCTTGGAAGAAATATGTCACATTTCTCAGCTTGTGATACCTGTAAAAAGTCAGGAGAACAGTTTAATTCTGACTTATAAATAGATGTTTTCAATTTGTTTTGGATTGGTTTTAATGGAAATGGAGTTTCTTTAAGGGGCTCTAAACTTTTGATTGCAGTCTTTACCAGCAACACATGCCTACATCAGGAGTTTTTAATTAACGGTGTATGCCAGTTGAAAGAGATCTTCCTTTCTTTCATTGCTCCTTAACCCCTGTGCAGGAGAGGTGCCTTCTGTGTCATGGGTAGCCAGAACAGACTGTGCTTCTGCACACACACACTGCAAGACGGGAGAGAGATGGGAAGAAATCTCCTATGACTGCTCCCAGCAGCCAGAAAGTACAGCTACAAGTAGTCAAGTGCTTTGCCTCGCTGTTCTCATAATACTTCTGATTCTCTTTCAAAGGCTAAAGCAGCAGTGCAGAGATAAGTCTAAAGAGTGATGAACAGAATATAACTTCTTTAGTTGAGCAGAAAGGGAGCAAGGAAGACGTGGTGAGTTTTCCTGGACTGGGTTGTACCTGCAGCAGAATGACTACAGCCACTAGTTACTCTTTCTTTTTGCACTCATTTGTTTATCTGTACAAAACTGTTTTCAGTTTGGAGTGTTTGCACAGTTGCCACGTGGACTTATGCTTATATTCTGACTAATTGTTAAACTGGTATGCTAGGGAGATGTGGAATTTCACCCTATATTCTCCACTAGATCCGTAATGTGGCAATTACGATATTATCTAATTAAGAAAATGTGGAATTAAAACACATTCATATCTGGGAGGACCAAAACAAGAATACAGAAGCAAACTATAAAAAAAGATAAAGTGAAAAATGTTACCCCTTAATATCCTGTCTCTGTAAACTGCTTTTGAAGTATAAGAGATAAGTCTAGGTATTGGAAAGTCAGCTTAGAGAACAGCTGTGCATTAAGAGATGTCTAAGCGCCTTTCTCTGCAGAAGCAATTAGAAGTCTTTCCCGTGAAGTTAATACTATTAATATAGATATAGCAGATTTGAAAGGCTCGATCTAGAAAAAGAAGTGCTTTGTGTCTATGCAGCCACCTTACTCAAAGCACCTGTTAATCAAACAAATGTTCACAAGGCAAAGTAGCTGGGAAATCTTGTATTTTGGATCATAAGGATTTTAACTGCTCTTGTTCCCTGTAATGCACAGGAATGTAAATATGGCTGTTCTTTGATTCACCTGCATGCCTATGCAAAATATATTTGCTATGTAGAACATATATACGTATAGATTCTCATATTTATTTGTATGCATCAATATACACAATGTTCAAGCAAGGGTCTTTGCCCCAGGGTCTCCTTACCTAATTCATGACTCCTTCCTGCAGAGCAGCACTCCCAGCATTCAAGGGTTTGATGGATTTCTTTTCCCTTTCACGCTTGGTTTGTCCTCCTTCCCCAGAGTGTATGCAGTGGGTGATGAAGTCTAAAATGAAGGATGTACGTTGCTCTCTCAACACACTTTTGCAGAAAAATGACAAGAGGATGCTTGCTAGCTCTCTCTACAACTTTCTCCTTACTGTCCTTTATTTAGGATGTGCAGTGCTACCACCTATTAAAATTTGTTTTGAAGACAGATTGTTTTGGGTAATGAAATTAAGGGAATGAAATATATATATACACACACACATGCATATATCTTTGTATTTATTTCGCACCTAGGGTGAAAAGGGGTGGTTTTTTACTGAGATATGTGGATTTCATGGTAGTGATGGAAAGTCTTATTTAGCAGATTTCTTTTCTAGTAACAAAGCAGTCACTAGTATGTATTACATGTTTTTAGGAAGTTATGGCTCTCTTCCAAGACTATTTCTATGGAGATATTGTGAAATATACACTTAATACCAAGGCAAAACCAGAACATACAGAACACATGAAAACAGATCCTCTGTATTATGGTTTATAGGAAGGTGCAATCTTTTTTCTTTTTTTTATTTCCAAGGATATGTGAGGTCCAAGAAGTTAGCAAATAAAGTGTCACAGTGCTTGTGTTCTGATACGCTGTCAAGGACATCTCAGAACTGCTGTATTGAGCAGTCCCTTTGTCATTTTTGCCTAAAGGCAGGGTGGCACCAGACCCTGCAAGCTGGAATTTTTTTCTTCCTAGTGATTTCCATTTTAATGTCTGAGCTCCTTGAAAAAATATGAACTCGACTGTAAGTTCTGGGCAACATACTGTGTATGATGTCATCCACTTGTGCTACAGTCTACTTATTACAGAAGTGTTTCTTCAGCCTAACAGATTGATGATTGACATAATTAAATATATACAGGTTGGTATACTTATTTGGTCCCACTGTTTTAAAGCCAATTTTGTGAAATGACAACTTCATTGGAGAAAAAAAAGAGTTAAAATAAAAAGACCTGTTGTTTTATTGTCTTTATTTGAAGCCTGTGGATCCACAGCCAGAAAAAAAAAATAAACTGATATATCTTCAGAGGTGTTGTCAGGGAACGATTACTTCTGCGTTTCTGAACATTGAGGGCCTGCCACATGAATCCAAGGGGTCACTGATGTCAGCAAACTTGCCTCTTAGATCCCTCAGAGAGCACAGGGAATGTAAGCTGCCACTGCTGCAAGGTTGCCCTTCTGGAGGCTGGGAGAGAGTTTAAAGAGGAGCTAAGCAGCAAATGTGGCATTTTGATGATGCTGGCTCTAAAAATGAAACTCCTTGTTTCAGGTTATGAGCAATTAATAAAATTGAGTATCAAATATTTGCGTGTAATAGTGATCTGTTATGCTCATATGGGGGATATGTTCTTTTCTGTAACCAAAGGGGGAGGAAAAAAAGGAAATAAAGCACTAGAAGTAACAGCTTCTACTAATCTGTATTTAAATCTGAACCATTATCATGAGATGCCAAAATGAATATATCCTTTTCTGGTCACTTTGAAAAGGCAGAGCACATCAGGAACAACAAATAGCTTTGCATCTACTGCTGATGTTCCTGCTAAAATAATATTCCCATTTTCCAAATGCAGTGCTTTTGTCTGTATTCCAGCAAACACATACTAAAACTTCCTCTGATGATAAGTGCACATGCAGATAGAAACCTGTGAAATAAACCATGATTTTTTTTTCTGTGAAAGATTGCTTAAGATGGAGAATACCCAACCGTTAATTATTGTAGATACCTCCATTTCAGTAAGTGCCTGAGCTGCTGATCCCTTCCCCAATCCTCCACTGGCTTCTTGCTGTAGGGATGTAAATGTTGTTTTGAACTGCTCTACAGCCTTCGGGTTCTACAGTGGTGTAGCTTATGATACAGGAGAGTTGGAGAGAGTGAATTATTGTTCAATAGTACAAGCTTTCAAACCTGTGCAATTGCATCTCTTAAGATTTCATTTGCATTTTCAGAGCTCTCTAAACTAACTTACATTCATAGCCATAATTCACCTTGTGTGAGCATCTATATTTTATATATTAGAACAAGAGTCCTTTCCCAATCTAAATGTAAAACTTTGACCTGGCATGAATGCAAGTGATTCTTGGGATTGTCTCTCTGCAAGCAACAAAATTGTATGCAGAATAGCTGCAAGCCTTTCTTTAGACCCCGCTCAGTTGTTTTGTTTGTTGATAGGCAATTGCAGACACTCAGTAAGTCAACATAGAAAGATTTAAGCACAAAAAAATCTTATCAACTAGACTTAATTGGTGCCATTAGTGAACTCAGTGGAGCTCTCAGACTTTCCACATTGTGAAAATTTTGCCATTCAGTGGTGGTTCTGTTTTCCTGGGGTTTCCTCATTTCCATCTCTCTTCTTCTGCAGAAAACATAGATTGCTTTACCTCCCCAGCCCGCTGCCTATTGTTTATTAGCAGCAACAAGGAAAATGAATAGCATAAGGATCAAGTTGTGATTTTGAGTAAAGAAAGCTAATTATGAATTTCTATATTTACTTTTAAGAGCCATTATCCATTGGAATAAAAATGCCTGGAGGAAAAAAAAAAGGATTTTCCTTCATTTAACATCCTTAGATCTGGTTATGTGTTTTACTGCTCAAGTAAAACCTGATTTTCATGTAGACATGAAAGGTGTTAAAATCTAGTCTAGAGAAGACATTTATAATAACTGTATAATAAGGCAGTGAATTTACAAATATCAGTGACAACATTTTTTTTCTTCGATATATGAAGGGAACCACCAGATTGCACTCTTGGAGCAGGATTAAATGCAGTTTCCAATTCTAGTGAAAATACTTGTCAGAAATGTGAAGTTGTCTACTGTATTGAATAATAACTTGTAAGAACAGATTATCTGAACTGAAGATTCAATGATACTTAAGAAGAAGTGTCATGTGTGATGACTTTGGCTAGCACAGGAACTTTGGCTTGGGAACTAGGAGCATTGTAACAAACTCTGAATTCTGTTTTGCAGTTCAGACAGGATGATTTAACTGTGTTTCCTAGTTGAAATATTCTACTATCTCTGACTTATCTGGCAAATACATTTTTATTATTTCTATGCAATCTTGTTCATGAGTGAATATCTGAAGCTAAGATGGAGTGATGGGCATTTTCAGGATATTTGGTGTTTGTCCCAGTGGAACAAGATACAAAATCTCCTTTGTGTCCTGTCGACACTGCCATACGTCACAATGTCACTACACTATTTCGTGTGCTGTTCACCTCTCTGAGAGCAGGTAGAGGAGATTTAGTGTTGAAATTCCCCACTTCCTTTGGTTCGCATCAGTGCTGTGACAGCTCTGTGGAGAGCGAGGACTTGGGGAGTAGAGCTTGAGCTACAGGATGTGAAAATGATTTAGAGCTTTCTTTATGTAGACAAAGTGTTGCCTTGCACATTTCTATCCAACAGTGCAGTCAGGTTCAGGGTGATTATTTCTGTGCTTCGTTTCAACACTGTCTGCTACTCAAAGAACTCTGTTGTGGAAAGTTTTGGTTAATCGTATGTTTAGTTGATAACATCTATGGTTAGGGCTGACGTGGTTCTCTATTGCCTGGTAAACAAATTTCTGAGTGTATCAGCTAAGGGTGAAATAAATCCAAGCCATATAATGCATATTCAGTGAGAGCTGCACAGATATTCCAATTCCCATATGATAAGCTGGAGCAGCCTCAGGAAGAAGTCGGGTGTACTTTGGCAGAAGGGACGCAGGAATTCCCTAGAGCCACCTTCCTTTTTTTGATACTATTCCCTAGAGCAGAGAATTATCTCAAGTGAAATGTAGGTTCCCACTGATGAAGCAGCTTGCCACGGGACCCAAGCATTTACTGCAAACCTAGTTCTTCCCTGCCCCATGTGTCTCGTTACAGACATAAAGCACCTCCCCAAAGCAATCCCCCCTGCTTTGGTCTCTAGCACAAATGCAATTTCTGTAAAACAAATAAAAACTTAGTGCTTTGCTGTTGCTAACTATTCATTGCAGACAATTTCCAAGGCTATGAAAAGAAAGTATGATAATAAATAGCTTAAAAATTAGTTTTAGAATGTAGACTACACAAAATCTGTTTCATAGCAGAAGAAAATAAACGAGGACTCTGCTTGGAAGGGTTTGTCTCTGTTGTGATAAGTTAGTGTACAATAACTCCTACTAATGTGGACTGTAGTTACAACTTGTGCTGCTCATGGAAATAAAGGTAGAGCTCAGCAAAAAGATGACAAGGATGCTAACAAACCCTTCCCCTTTTCTCATAAGTATATTTGAATTGCTGATACTGAAGGGGGTTATTATTGCTAATGCTTGTGCAAACATATAATTGGGATAACACACATGAGCAATGTACGGGTACAGTGACTACAGGAAGAAGCAAGCAATGCTGTAGACGTGCATCTTCCATGTCCAATCTCCTCCCATGCACTTGGCTCCCTTGCAGCCTCCCGGCACCCTGATGCTGACAGTCTGTCTGCCAGCGTCCGTCTGCATCTATGTTAAGCGTCCCTGTGTTTCTGGAGATCTGACGGACGGCCTCTGGCTATGCCAGGGGTCGTGCTTGAGGCAGTGCTGTTGTACAGACTCCAAGTTTGGTCTCTGGGAGAGCCCTGGGGAAGTCTGATATGATAAAGATGTAAGTTTAATTTTTTTCTCTTTCACCTCCTTGGAGTGTGCTGGGAGCCAGTTTGCTCTGGGAAGTCCAGGAATGACTGGCATTGCTGAGGAAGATACTTCTGTTCAAAATGTGAGGGCTTCTAGGCTCACCGTGATGCTCCCAGGCTGCTCTTGGCTAAGTTCAGAGTCAGGCAGCTCAGGATGGCTTACCCTGACCTGAGCTCGCTCTCACGGATCAGTCCTTTATCCAGGGCTCTGTCTGATGCTACAGTTGTTCAGTGAGTTCAACTGCCTTGCAGTGGGTCTCATAGCAGAGGTGGAGTGGGCACATACAGATTTTTCTGTTATGGGCTTGTTAATGGGCACAAGTACTTTCAGACCTCTTGTGTGTCCTAATGGCTTCTTTTGATAGATACAAATGAAACTGCTCAGTAGTTACCAATAGAAAAAAATGTACTGGAGAAAAAACCAAGTTAGACTCAATTTCTTGTTTTCTAACTTCTGGTAACACTTTCAAAGCTTTTTGTACCATTACTTACACTTGTTCAGTCTGTCTGGTGGGATATTTCCAACCCATTAGCATGTGAGACTACCTGAGTTAGTAATATGATGACCTGATCCTCCTTGGCTGACTTTTTTTCATCCTGTTTCCTACCCAAATAGCAGATCAAGAAGAGTAAAATCACAGGAATTCCACTTTTTACTGCTACTTTAATCCAATCAATGCAAAATTGTATTATTTTTTAACATATATCTCTTCTTGTTTCATTAAGTACAAAAAACCTTTGTCAAGATGAGGCAGTATCTTTGCCCAGCGTTAAACAGAGTGGTGCAAGATCCACATGCAGACCCTTATTTGTGCTTGTACCCACAAATCGCCCTGAAGCCATCTGCACCCATCAGCTCTGTTTCCTAAACATAAAATGGAGTGTAAATGGGCTAAGTGAAATACAGGTCTGTCTCCTCCACGCTTGAAATAACAATAGAAGTGGTTGACTGCATTTTCTGCGGATACAGTTGTTTTCCTTTATTTACGTTCGCGTATTGACTTGGTGATCTCTGGCAATTGATGCTCTGCTTTGCTAAAAAGATGAAATACAAAAATGCCCTGTCAAGTCTCATCTGATTTACAACGGCTAGTTCATGAATGAAGACAAGCCATGGGCTTTATGAAAAAGAGAATATTGAGTAGAATAAATGCCAAGGATAAGCAGTCATTTGTTTTGTGAATTTTATATCTAAATCATAAATAAAGCATAACAATTTAAGTCTCCCCACTGAATTAATCTGATATGGCTCTGAAACACTACTGATTGCTATGGCCATTTCCCCCCACCAGTGATTACTTGAACACTGGCTGTATAGCCCTTTGTGCTGTGCAATTATCCAGTGGCATTAATCGCTGCACTCTTAAAATAGTTTACCATGAATTCACACATGCTGTGATTTGCTTAGGTGGTAAGCCCATCAGAGCTGCAAGAAACATTTGATGCTGTTTATGAGTGCTAAGTGCACACAGCTATTGACAGTGTATTTTAATGCTCACATTACCGTTGGTGTTTATTCTATTCCACTGCAATTAAGTTCTGCAATTCATTTTAATTATTACTACCTTTGGATTAGCTTTCTGCATATCACAGATATTCACAATAAATATATATAGATGGATAGTTCTCTGGAAAGTAAACAAAAAATACTTGAGCTTTCAGCAAAGTAACTGACTTGAAAGGAATTACAGAAACACATTTTAATTGTTTTTAAACCAATCTACAGCAATGTATGCAACACTTGACTGTTAACAGACATGAAGATTAAAATGCAAAAAAATCAATGCAGGTAGTCCAACTCTGCTCATCATGAGCTAGTATCTGCAAGATTTTTATTTTGTTAATGTGCAGACAAAGCAGTAGATAAAAGCAACAGCTACTTAAAATCATTTGTTAGCTGAGCAATAAAGTTCACAGGGATAGGAGTGACTTTAGGTGCTAAAGAAAATATAGAGGGTACTTGGACTTTGTTAAGAAGGCAGTTGAAAGTTCGGGGGGGCCCAACACTAAAGCAGCAGCAAATTGAAAGAGAAGTTAGAAGAGGCAAGACATTTAGTGCAACTTCTGCATTTGCAAGTGAGAATACAAAGGAGCTCCTACTTTGAATAGGAATGGGAAGAGACACCAGGACTACATCTTTCCTGTAGTTATTCCTGCTTCTTCCAGGCAGGCACAAAGGATGCTTCAGTGGGCTGGGCTGAAGGGGAGCTGTTATACATAAAAATCGTGCAGACTCTGAAGCCACCACCACCTCCAGTGACCTGCAACAGAGGCCAAAGACAGGTTTGGCTCTGAGGACCTCAAATGTCAGGAAAACTGAAGGGGAAGGCATGTCATCTCTTGCTCCTTCTAAGCACTAGCTGACTCAGCCCAACCAGTACAGTATTGGAGGCACCAAGAATAATCTGTTATTTAAGTTGTTCTTGCATAGACTGAGGATGCCCATGTATAATGTAATCACGCTGTTGATTTTAAAAAAGGAAAAGATGAAAAACCCTTCTGAGATTGCTCTTGCATCTGCCAGAGTTTTCTTCAAGGAAAAACCTGCAGTATCTTTCTTCTTAATTTCCACATGCTTCTTAATTTGCATGTCAAATAAAACCTCCCGACTAATTTTGATTACTCTGCAAGTGTTTAGCTCTATAGACAATCATTGTAAATTGTCATATGTTATCAGATAAGCATTGACAAACTACCTAATCATGTGCTTCATAGTCTAATGTGTAATGATTTTTCTCATGAAATTAAGAAAATTCAAGATCGCTACAAAACTGTGTCTTGTTTGGGAATTCATTATGTGCAGTGCTGGAAAATGCGAGTCAGGTCAGGGAATCTGACTGAACTTCCTTCTCCCTCTGCCCCTAAGGCCTATTTAGCCTTGAGACATTTACCATATGCCAAAGATTATTTTAACCATGAGTGCTCCATATCTTTATGGATATGGAACTACCACTGGGCTTTCACTATAACTGGACTTTCAAGGTTATTTTTCTGAACCGGTCTAAAAATTATGCAGATGTTGCAGACATGTCAGTCTTGATCTTAGCACTGTCTTTCTGGGCTTTTTTTCATGAATAAAATTTCAGTATCTGTGAACAGCCATTTGTTATGTTGCAGTGTGAACTTGAGGCAGAGAGCAGAGTGCCTGCTTATGTATATTGCCTGGCAGGGGGTATGTCTTCCTTTAAGCTATGGGGACTATAGATATTGCATTTTCATATTAGGCACATTTTAGAGCTTAGCTTCCAGTCAGTTATCTTGCTCAGTGAGGGGAAGTGATCCATGCTAAAGATATTTTTCAGCAATATCTTTGCAAATGTCAAAGAAACCACCTCTTTACTGTTAAGAATTACTTTTCCTAGTCAAATGACATCCTGGTTTTTTATGATGGAACAACAGGAAGATGAAAATGTATGCTTTCTTCTCCTAGGATATTTTTGTTTGTATCATAGGACATAATTTTCTCTGTATTTTGGTTAGCAGAAGTCAGGAAGCATCTCTAATCTGCAATGCTATTACTAGCTGTTACTAATGAACCTGGGTTTGCATTACTTCAATATGCTGACATAGTATTTTCCAGAATTTTTTTCTTTCTTCTAAAAAAGACATGTTCAGAAAGGATTCTTTTCATAAATGGGAGTCGAGTGTGTGTGTTGCATATAATTTAAGAAGGAATGAGGAGATTATATGGAAAGGCCATGTAAGTTTTACCTCATTTCCAAGGTAAGCTTGAACTGTTTCTTAAAGCCCTCTCCTTAAGGTTTGGTAACATAAAAACCCTACCTGAGTGAGAGTTCTTGCTCTGGCCCATTCTCAGGGTTTTCTGAGAGTCCTCCTTGTCTTGCCTCTCACCTGTGTGATCATGGGAGAGGCTGGGGCAGAGGGGTTTCTCAGCCATCTAGCTCCAGTAAACAGGAGCTCCTCATTGCTTTTATCCCTTAGCTGCAGAGGGACCAGGGAACAACTGAAAAATTCTGTAAATGTTTGCCAATCTGTTGCTGTCATCATGTGAATAGAAATGCTGAGTTTCATGTTGTGCATGCACCTCTTCTCCCTGTCAATATAAAATCATTTGGGTGCTAGTAACTTGCTGGCTGACTAGTTTGAGAGTATTGCTTAACAGCTATTACCCACGAATGTAGGATTTTTGCCTTTTATTTAGATGCAAATACACTGAAAATACTGTGAAGGCCCAACTTGACAATTTGTTTTGAGGGTTTGCCCCAGGTGCTGGCTGCAACCTGCACCCCAGGATGAAGGAAGAAGCAGGACAGTGAAAAACTGCTCACTCTCTCTCAGGTGGGTGCTTGGAGGAGGTGGCAATTACTGAGAGCACCATTGGGCAAAGCAGCCATCCAGCCCCATGGGCTGACCAGGACCCTCCTCTCCTCTCCACCCAAACACCTGGCTGTGAACCTCGCCTGGCCTCTGCCACAGGGATGGGAGGCACTCTGCTTAAAGAGGTGATGTTCAGTTTCCCAGGAGGTGGAGGAACTTGAATATCTGGTTCTGCCTTGGTTCACACAGTCTGTTCGCTAAAGAGATCAAAGCCTATTTATTTCTGGCACAAGACTTGATACAGATTCCTGTGGCTGTGTGTCAGCAGAGCATGGATGGACTGGACTCTGACCATCACATTCACCCGAGCTTCTCCAAGACGTCAACACCCCTCATCATCTCTTTTGGGAAAAAGTCTTTTAGCCACCAGAACAGCTTTCCCTGTCAATTAGTTTGTAATGATCAAACACGTAAATTCTCTTGAATATTTGTTATTTTGGATGTTTTATGCATTAAGTATTCTTAGATTTTAAGGCTTCCATGTGAAACAGTTGTGAAACAATGATCAACTGACTCATCTAATGTTATGTCAGAAAACATGGTTTGATTCAGCTTAGAGTTTCAGCTATGTCTAGTCATAGTTATAACCAAGTGGTGAATCACTACCCCTTGGTCTTTGAGCATTTTGATATTGCTTGGGTTCTGAGAGTAGGAAAAAAAAGTTTATGTGAAAGTTAGAAACTGCCCAACCCTTCATCCTAACCCACTGTAATTCATTGTGTTCCTACCATTCTCGTGTTCAAATGGTCGTATTTGTTCATTTTTTCTTACGCTCCTTGGAATTTCTGCCAGCTCGTGAAGAGGCTGGTTATTTCACAGCCTATCTATCCCCCACAGCTCTCTACCACATCACAAGCTCCATCATGTGTTAGGGTGACTAGCACTGAGTCATACTTTCTTTTGCTGTACCTGTATTTTTTCTGCCATAATCAACTGTACTGATATTCTTTCCTGAATTTTCTGTATTTAAGGAATAATTCACATCCTAATGGGATTTTGTTTGAGCCTGTTTCCAGAAGGGTTTTATGTCTATACTTTCTACTGTAAAGGTGTATTTAAATTAGTGAGATTTTTATTTTTCATAGCTGACATGGGTAACCAGCAAAGCAATGTGCTTCATAAAACCCCTTGTGAAAAACTGGGTAGGATGCCTGCACTATTTGCAGCAGTTTACCAGAATTTAAAGCAATGTTAGAGCTCTGATGCTAAAGCCACTGATTCTGGCCTCTCCTTTGCCTCATGATTTCATCTAGCAATCCTCCTCTGACTGGAGCCGGTATGACATCTTAGAGGGACTGCAGACAAATCCCTGCCATGGTAGAGGTGCTCCCAAGTGCTGCAGGGCTTGCAGAGGAGCCAGGATGCCCAGCAGGCTATGGCCACCTGCTTGGGGCTTCCTCATGTGTCTCAACACTCAATATCTATTTAGCATACAGGACTCAATTGGACATCCAGGCTCTTCTGAAAAAAAGGTTCAAAAAGTCAGAGGAAAGGATCCTCTGAAACCATAAAAGCCCATATTGCTTGTAACAGCTATGAAGTGAACATTAAAAGAAAGAACAGCAGTTTATGTATGTGCCACCCATCTCTCCCTCTGGGATCCAAAGTGTGACCCTTTCCTGGGAGTTTATTCCAAAATGTGTCGTTGAGTAGGGTTTGTACAGGTGACCTTGAGATCCCTTCTGACCTAAATGAGTCCTGCCTAGGGTAGGTTGGGTGGGGCAGTACAGCACAACGTTGCCTCGTTTCCAATAGCCTGTGATTAAAGCAGCGGCATGTGAGAGGCCCAAGTTCATGTTCTTGTCCTGCCTGTTTCACAAAAACATGAATGCCTGTGATCTGCTCCTTAAGGGGGCTGTCCTGACAAACAGGTTAGTAGGTACACTGGAGAGCTGAGGTGGTTTGGGGTTTTTTTTGTTTGTTTGTTTGGGGGTTTTTTGTTTTCTTTTTTTAATGTCTGGAAATGTTTATGTGTATGTAACTTGAGAAGGAGTCATTTGGATGCTGGCTCCATAGGTTACTGCAACTGCCTGCAGATGTAAAAAGCTGAGCTAATAAATATGGAGTTTTTTATGAAGTGTAGACAGGGAAGAATAGAAAATAGCTTTCAGGTTACTCTGCTTACTCGAATGTCAGACAGCTGGGTTGAGGAGGGATCTGAATGTGGATTTCTGACTTCAGTGCACTGGTAGATGTTTTGGTTTTTTCCATGCCTTTGTTTTGGTATTTGCCATGCCTTTCCAGCTCTTTGGGGAGCATCCTTATGCATTCAGTTAGCCAGATACTAATGTTAAAACCATATTTACAAGCAGACCACTGTAGCAGCCAGCCCAGTACTGAGGGATGGCAGCAATCCCTGAGTGAAGTTGAAAGGTGCCCTCCTTTTTCTCAGCAAATCTGGCCCTTGTCACTACCACCATGAGGCCCTGGAGGCCTTCTGCCTGTTTTATTTTCTCTTCAAGAAATCTTACTCTGTGGTGTCAGGAGGATTCCTTCTATAAAGACTGCAATAATGGGCACAAACATGTTTTACAAGCAGTGTTAGACATCATCTTTCTTTTAAGTGCTGTATAATACTACAATTGGAGTTTCTAGAAATTTATGCTGTAGTAGGTCAGAGCATATTCCCACAACGTGATAAGTAAGATCCAGCCATTTTTATGTAAAACTGAACTTCTACATGCTCACACATAAAATTCTATTGATATAAGGGACTTTCTATTGCAAAGGAGAACTTTTGGATTTGGAGCGCTCCCCCCCGCCCCAACCTGGCTTGTAAAGTAAAACAGTTCAGTATGCATTAAAAATTATGCACTTTAATCATAAATCAATGGACTAGTTTTTCCAAAATGTAAAACTGATACTTTTAGGCTTTTATTAGCATAAAAAACCCCTGTTTTGCAAGAACAGCTCCAGCACTCAGCCCAACTTACATGCTTAGCTAGATTAATATACGTGGAATTGAAATAAGTGAGTCTGGATCAAGTCCAAGTTAAAATTAGACTGCAGTGGGCCCAACATTGAAGTCAAAGGCAATTCTCCAATTGATTGTGGTAGATACAGGATGTCAGAGCCAAGAAGGATGCTTGAAACCCAACATTATTTCTGCTATTAGCACTGTGCTAAGGATATACTTGTTTTAGGTATCACCACTTATTTGTTAGTCCTCAAGTCCTGATTCCTTCAAAGCATTTTATACAACGCCTCATTGAGGGTTATTGAAGCTGTGCAGGGCATAGGGAATGTGCAGGCAGCAGGCTGGGAGGAAATAATTGAACTCAGGCTTTAAGGGTTGAAACTCTAATGCAGCATCCTCCTAGTAGGCTAGTTAGGAAATTCCAGACTCTAGAGCCAAACTAGTTATTCTAAGAATACACTGTTAAATATATGATAACACTTCAAATGAAACAATGTAGATATTTATGCACTAGAGCACACCAGCGATGTTATTTTTCTCACCATGAAGAGAACTTGCGTGGTCCTTTTAGATAATTGGGTTGCTGGTTTTTTTCACACTAATTAAACAGAAAACGTTTTGAAGTGAAGTCAGTCACTCTCTGCTGGCAAATTGCCATATGGAATGGTGCAGGGGCAGACACACAGCTCTCTTCATTGGCTACAGCATACAGCAATGGGTAGGAAAAAAATCCATAAAAATTGGAATGTTCAATGGAGGTGTAAGGAATAGCAACATTAGACCAATAAAAATCAACAGTGTGATTTTTATGTGCAGCTGTAATTATTTTCCACTAAAGAGCGCACAGAGTAAGTACAAAGCCCCGCGATTCCCACAGCCAGCAGCCTGCGTAACAGAACGCCTGCCTCCTCTTTGCTGCCTCTCACATACATCAAACAATTGCATTAGCACTTCTGCTGCCTTTCTTCTCCCACCCTATTTTTTCACACTATTTAAAAGCTAAAGCAGAGTGGTGTTGATAGTTGAGCCTAACAGTGAGTTTTGTTTGAACACAGCTTACACTATCATTGATAATTCAAAAATTTCTGCATGCATTTTGAAGGCAAGATTAAGTAATTTTTAAAGACACATTTCTTCATTCGCAAATAATAAATATTTGTTCTGTTTAGTGCTTCTCAGAGTACATCTGTGTGGAAAAGCTGAATGCAGGAAGTTGGAACTGGATAAAATTCTCCCTCTGCTCACAGGGCTGTGCTCTATATATTTGCTGATTTAGAATATGTAGAGCTCTAAAAAATATTTGTAGAACAAGTTTTAATATTTCATCTTTATTGCCACCTCACAGAATCACAGAATGTGCTGAGTTAGAAGGGACCCACAAGGATCATTGAGACCAACCCTTAGCCCTGCACAGGACCATCCCCGAGTCACATCGTATGCCTGAGAGTATCATGCAGACACTTCTTGAACTCTGTCAGGCTTGGTGCTGTGACGCTTCCCTGGGGAGCCTGTTCCAGTGCCCAACCACCCTCTGGGGGAAGAACTTCTTTCTAATATACAGCCTAAACCTCTCCTGACACAACTTCAGGCCATTCCCTCGGGTCCTGTCACTGGTCACCACAGAGAAGAGATCAGTGCCTGCCACTCCTCTTCCCCTCATGAGGAAGTTGTAACAGCAGTGAGGTCTCCCCTCAGTCTATTCTTCTCCAGGCTGAAATTGAAGATGGTCAGAAATGTGGGGGACAATAAAAAGAGCTTTTTTCAAATACATTAATAGCAATAGGCAGTACAGAAATATCATTGGCCTGTTACATCTACCACTGTGGGAGCAATTTTTAAGGAATGGCAGTTCAGTAACTCTAAGTGCTTTCTGCAGACAACTGCTTTTTTTTCTTGACATGTTTTTAACAGTATTTGGATCAGGCCCCAAATATGTGTAGTTAACTCTTTATAAAAGCTATTAGAGTGTAATCATGCTGCCATCTGGATTTTATGTTCTGGCTATTAATGCTACAGATGCTTTAAAATACATAGCTCCAAGCCCTGCTCAGTTCTTATTAGCTAAGGCCTAATTTTTTATTTATTTATTTATTTTGGTAGAAGCAGGATGAAGTTCTTGGCACTTTAAATGTAAGTACTATCCTTACTGTGGTTATAGATGTCACCTACTGATATGACACCAGGGCTGCTCCCATTAAAATTACTAGAACCTTTGCCATCAAGTTCAGCATGTATAAGTTTACGTTCCTCACTTAAGTATTAGTAGAATATACGTATGTTTGCTCATGAGTTTGCATAGCAAGCTTTCTCTTTCATTGAGTCAGTACAAGGGGGCAAATTTTGTGGTCTTATATAATGGAGATGATACTCATCGTCTCTAAATAAAATCTGTGAGTATCATTTGGTATTTTCAGAGGTTCTACTTTTGTAAAAAGAAATACAGACTTAAAAGAAAGTGCAGTCTTGAAAAGCACATCCATTTCAGATGGAATATTTGAGGAAGTCTGTGGGAGTTAGTATCCAATTTCTGTTATTTAATAGGATTTAGGTCCCTAGTTCCTATATACTTCTCAGAATTTCTCAGACTTATTTACTCTCCAAGATTATCAAAGAAGACCAGAATGCTTCTGGGCTAAACCACAGACTATGTGGCAACTTCTGCCTAAAAGAATCCTATATGTATCATTGCAAACATATGATCTGGTTAAAGCCCAGAAGCCACAGATGTATGTAAAAATGTCTTATACCTACAATGCCAAAAAAAATATTTTGTCATGTCCGAGTGTTGCTTGTTTGTTTTTTTGTTTGTTTGTTTTTGGTAAATCATCATTTCATCAATAAAATTATCCAATACATTGTTTTTCACAAAGATGAATTCAGTAACTTGGAATTAATCACAGGGTATATGATTCCTCAGGTTTCATGGCAGGTACACAAATGTTTATTGAAGAGAGAAGCATTTAGGGACATTAATCCATGCTGTTTGTTGAGGCATAACTTACTGTTGCCCTTGGGAGGGAAAGACACACTGCACTTCTGTGTGTGTGTGTGTGTTAATGAACACATACTTAATACACTGGCATATTTTACTTGCTACAACACTTAGGTTTTGTTTTCCATTTTTATTTAAAATCAACTCCAATAGCACTAAGATGTCTATGGTCTAGGCACAGACGAGTCAAAGTAATCTGAAAAACTGAACACTTAACACAGCTAGTAAGAAATATCTGTGTTTATTTCATAATTAGTCTCTATGTGTATCTCAGAAGGATCCTATTTATTATCTGTATATGAGTCAAAGATTGTCATGATAAATATGAAAGTATACTCAGAGGAAGAGTAAATAGGGATAAAAAAGAAAAAGTTGTGATGTGAATTATTATCACTATATATTAGTGAAATAATTTCTGTTCTTTGATCAGGTTTTCTTACTGATTTACTTGTGAAGTGTATGCATTTGTTGACATCTGGGCACTATGGAACTCCACAAATTTCTGGTACCTTTCTACCCCCATCCTCTATGCTTCTGCACTCTCTAATGCTTTTGAAATCCGCACTACAGAAAATGTGGCTGTATAACACCAGTTATCATATTTATGTGACTATAAATAACGTAAATGAACTGACCTTTCTGGAGTCATCCTTCAGGGAATTTAAACTGATCACCAATTCTGATAGACACTTCCACAGGAGAAGTGCACTAGGGAGCTGGTGTCTTTTGCTGAACTCCAGACTTCTCCTGTTACTATGGATCCTCTTTTCCAGATGCATGTTCCCTAGGAAGGAATATGTGCTTTAGGGACTTGAGCCAAAATATGAGTCTGTTCAAATATTCAGTGCATGAGGCAACACTCAGCATTTCTATATTTGGGGAAGTGTGCTGATTTTTTTCTCATACTGACTGTGGTAGAGCTGTACATCATGGATGTTTGTGAAGTTCATAACAATAATACTGTGTCACAATAGAGTATGCAATGGAGTAATAAATATCCTTTAGGATGTAAGACAAAACCCAATAAATTCATTAAGCAGACTAGGTTTCCAGTCCTAGCAGCAGACCTTTTACTTAAGTCAAAATCACAACATGGGTTTCAGCATTTGTCTATTTTTAATAGAGACTTGAGTATTTTTGGAAACCAATTTTAAAATGAGATGTCTGAATAAAGAAAATACCCTTGCTTCCATAAATACTAAGTATGAATCTAGGCATAATAGACACAAATGTGAAAATGGATGCATCTTAGCATGTCTTTGTGTCTCAGACTGATTGCACATTGTGAGAGCTGGTGGCTCGATGCCTTCCCTCCCCGAGCCCTGTGATCACACAAGCCAGTGCAGTGGCTGATGCCGCTATAGCAACCTGAAGAGAAATGGCTCTTCAGACTTGGGTGCCCATTTGGAAATTTCCATGCAAATGCTACTCTGAAATGCTGTCTCAAATTTACACAGATCTACCTGAGACTGCATGGCACGTGGCAGCAAATATCCAGAAAGGGTGTGCTGTGGGTAATGAGGTCAAGTTGAGAGCTTTTTTCCTAACCCCAGCTCAGCAAGGGGCTGCCAATGCAAGACTGTCGGTTCTTGTAGTTCCATGTGTCCATTCTCCACCTGCAGCCTCAGACAGGGCACAGAAATGTGCACACTGACTATCCAGGCACACCATGTTTTGATAGCCTCCTAGATTAAAAAATTGAAAGTTTTAGTTAAGTCTAAAATGCTTTAATTTTGACTTGGGTATGTCTTTACTGTTGTATGGGAATTTGAGGTCTGCCACAGGTTGGCTTGTGTGATTGCTAAAGGTGTAAAAATTCATGGTTTTTTCTGTGCTTGGGGAAACACGGAGCTAGTGTTTTATACAAAGACTGAATCCTTTGCCTTCCTGAAAAAGCACTGGTGACCATCCAAATATAGCTTTCCAAAATCTTGCCAATGCATCATGGATATAAAGAGATAATGCAGGAGGGAACTTGGGAGTTATTGATTTATTTCCAGTATGTCTTTCCAGGAAGATTCCTCCTCATGAAGATGGAAATGAAAAACTGTGTGGAAGAACATCAGTAACTGAGTAAGTTTATAGGTTTTTCTGGGTGTTGCCAAGATACAGGTTATTGATCATACAAGTCAGTTGATTAATACAAAATTCATGATGTATTCTTCTGAATTTGATATTAATTCTTATTATTTGACCAATATTTTAAAGTTATCTAGATGTTCTTACTAGCAGATTTTTTTTAATTTACTAAACTAAAGAAGCAGAGAAAGAAATGTTTTCCTTTCTGTAAAGTCAGTATCAGTTGACAGGCACATGAAGAATATGGGCATTTCAGGGGACAAGTGAGAAGTACAGCAGCAGAACTGAAAGGGAGAATTCGGGGAGGGAGTGCTGGAAAGGTGATTTCCAACCTGGGTGAACAGTGCCAAGCAAAACCTGTCACGGGGAGTGTCTGTAACAGTTTCAACAGTAGACTAAGAGCCCTGCATCCATCTGTGCTGGAAGCCTTTTCAGCAACTGGTCTGTTAGGTGTTACATGGCACAATATGTATGCCCCTTACATGTTTTGGTGCATTGATGTTTCCACCTGGACATTGTACATTCTTCTGCTTAATCTCAGACGATGTCTACCTCGGCTTTTTGTCTCATCTGTGCGCTTTTGTCTGCAAACTGAAGGTACTGCTCACTAAACATATGAGGAAAACTTTCATAATTTCATAACTTTCATAACGCTAATGGAGCAACTCGAGGTGCTATTTAGGCCCAAAGCAAACCAAATTAATGAGAGTTAAATGCAGCATTTGCTCAGCTCCCCCAGGTTCAGTGGTACTGAAGAAAGCTCCTGCTGTGATGATGCATTGGAGTCAAAAATACCATAAAATGCAGCACACATTTTTCTTTTTTAATCCGCTATTTTCTGGTACAGAATACCATCCTCAGACTACATTTTCAATGCTAGCACTCAGTCTGTTCAAAATTGAAATACAGTTTTGCCTTTCAGCAGGTTTCCTTCCTTTTCCTATTTTATACAATGGATAAATAACAAGGCTGAAAAGAATGCTTGCCAACTTCAGTTTTACTAAACATGTAAACGTTATGAAAATATCTTAAAAAAATTCCTAGACCAACCAAAATATTTCCACAATTTAAGTAAGATTACAAAGGTGAGCAGAAAATTTACAAATAAACCCTAGCAGCCTGGAGAACCAAAATTTTATTGAGGGATCCTCCAAGTGAAAGAGCTCAGAATGAAAAGTAAAACTGCATTCATGCAGAATTCTGTTGTTCAAATAAAAAGGCATGCAAACAGATAAGGCAGCCATTGGAGGTTTTTATTAGATACTGTTTGTGAAAATACAGTGCTCAAGTCCTTCAGAGTCCTTCAGTTTTATGTATCCATGTGGAGCTTTGGTGATTACAATGGAGAACCAGGAGTTTGCTCACCTACTGCAGGATTGGACCCTCGGTCAGTGTGCACAGATTTTACTGGGGAAATACCACTCTAAGTTAGTTAGTGTTATTTTCTTCACCAAGACAGTTTCAGCAAAATACTGAAATAAAAAAAAATTACACTTGTATAAAACTGCATTCTCCAGTTATGGCATGTTTCTCTACGGAAATGTAAACAAACTTTACTGCTAATACAATTTATATGATTATTAGACCTCATGAGATTTTTAACTCTTTTCATTACACTGATAACAGTAAAGCAAGAAACTTGCATACTGACAGTGTTTAAAATCAGACTAGAAGAATGTATTCACAAAGCTGGTTTCTTAAAGAGAAATCTTTTTGCTGCCCTTCTGTGGTAGTGACACATTCATTGGCATCCCAGTTTCCAGCAATGAATGATGACAGTATCTGCATTAATTGTTTGAAAGGAAATAGCAAAGCCAAAATAGAGGAACTGAGCTGTTTTAATAGACTAAACAAGGAGAAAAGCCAGGGTATGGGGATTTTTTAATGCCAAACTGGAGATTTTTTATCAAAGGTAAATTCATGTCAGTTATCTCACTACAGGGAGAGTCAAATAACCTTTCTTTGAGCAATTTAATAAACTAAATTTAGAAGTGTAAGGATCATTTATCTTTTTGAATAAATAGAAATTCTGTATTTCTAGTTGTAATTGTTCTTTTTGGCCTCTCTAGTGAAGGTGGTTATAGTTCTAAAAAGTGGTGTAATTTTTGTCATTGGTGCTGAGGGAGCCAAGAGACAGAGTATAAATCAATTTACAGCCTGTTTAAAAGCAGAGAACAAAATGCATGAACATTAATTTAAAAACTGCTTCAGATTATTATTCTTTCATGATTAACTAAAGTGGGCCTCAATGTCCTTTGAGATTTCAGTGTTAGCATGATAAAATTCATTGTTTTTAACAAACTGGTCGGTTTCAGTATTTATTCAGTATATTGCACATACATGGCACTATACAGTAAGTGGAAAGGTCACTTGATTAATGCTTGCTCCAAAGGGGTAAGTGGATATTATTGTATGCAATACAAAACCAATACATATTGATCAGTGTGACAATGCTTCACTGAACAGATGCCTGTTGAAAGGATAGTGAAAGCAGTTTGGTACAGGAGGCTTCCTTTGCACTCTCCTCTGATGGTAAGGTAAACCAGGACCTGACCAGAGTGCTTTGTGGTTGCTATGGTATAGAAACACCCCTAATGCCAACCTGGCTCAAATATTATTGTTAGAGAAAAACTTTATACATCCTCTGGACCTCCCAAGAATGCCTGAGAGTACCCCAGTGCTAAGGTTGTTAGGTTCTTCTCCCAAACTGTGGTCATGAATCATTGCTTGGCAAACTTAGCAGTTCTCTAGAACTAGTTCCTTTGAGGCTTGTAAAATGCTCCTACAAAACAGAGATTAATCTGGTTTATCCCAAAAGAACTGTTTACAGCTCTGTCCAGCCCCAAACTCCTCTTGAGTGTAGTCTGTTGCATAAGGGAGACCAGCACTTCTCTGTGCCTGAGGACTTGTCTCAAGAATACAGAGATGCCTGTTTGGTGAAGGTCTGAGGCCTTGAAGCAGGTCACACGAGGACACACACTCAACCCTGATGGACATGGCTATTGAAACCAATTAAATTTCACATGTCTCCACTTCCCCTCTGCCTGCCTTTGATGGATACATACATGTGGGGACAAAAATCCCAAAGGATAAAAGTGTGGAAAACATGCATCCCTCTTATTTTTTTTTTGCAGAAGGCAGCATCAAGCATTGGCATAATGTGAAATCATTGGTCAGGCAACAAGGAATGAATGCAAACTGAGAAAGAATGCAAAGAGCAGACAGACAACACATGGGAATCAGACATGTCATTTGTAGTGATTTCCATGACACTTATTTTTCAGTCAATGAGAAGATCTTATTCCTGGTGATTCTGCACATCTCTGAATCTGATACCTCCTTTTAAGGCCTTGTTGTGCCAGCAAAAGCTACTGAAGATTTTGGTGAAATACCCTGTCATACAGAGGCTTTCCGCTGAAGTCACTAGAGCAACATTAGGAGGCAATTGTGGCAGTGGGGGTGTGTGTGCGTGTGGAAAGAGAATCAGCTTACATGTGCTTGGACAGATGCAAGGTGTGGTGAACACAAGTATTCCTCTTCCAGTACCTCCCGTAGCCATCTGCTGGGTACACAGCTAGCAAAACAATTAAAAACAGGTATTGCTTGATGTTTACACTTACGACAATGTTTGGGGTTTCCCCGTCAGATCACTAGAATGCAGTTTAGTGTTGGCAGTGTTCCATACAACTTCTAGCTGCTGGCTCAGTTGTTTGTCTGCCTGTGCTCACTGGGCTGATCAAAGCCTTGACAGCTTCACTGGATGCATCACTTTTGAGTGTGTATGGAAGTTCTGCTTAATCACAGGGACTCGCCTTTCAGGGTACAGGCATGCAGGAGCGCTTATAGAAACTGGAGAGCCAGAGTTAACCATTAGGAGGCTCTGCGAACCTTCTGCTGAATACAAGGAAGAAGGAGGGTGGGAGATGGAGTTCAGAAATCATGCAAGACTCTAGGAGACGCCTGATTCAGCAAAACATGGACTCTTCCACCTCTAAATTTGAGGCTGGCTTAACTTATAGTGGCTAAGCGGGCCCATAATTTTACTTAATGTCAAATACCCTCATCTTCATTGAGTTGAGTAAATGCTTAAATACTTGGCAGGGTTATAAACTAGCTCTCAGTAAAATGATCTGGTTACTGTATACTCTCATTTGAAATTCCCAAACTGTAGAGGTAGGTACTTTCAATAATAAACATCTACTCTTGAGGTGGTATCATATGAGATCTTTTGCCTTTTAAATGCGGAAGACAGGTGACCAAAATTCTATTTCTCTCCATGTAGCATTTTTTGTGGTACTGCTGTGTGCTGCATATGCCAAACTTTCCTCTGTGACTGTAGAGTACTTTATCTGGTTTAGGTCTGTTATCAGGCCAAAGAAGAAACAGAAACACCTTTATGTTGTTTTTTTTTTTATAACACAGTCTTGTGAACACATTGAAGAGATTGACAGTTAAATTTAATTAGGTATGGTGAACTCACTTGTTTGGAAGTTTAGTTTTGCCAAAGATGTATCTATAAGCATTGTTGCTTGATACTTTCATACCAAGTATGACATTGACTTCTGCATTCTCACACAATTCTTATGCAGAATTCCAGCAAAAGCTTATTGTAGTAGCTGTATTTTGTGGAAATCTGTTTCACTCAAAATTCTTCAAAACTCTCACTGACTCCATTCTGATCTGCATTTCTCTGTATAAGCCTAATAGTTGAAATTTCTTTGGGTTCTTCAGCTTCAGGAGGAGCACGATGTTACAGAATGAACACAGTTTATTCCTGATGAGACTAAAGTCTGCAAAGTCAATATGTTTCTTCAGTGCAAGGAGTTATTCATGTTACGTTTTGGTATGTGAGAGGATAGGGCACATACCTGCAGCCTGTCACTTTTGAATTGTCACTCATTTTACTTAAATGTTCTTAACGAGGCAAGGTAGTTCACTTTTGTAAGTAATACAGGAGGGTTACTGTGTAACTGGCAAGAAAAAACAGGGTATGAAAACTCGCTCATATTCCTGAAGTATTAGCCACAGAGACCATGGCTTGTCCTGTTTTACCTTCCCCTTACGAACTGAATACGGAACTTAATTCATTACATCTAAACGCCACGTAATTGACCTCTACCCTCACCCGATATTGCAGGGAAATCACTCCTGCTCTTGCAGTGGCACACTCGAGCCTTCCTTTTGGTGCGGAGCTGCTCCTTAAACCTCGTTTCCTCGTTCCCTCCCTCGAGCCGGCAACGCGCCGGGATGGCGATGGAGCAACTGGGAAATAATTACAAAACACGTCTCTGAGAAAGGAGGACGAGGAAGTGAAATCAGAGGGCTCCGCCACCCTCCGGGAAAGGAAAAAAAATACATACAAATCCCTGAGCAGATGGTGAATGCAAACACCGGAGCGGAGCTGAATTCCTCACCGGGGCGGGGGGGACCTCGGACTTTTCCCTTCTCCGCCTGCTCGCCTCTCGCCCGAGGAGGCCGGGGAAGCTCCTCCGCCCGGGGACGCGGACAGACACGGGACACGGACAGACAGGGGGGCGCGCAGCAAGCCCCGCACCGCGCGTACACAGACAAACACGGACAAACACGCACACACGCAAGCACACACAGAGACACACACACACACACGCAAGCACAGAAACACAGACACACGCTGCTCGTCTCTCGCACACGCAGAGCCCGCGGCCGCCCCGCACCGGCACACGCGCGGAAGCACCGCCCCGGCCCGCCCCCGCATCCCTCCCTCCTGCCCTGCCTCCCTCCTGCCTCCCTC